>CM060342.1:38557377-38605509 GCA_030674155.1 Stramonita haemastoma
ACTTGTGGTGCATAAAAGGTATGCACTCAAAATATTCCCGTATGCACTGGAGCTATCCCTAAAGAAAAAAAAAGGGCTTGTTACTTTACTGTGCACCTGCATAGATTTGCAGTCTTATGGCCGTTGGTTTACCACTGAGTTGAAAGTCAATAATAATAATAATAATAATAATAATAATAATAATAACAACAACAACAATAATTGCATCAGAACATCTTGCACACATGTACGATCCTGTTCCGCTTTTCATAAGAGTAGGCAATCATGTGCTGTGGGAACAGATGACAAGATTTACAAAACTGCGTACGCACGGGGACTGGACATAAAAAACCCAAAAGTGCTTATTACATTATCCTCATTATAAAAAAAAATTAAATAAATAAAAATAAAATATCATAATTATGTGCACAGATGCACACGCATACATACACACATTCAAGATATGTGCACACACACACGCACATGCACACACACATGCCATCCACTTCAAAAAAGAAAATCAAAGCTTATTCAATGAATCATCCAGAAATAAAAAATAGACTTTGACCGACTTTGACTTGGACACATGTATGCACGCATGCATGCATGCATGCACACAGGCACGCATGCAGTCAGACATACATGTGCCCACGTTCGCGCACCCACGCACGCACACGCATGCGCACGCGCGCACTTACACACACACACACACACAATTTGCATGCACACGCATGCGCGCGCGCACACACCGCGCGCACACACACACACACACACACACACAATTTTCCTCAAACTCTCAAAAGTACTATCATGTAGGGCCTACCACCACAGCTTAGCATCGAGCAAAAATTCTCAGTACAAGGACAGGTGTCCTAGCAACCACGATGTAGGGAGGCCACAAGGTAGTGATGTCATTCTGATGTAATGAGTAACCCTTCTTTCAGCGTATGGGTGTGTACACACCCAGGACGTACTGGGAGTTTAAATGCTAATTAAGTGCATTTCTAATTAACACAAACAAACCATTTTTTGTGTAAGTGTAGATCAGATGTTTATTGACAAAGTCATGAAATTTCAAGGCTGTAGGTTTGACAGTTTTTGAGTTACAGAGCAAAATATAGGGGTCTGGGTGTACACACACCCAGAGCGTATGGGGAAGGTTAAGTCTGCAATGTGGGTGGCTTGTGTTTGTGTAGCAGGTAGGAAGTGTACACCTGTGTCTTTTGTGGAAACAGTGTGTGTGTGGGGGGGGGGGAGGGGGTGCGTGTGTGTGAAAGTCAAATCGTGTGTGCATAGTCACTTCTATGTATTGACAGGTTTCATAGAGATTTGTGTGTGTTCAAAGGACTGGTGTCTATACCAAGAGCTGAAGAAGTTGAAGCGCTGTGTTCAGCACAATTGTCTGGAGCTGGTATGCACTTTTGAAGTTAAGTCATGTATTTCTTTCCATATGTGTGTGTGTGTGTGTGTGTGTGTGTGTGTGTGTGTGTGTGTGTAAGCACAGGCTTGTAAACGTTATTCTTTTGTAAGCTTTGAGCATAAGAAACGGAGTGTTTACATCCCTGATGGTAATCCCCATTTTCTCTGTCTGACTGTGCAGGTTCAGATGTAACACAGCACAGCTGGGACCTTCCCTACACAGTGGACTACTGAGGAACAACAAACAGAAATCTCCTTGGACTGCAAGCATGTGGACGCACTGCACACACTGTGATGTTACGCAACAAGGCCCATGTGTACACAAATGCGCTCAGACGTAGGTAAGTCAGAAAGTTTTCTTTACTCTATGTATAGAAGTGTTAGTCACACAATAAAATAAGCTTGACTCGACTTCCTCAGTTGCTAATTATGACATCAGTTAAACGGAAGTATCTTCATGTATCTATCTGAGTGACGTCATAATTCAGCTTAATTTGCATAAGTCGTAAATATGCAGTCATACACTATCGCACACTTTGTATGATAGTTATCCACAGAACCATGAAAGAAACAGGTTTTTTTGCTTTTCATGTTTGTCATTTTAGTTATCCTTGTCGTAGTTTTTGCTTTAGTAATTCTGGTAACATGCCATGCATTTTTAAAACACCTGATCGTAATAAAAATCTGTATTGACCAGTTGATTGAATGTATATATAAATAAATGAATAAATTATTCAAGGAATAAATAAATAATTTGAGGATGAATGAAGATAATGTAAACATCAAAACTGTCGAGTTTTGGCATGGTACTTGCTGCCTGTCTAAATGAATTAATGTTGGCACTGACAATACACAGACAACAACAGTTTCTGTCTGAGCGTTGAAAAGGAAGACTGAAAATATTCTTTCTTACATTCCCCCCATGATATAGACATTGAGTGATGGTGATAGTCATTCTGATGAGACTATAAACCAAGGTGCCATGTGCAACACACATTTAGCACACGTTAAAGAGCCTTTAGCAGCAAAAACGTTTCAATCAAATGGGGATCAAACTGGCATTTTTTGTTTTCCAGGTAGGAGCATCACATGCCAATCCACCTCAGTGACATCAGCACCAGTGTGAAGGGCAAAGTTCATCACAGGGTGGCAGAGATTTGAACCTTTTCCTTCAACTACATCACAGCACCAGCATGCGTGTGTGCGTTGTTTTCTGTACTTTTTGGGGGGAGAGTTGGTTGTTTAAAAAAAAAAAACACCATCACCACCTCCATCATTATCATCATCATCACCATCATCATCATCATCATCACCACCACCACCACCACCACCACCACCACCACCACCATCAATATCGTCGTTGTTGTTGTGTCGACAGCCTCAGACTGCACAGTCCCCACAAGTGTCAGAGCAACAACAGTTCCTACTGCCTGGCCTCTGAGTACTGACCACTGGGATGGAGGGATGGATGGCGTCCGTCAACCACTACCTTCATATGAGGAGTCCCTTCATCTAGGTTGATTCCGTTGTGGCTCTCTCTCTGTCTGTCTGTCTGTCTGTATCTCTGGTCTGTGTCTGTGTGTGTGTGCGCATGCGCGCTTTGTTTTCTGTGTGGTTTTTGCTTCTGGTTGATAGATTAACTTTGCTGCAAAGTAAATTTAGTTTTTGTTTTTAATACTCTAGCCTTTGAAAGATTGCTAATAAGTGTAAAGTAGCAGCCTGTTGATAATTATTGTTGATAATTAGCAACGTTGTAGTTGGGAAAACAAGTGCAGTAGCCAGTTAGAATATCATCACCATGATGAAAATGATTTATCAAAGACAACACAAAACTCTAGAAGATGAAATCTTTAAATGGGAGTATTGGAGACATTATGCAGTAAAGGCTATGCCTTTGACTTATGTGTATCGATTATTCCCCTTGGGGCCGGGCAACAAGAGAGTTCCATGGAAAAAATCCGCAGAATCGAAGCTTGTCTGGTAGAGGAACAGATCTAACTCAGGAAACTGTGGTTACAGATGGCGCTGGACTGTGGTGAGACGCACTGAGGGGAAAGCAGCCTGAAGATCACACGCAGACCTGCCATGACTGAGGGGAAAGCAGCCTGAAGATCACACACACACAGACCTGCCCTGACTGTGACTGAGGGGAGCGAGCAGCCTGAAGATCACACACAGACCTGCCATGACTGAGGGGAAAGCAGCCTGAAGATCACACACACACAGACCTGCCATGACTGAGGGGAAAGCAGCCTGAAGATCACACACACACAGACCTGCCATGACTGAGGGGAAAGCAGCCTGAAGATCACACACACACACACACAGACCTGCCCTGACTGTGACTGCTGCACAAATCAACAGAAAGAAACGCAGAGAGGCTGGACCCATGAACTGCAGGTTTGTCCAGATTTCCTGTCGTGGTCTGTTCTTAACCCTGGTAGCGCTAAATTAATGGCAGTGGTACTCAGTGCTGCTGGTGGAATTAACATCAGCCAGTGTTGTTTTCAAGCAGGCTGGGGTCAGACAACCCTTGATATTGATATGTAAAACTGGACTAAGAACGTAAAGTTTTAAATCACTGGAAAGCTTAGATAACAAGCTTTTGAATGAGCGAAAATTTATAGCAGCATGTAGTGTTTATGGTCATGTAAAAAAAATAAATAAAAATAAATTGTGTATACACTACCGAACACTGTTGCGACGTCAGATCCCCAGATTGATTTTTGCACAATATGCAATGTTGTTGCGGTGCAAAAATGTCATGATTCGGTAAATACTATCTCTTGACATTAGTTTTGGAAAAAAATAATAATAAGGGGCTTGTGTACCTTTATCAGTCGTCAAATACTTGGAAAAGTCCAGCAAAACGATTGATGCCATCGCGATCGTCATTGCAGTGAACACTCATTTCGTGCAAAGTGGCGGCATTCTATGACCAAAATATGACAATCATTTGATTTCGTGTGATGCAAAGTACTCGGCAGCATATCAAAATAACTTCAAAGAAATTGTGTGTGTGTGTGAGTGTATTCGATGTGTTAATCTTCTTTATGGATGATTGCGTACATGTAAATAATTTGAATGTAACGACTTTGATTTGTTGCTGTCCAAGAGTCAGCGCCATATAAATTCCATACACTAGTAGTAGTAGTATACATGAAATAGGGAGAGGGATTGACATGTGTGTACAGACTTGATTTATGTGTGTTCACTATCTGTGTTCACAGGGCTTGTGTACCCAATAGCTGGAAGTGCTTTCAGCACCACCAAGAGTTAAGTGCTTCATCTTCTTTTGTGTGTGTGTGTGCGTGCGCGCACGTGCGTATGTCCATTTGGGGGGGAGGGGGTGCATGTTTATTTCTTTGCGTGTGATGTGATGTTTGCTGTGCTCTTCATTGATGCTTTATTCCTATAGATATGTTTTATTTTTTAAGGTTGCCGAAATCATGTTAGTTAAATGATACTGGTGAACATTTTTTCCTAGATAGATGGCTTGATGAAAAAAAGCAAATCAATGCGTATTCAATGTATCATCTTGACATGAAAACTTGACTTGACATTGTCACAGCTTGTTTTGCCCTAATGTTGCTTGTTGTATTGCCATGGTACACTAACCCCATTGTTGATGGTTATTTCTTGGTTGTTTCTTTTTCCTAATATTTTCACTTTCTTTAAACACTTACACTCAGTCAAGTCAAGTCAAGTCATGTCTAAAATGCTTTAATCATCCCTGAAGGGCAATTACAATACTTATAGAATAATATTACAGTTATCTTTTATAAAATACAAAAATATAAAATGCAATAGTTTTTGTTGTTTTTTTTAATTCATGTTTTTGACATGATGTTGAGCTTCTACCCATTTTTGTAGATATGTAAGAATACTCTTATAAATTTAGTATTTTGTACACACGATATGATTTATGTCAGGTTGTTCTGAATGAAAATAAATAGTGTTTCAAGCATAAAAACAAAGAGCTGATGATGTGTGTGTTTGTTGACAGACTTTGCACTGCAAGAGGGTTGAAGATGCAGAAACAGGCATAAGAGGCAGGACACAAGGAATTGAAGTTGGCATGTAAGTTACAAGTCTTTTGTGTGTGGACGTTTTTAATGTAGAGTTGTTTGTGTGTGTTTGAAGAAGGCTGGTTCCTGATGTATTCTTGCAGTGGTGTAATTAATCAGTGCCTGTTTCTGATGTATTCTTGTCACTGCGATTCACCTCACACAGGATTGAAAGTTGTCAGAGAAGAGTACTTATATCATAGTTTTTTAAAGAAATAGTGTATGTGTGTTGTGTGTGTGTGTGTGTGTGTGTGTGTGTGTGTGTGTGTGTGTGTGTGTGTGTGTGTGTGTGTACATTCGATGTGTTAAAACTCTTTATGGACGATTGCATACATGTCAATAGTTTGAATGTAACAAATAATTTGTAACGACTTTGATTTGTTGCTTTCCAAGAGTCAGCGCTATATATATTCCATTCACTAGTAGTAGTAGTATATATGAAATAGGGAGAGGGATGGACATGCATGTACAGACTTGATTTATGTGTGTTCAATATCTGTGTTCACAGGGCTTGTGTATGCAATAGGTGGAGATGCTTTCAGCAGCACCAAAAGTTAAGTGCTTATTTTTCTTCTTCTTTATGTGTGTGTGTGTGTGTGTGTGTGTGTGTGTGTGTGTGTGTGTGTGTGCGTGCATGCATGCATTTGTGTGTGTGTGTGTGCATGGTTGTGTGCGTGTTTACTCCTTTGCCTGTGATGTGATGTTTGCTGTGCTCTTCATTGATGCTTTATTCCTACAGGCATGTTTTGTTTTTTAAGTTTGCCAAAATCATTCTTCTTCTTCTCATTGATTTAATGTCCGTTCACTACAAGGTGATTTAGACAATGGTACATTCATGTTAAGAATGCACTGAAAAGGGGATGAGGGGAAAAAGTGAAAGGATAAAGAAAATAATGGATGATGATAAGTTTATACAATTTCATTTATAGTAACCGACCTACTGGTGACTGGCAAATACTTGTTGCAACTGATATTAGGACATGCGACTCGGAATCATACAGAACACTTTGGAAATTTCCGTATTTTTCCCTTAGATCTATCCCTTTGCTTTTATACGAGGCAATGAGCACAGGGCAATCAAACAGTATATGGTGGACTGATATAATAGCAGAACAAGTACAGAAAACATCTTTTGAATATTTAGTTTTCCAAGCATTTAGACGTAATTTATGAATTATAATTTCTATATTTCGTGGGCAACACAAACGATTTAAGTGAAATCTAAAAAACTTTGAATATACAGAGTTTGCAAGAATTGAAATAATTTCAAATGAAGATAAACGCAGACCTATACTATTAATCATTATGTCACTTGTACATTCTGAAGCACCGCGTTTTGCCAGAGAATCTGCCAATTCATTCCAGTAAAGACCGCAATGTGATGGCACCCAGCAAAATGTTATCGCAATACCTTTAGAAGCAAGAGAAAGATCATGCCAAAATCATGTTTGTTAAATGATACTGGTAAAAAAAATAATTTTTCTAGATAGATGGCTTGGTGAAAAAAAAAGCAAATCAGTGCTATTTCAATGTTTCCTAATATTTTCACTTTCTTTAAACACTTACACTCAGTCAAGTCAAGTCATGTCTAAAACACTTTAATCATCCCTGAAGGGCAATCATTATACTTGTAAAATAATAATAAAGTTATCTTTTATAAATAGAAAAATATATAATACAGTAGTTATATTTCTATTTTTAAAAATCATGTTTTTGACATATTAAGCTTCTACCCATTTTTGTCGATATGTAAGAATACTGTTATAAATTTTGGCATGTTGTATACATGATATGATTTATGCCAGCCTGTTCTGAATGAATGGCATTGTGTTTGGAGCATAAAAACAAAGAACTGATGATGTGTGTGTTTGTTGACAGACTTTGCACTGCAAGAGGTTGAAGACAGAGAAATAGGCATAGGAGGCTGGACACAAGGAATTGAAGTTGGCATGTAAGTTACTGTTCCTGTGTGTGTGGTTTTGTTTAGTGTATACTTTTCTGTGTGTTCGGAGAACGTGGGTTCCTGATGTAAACTTGGTTTGGTGTAATTAAAGAATGCTTTATTCTGATGTACACTTGTTTGTGTGTTTGATGTGTGTATGTTTCTGATCTTCAGTGGTACCCCCATGGTCTACAAGGAGGATATAGGTGAAATAAAGTTGTTTCTGATGTCTTCTCGTTTATGCATGATTGCTGAAATCCTGGTTTTGATATACACTTGCTTCTTCAATTTAACATCTGTTCACTCAGTAATATTGAATACAGTTGCTTCTGTGTGTTTGATGTTTGTATATTTGTGATGTGTACTGGTGTCTGTGTGTGTGTGTTTGATAGAAGTGTGTTTCTGATGCCTGTTTCTGTGTGTGCAGAGGGGGGTGAAGACATCTCTGAAGGGAAGCAGGATGGATGTCTCAGAGTTTCTACACCAGTGGACAGGAGGCATCAGTCGTCAATATTTTTCTGACTGAGGTACAAAGGTCACTGCAAAGAGTAATTTTTATCATGGTTTTTAAAAGAAATTGTATGTTTGTGTGTGTGTGTATAAATTTTATGTGTTAATCTTATTCATGGACATTGTATGTAAGTAAATGATTTCAATGTAAGGACTTTGTGATTTGTTGCTTTCCAAGAGTCAGCGCTACATAAATTCCATACACTAGTAGTAGTAGTATACATGAAATAGGGAGAGGGATGGACATGTGTGTACAGACTTGATTTATGCGTGTTCAATATCTGTGTTCACAGGGCTTGTGTACCCAATAGCTGGAGATGCTTTCAGCACCACCAAGAGTTAAGTGCTTCATCTTCTTTTGTGTGTGTGTGTGTGCGTGCGCGCACGTGCGTATGTCCATTTGGGGGGGAGGGGGTGCATGTTTATTTCTTTGCGTGTGGTGTGATGATTTCTGTGCTCTTCATTGATGCTTTATTCCTATAGATATGTTTTATTTTTTAAGGTTGCCGAAATCATGTTAGTTAAATGATACTGGTGAACATTTTTTCCTAGATAGATGGCTTGATGAAAAAAAGCAAATCAATGCGTATTCAATGTATCATCTTGACATGAAAACTTGACTTGACATTGTCACAGCTTGTTTTGCCCTAATGTTGCTTGTTGTATTGCCATGATACACTGACCCCATTGTTGATGGTTGTTTCCTTGTTGTTTCTTTTTCCTAATATTTTCACATTCTTTAAACACTTACACTCAGTCAAGTCAAGTCAAGTCATGTCTAAAACACTTTGATCAACCCTGAAGGGCAATTACAATACTTATAGAATAATAATACAGTTATCTTTTATAAAATACAAAAATATAAAATGCAATAGTTTGTTGTTGTTTTTTTAATTCATGTTTTTGACATGATGTTGAGCTTCTACCCATTTTTGTAGATATGTAAGAATACTCTTATAAATTTAGTATTTTGTACACATGATATGATTTATGTCAGGTTGTTGTGAATGAAGGAAATAGTTTTGGAGCATAAAAACAAAGAGCTGATGATGTGTGTGTTTGTTGACAGACTTTGCACTGCAAGAGGGTTGAAGACAGAGAAATAGGCATAGGAGGCTGGACACAAGGAATTGAAGTTGGCATGTAAGTTACAAGTCTTTTGTGTGTGGACGTTTTTAATGTAGAATTGTTTGTGTGTGTTTGAAGAATGCTGGTTCCTGATGTATTCTTGCAGTGGTGTAATTAATCAGTGCCTGTTTCTGATGTATTCTTGTCACTGCGATTCGCCACACACAGGATTGAAAGTTGTCAGAGAAGAGTACTTATATCATAGTTTTTTAAAGAAATAGTGTATGTGTGTTGTGTGTGTGTGTGTGTGTGTGTGTGTACATTCGATGTGTTAAAACTCTTTATGGACGATTGCATACATGTCAATAGTTTGAATGTAACAAATAATTTGTAACGACTTTGATTTGTTGCTTTCCAAGAGTCAGCGCTATATAAATTCCATACATTAGTAGTAGTAGTATACATGAAATAGGGAGAGGGATGGACATGTGTGTACAGACTTGATTTATGTGTGTTCAATATCTGTGTTCACAGGGCTTGTGTATGCAATAGGTGGAGATGCTTTCAGCAGCACCAAAAGTTAAGTGCTTATTTTTCTTCTTTGTGTGTGTGTGTGTGTGTGTGTGTGTGTGTGCGTGCATGCACGCATTTGTGTGTGTGTGTGTGCATGGTTGTGTGCGTGTTTACTCCTTTGCCTGTGATGTGATGTTTGCTGTGCTCTTCATTGATGCTTTATTCCTATAGGCATGTTTTGTTTTTTAAGTTTGCCGAAATCATGTTTGTTAAATGATACTGGTAAAAAAAATAATTTTTCTAGATAGATGGCTTGGTGAAAAAAAAGCAAATCAGTGCTATTTCAATGTATCATCTTGAAATGAAAATTTGACTTGACTTGACATTGTCGCAGCTTGTTTTGCCCTAACGTTGCTTGTTGTATTGCCATGGTACACTGACCCCATTGTTGATGGTTATTTCTTTGGTGTTTCTTTTTCCTAATATTTTCACATTCATTAAACACTTACACTCAGTCAAGTCAAGTCATGTCTAAAACACTAATCATCCCTGAAGGGCAATCATTATACTTGTAAAATAATAATAAAGTTATCTTTTATAAATAGAAAAATATATAATACAGTAGTTATATTTCTATTTTTAAAAATCATGTTTTTGACATATTAAGCTTCTACCCATTTTTGTCGATATGTAAGAATACTGTTATAAATTTTGGCATGTTGTATACATGATATGATTTATGCCAGCCTGTTCTGAATGAATGGCATTGTGTTTGGAGCATAAAAACAAAGAACTGATGATGTGTGTGTTTGTTGACAGACTTTGCACTGCAAGAGGGTTGAAGACAGAGAAATAGGCATAGGAGGCTGGACACACGGAATTGAAGTTGGCATGTAAGTTATTGTTCCTTTGTGTGTGGTTTTGTTTAGTGTATACTTTTCTGTGTGTTTGAAGAATGTGGGTTCCTGATGTAGATCTGGTTTGGAGTAATTAAAGAATGCTTTATTCTGATGTACACTTGTTTGTGTATTTGATGTGTATGTTTCTGATCTTCAGTGGTGCCCCCATGGTCTACAAGGAGGAAATAGGTGAAATAAAGGTGTTTCTGATGTCTTCTCGTTTATGCATGATTGCTGAAATCCTGGTTTTGATATACACTTTCTTCTTCAGTTTAATTAACGTCTGTTCACTCTCAGTGATATAAGATACACTTTCTTCAGTATGTTTGATGTTTGTATGTGTGTGATGTGTACTGGTGTGTGTGTTTGATAGAAGTATGTTTCTGATGCCTGTTTCTGTGTGTGCAGAGGGGGGTGAAGACATCTCTGAAGGGAAGCAGGATGGATGTTTCAGAGTTTCTACACCAATGGACTGGAGCCATCAGTCGTCAATATTTTTCTGACTGAGGTACAAAGGTCACTGCAAAGAGTGATTTTTATCATGGTTTTTAAAAGAAATTGTGTGTATGTGTGTGTGTGTGTGTTTGTATAAATTTTATGTTTTAATCTTATTCATGGACGTTGTAAGTAAATGATTTGAATGTAACGACTTTGATTTGTTGCTTTCCAAGAGTCAGCGCTATATAAATTCCATACATTAGTAGTAGTAGTATACATGAAATAGGGAGAGGGATGGACATGTGTGTACAGACTTGATTGATGTGTGTTCAATATCTGTGTTCACAGGGCTTGTGTATGCAATAGCTGGAGATGCTTTCAGCACCACCAAGAGTTAAGTGCTTATTTTTCTTCTTCTTTGTGTGTCTGTGTGTGTGCGTGCATGCGCGCATTTATATGTATGTGCGTGTTTACTCCTTTGCCTGTGGTGTGAAGTTTGCTGTGCTCTTCATTGATGCTTTATTCCTGTAGGCATGTTTCATTTTTTAAGGTTGCCGAAATCATGTTTGTTAAATGATACTGGTGAATTTTGTTTGTTGTATATAGATAGTTTGATGATAAAAAGCAAATCAATGCGTATTCAATGTATCAATTGGAAATGAAAATTTGACTTGACTTGACATTGTCGCAGCTTGTTTTGCCCTAATGTTGCTTGTTGTATTGCCATGATACACTGACCCCATTGTTGATGGTTATTTCTTTGTTGTTTTGTTTTCCTAATATTTTCACATTCTTTAAACACTTGCACTCAGTTACCTTTTTATTATAAAAAAAATTCATGTTTTTGACATGACGTTGAGCTTCTACCCATTTTTGTCGATATGTAAGAATACTGTTATAAACTTTGGCATGTTGTATACATGATATGATTTATGCCAGCCTGTTCTGAATGAATGGCATTGTGTTTGGAGCATAAAAACAAAAAGATCATGATGTGTGTGTTTGTTGACAGACTTTGCACTGCACGAGGGTTGAAGACAGAGAAATAGGCATAGGAGGCTGGACTCAAGGAATTGAAGTTGGCATGTAAGTTATTGTTCCTTTGTGTGTGGTTTTGTTTAGTGTATACTTTTCTGTGTGTTTGAAGAACGTGGGTTCCTGATGTAGACTTGGTTTGGTGTAATTAATGAATGCTTTGTGTATTTGATGTGTATGTTTCTGATCTTCAGTGGTGCCCCCATGGTCTACAAGGATGAAAGGTGAAATAAAGTTGTTTCTGATGTCTTCTCGTTTATGCATGATTGCTGAAATCCTGGTTTTGATATACACTTGCTGCTTCAATTTAACGTCTGTTGACTCTCAGTGATATTGGATACAGTTGCTTCTGTGTGTTTGATGTTTGTATGTTTCTGATGTGTACTGGTGTGTGTGTTTGATAGAAGTGTGTTTCTGATGCCTGTTTCTGTGTGTGCAGAGTGGGGTGAAGACATCTCTGAAGGGAAGCAGGATGGATGTTTCACAGTTTCTACACCAGTGGACAGGAGGCATCAGTCGTCAATATTTTTCTGACTGAGGTACAAAGGTCACTGCAAAGAATAATTTTTATCATGGTTTTTAAAAGAAATTGTGTGTATGTGTGTGTGTGTGTGTTTGTATAAATTTTATGTTTTAATCTTATTCATGGACATTGTAAGTAAATGATTTGAATGTAACGACTTTGATTTGTTGCTTTCCAAGAGTCAGCGCTATATAAATTCCATACATTAGTAGTAGTAGTATACATGAAATAGGGAGAGGGATGGACATGTGTGTACAGACTTGATTTATGTGTGTTCACTATCTGTGTTCACAGGGCTTGTGTATGCAATAGCTGGAGATGCTTTTAGCAGTACCAAGAGTTAAGTGCTTATTTTTCTTCTTCTTTGTGTGTCTGTGTGTGTGCGTGCATGTGCACATTTATATGTATGTGCGTGTTTACTCCTTTGCCTGTGGTGTGATGTTTGATGTGCTCTTCGTTGATGCTTTATTAAGCGCGTTGATTTGTTTTTACAAGATATAGCGCTCTATAAATTCCATGTATTATTAATATTATTATTATTATTATTATTATTCCTATAGGCATGTTTTAGTTTTTAAGGTTGCCGAAATCATGTTTGTTAAATGATACTGGTAAATTTTTTTTTCTAGATAGATGGCTTGATGAAAAAAAGCAAATCAATGCTTATTCAATGTATCGTTTGGAAATGAAAATTTGACTTAACATTGTCGCAGCTTGTTTTGCCCTAATGTTGCTTGTTGTATTGCCATGATACACTGACCCCATTGTTGATGGTTATTTCTTTGTTGTTTCTTTTTCCTAATATTTGCACATTGTTTACACACTTACACTCCGTTATCTTTTTAAAAAAAAAATTCATGTTTTTGACATGATGTTGAGCTTCTACCCATTTATGTAGATATGTAAGAATACTCCTATAAACTTTGGCATGTTGTACACACGAACACGTACACAGAGGTGCCCCCATGGTCTAAAAGGATGAGACAGGTGAAGTGAAGGTGTTTCTGTTCTCTTGTCGTTGATGTGTGATTGATGAAATTTTGTTTTTGATGCATACACTTGCTTCTGTGTGTTTGATGTTAGTATATTTGTGATATGTACTGGTGTGTGTGTGTTTGATAGAAGTGTGTTTCTGATGCCTGTTTCTGTGTGTGCAGAGGGGGGTGAAGACATCTCTGAAGGGAAGCAGGATGGATGTTTCAGAGTTTCTACACCAGTGGACAGGAGGCATCAGTCGAGGATATTTTGTTCAAGGTACAAAAGTCACTGTGATTTTCCTCAAACAACATTCATAGTCGTTAGAGAAGAGTAAATTTTTATTATGGTTTTTAACAGAAATTGTACTTTTTCATGAATAAGTTAAGAATTTGTCTGTGGATTTGCTATTGTATATTGTTTTTTAATGGTTTGTTTTTGTATGAACACGAGTGTTGTTGGTGTACACAAGTGATATATGTAAGTATACAAATGCTTCCTCAAACCACATTTATTTCCTTCCTTAGGTCTTCCCCCGCATAATCTGCCCATAGTCTTTCAAAAACCACCCCATCTTTATCACCCTGCCTATGCATTGTGTGCTTGCACATGTGAGTGTGTATATTTATGAATTTGATATTTGTTCATTTTAATCCTGGACGGTTATGTGGATGTAAATGATTTGAATGTAAGGGCTTTAATTAGTTGCTTTACAAGAGTCAGTGCTATATGTATTCCATACTGAAGTAGTAGTAGTATTTAATTTCATTGATATTTGTTTAATCATACAACATGTTATAACAGTTTTGGTTTATGTCATAAAAATGTGAGCATGCACGTCTGTGTTTTTTTTTTGGGGGGAGCTATTTTTCCTAAAGACTATTTTGAATATCTTAATAGAATAGAGTACTTATTCAATTGAAATTTGTCCTATCATATAATATGTTGTAACAATTTAGTTTATGTCATAAAAATGCATGTGCATTTGTGCAAATGTTTCCAGTGTGTATGTACGTGTGAGTTTGCGTTCGTGCGAGCCATGTGGGAGTGTGTGCATGCGTTAGCATACCGGTGTGCACTGGAGTGTTTGTGGATTTACTTGGGTAAGTTTACAAGTGACTGAGGTATTGCTGATTGGTGGGTGCTATTTTTATTGTGATGGTTGCGTGCTGATGTTCGGAACCTGTGTTGTGGTGTATATAGATATCTGTGATATTATGTTTAGATGTTTACTGTTTTTATGTATGGTTTGTAACCCACCTGAATTTCTCTGTATTTGAGATAATACCCAAAAAATAGTTGAATTTGAATTTAGTTGTATACATATTTTGTGTGTTTCTGTGATTTATTTTCTTGCTTGGTATTGTGTTGCCTTGTATTTGCATGATCTCTCCACCCCTTGTAAAGTGTTTCATTCTCCCAATATTTTCACATTCTTTAAACACTTACACACAGTTAACTTGGTTTTTCTTTCCATCTGTTTGATACTGTGTTCAGCTCCAACTCATATTTATACATATGGTAGAAAACTGTCGTAAACATGGAATGTTGTACTCCTTTTATGATTTGTGGCAGGTTGTTGTGAATGAATAAAATTGTGTTAGGAGCATAAAAACAAGGAGGTGATGATGTGTGTGTTTGTTGACAGACTTTGCACTGCAAGAAGGTTGACGATGGAGAAATAGGTATAGGAGGCTGGACACAAGGAATTGACGTTGGCGTGTAAGTTACAATTCCTTTGTGTGTGGTTTTGTTTAGTGTATACTTTTCTCTGTGTTTCGTTTTTTGGGGGTCAACAGCAAACCACAATCGATGAAAAAAATCGTTTAAAATTCACAAAGCATCTCCTTCGTGCAGAAAATAGGCGCGAAAGGAAGTTGGGAGATCCCCGTACATTAAGCTGTAGCACAGCTGCAAAGCAAGGCTAAAGAGCCAATGAGAAGTGCTGTACTGTAGTCACTGTACAAGGGGCGGTTCAGGTACAAGACGCCATTTTGACACGGGCGGTTCAGGTACAAGACGCCATTTTGACACGGGCGGATGAGGTAGAATAGGGTTAAGTTAAGAATTTGCCTGTGGATTTGCTAGTGTATATATATATATTTTTTTTTACGGTTTGTTTTTGTATTATCATGAGTGTTGTTGGTGTACACAAGTGTCATGTAAGTATACAAATCCTTCCTCAAACCACATTTATTTCTTACCTAAGGTCTTCCCCCTCATAATCTGCTTATACGCTTAAAAAAAACCCTCATCTTTATCACCTGCCTATGCATGCTGTGCTTTCAAATGTGAGTGTGTGTATTTATGAATTTGATATTTGTTCATTTTAATCATTGACAGTTATGTGCATGTAAATGATTTGAATGTAAGGATTTTGATTAGTTGCTTTACAAGAGTCAGCGCTATATAAATTCCATACTGTAGTAGTAGTAGTAATTAATTTCATTGATATTTGTGTAATCATACAACATGTTACAACAATTTAAGTTTTTTTCATAAAAATGTGAGCATGCACATGTGTGTGTGGTTGGGGGGGGGGGGGGTTTGGGGGGGGGATATTTTTCCTTAAGACTATTTTGAATATCTTAATAGAATAGAGTACTAATTTAATTTGTATTATTATATAATTTGTCATAACAATTTGGTTTATGTCATAAAAATGCATGTGCATTTGTGCAAATGTTTCCAGTGTGTAAGTGTGAGTTAGCATTTGTGCAAGCATTGTGGGAGTGTGTGCATGCTTTAGCATATCGGTGTGCACTGGAGTGTTTGTGGATTTACTTGGGTAAGTTTACAAGTGACTGAGGTATTGCTGATTTGTTGTTGCTATTTTTATTGTGATGGTTGCGTGCTGATGTTCGGAACCTGTGTTGTGGTGTATATAGATATCTTTGAAATTATGTTTACATGTTTACTGTATTTATGTATGGTTTGTAACCTGCCTGAATTTCTCTGTATTTGAGATAATACCAAAAAATAGTTGAATTTGAATTTACTTGTATACATAAAATATTTTGTGTGTTAGTATGATTTATTTCTTCTCTTGGTATTGTGTTACCTTGTGTTGCCATGATCTGTCCACCCCTTGTTTATTGTTTCATTATCCTAATATTTTCACATTCTTTAAACACTTACACACAGTTATCTTTTTGTTCACCTGTTTGACACTGTGTTCAGCTGCAACTCATTTTTGCACATATGTTAGAAGACTGTCGTAAACATGGAATGTTGTACTCCTGTTAGGATTTGTGCCAGGTTGTTGTAAATGAATGAAATTGTGTTTCAAGTATAAAAACAAAGAGCTGATGATGTGTGTGTTTGTTGACAGACTTTGCACTGCAAGAGGGTTGAAGACGGAGAAATAGGCATAGGAGGCTGGACACAAGGAATTGAAGTTGGCATGTAAGTTACTGTTTCTTTGTGTGTGGTTTTGTTTAGTGTATACTTTTCTGTGTTTGAAGAACGTGGGTTCCTGATGTAGACTTGCTTTGGTGTTTTTAATGAATGCTTTATTCTGATATACACTTACTTCTGTATTTGATGTGTGTATGTGTGTGATCTTCAGTGGTGCCCCCATGGTGTACAAGGAAGAGATAGGTGAAGTGAAGGTGTTTCTGTTCTCTTGTTGTTTTTGATGTGCTTTATGAATGCCTATTTCTGATGCAAATATTTCGGGGATGTGTGTTTTTGTGTATGTGTGTTTCTGATGTAGGCTTGTTTCTGTGTATGATGTATGTGTGTTTCTGATGAAGGCTTGTTTCTGTATTTGATGTATGGATGTCTCTGATGTAGGCTTGTTTCTGTATTTGATGTATGTGTGTCTCTGATGTAGGCTTGTTTCTGTATTTGATGTATGTGTGTCTCTGATGTAGGCTTGTTTCTGTGTATGATGTATGGATGTTTCTGATGAAGGCTTGTTTCTGTATTTGATGTATGGATGTTTCTGATGAAGGCTTGTTTCTGTATTTGATGTATGTGTGTCTCTGATGTAGGCTTGTTTCTGTATTTGATGTATGTGTGTCTCTGATGTAGGCTTGTTTCTGTGTATGATGTATGGATGTTTCTGATGAAGGCTTGTTTCTGTATTTGATGTATGGATGTTTCTGATGAAGGCTTGTTTCTGTATTTGATGTATGGATGTTTCTGATGAAGGCTTGTTTCTGTATTTGATGTATGGATGTTTCTGATGAAGGCTTGTTTCTGTATTTGATGTATGGATGTTTCTGATGAAGGCTTGTTTCTGTGTATGATGTATGGATGTTTCTGATGAAGGCTTGTTTCTGTGTATGATGTATGTGTGTTTGTGATGTAGGCTTGTTTCTGTGTATGATGTATGTGTGTTCTGATGTAGGCTTGTTTCTGTGTTGGATGTATGTGTGTTCTGATGTAGGCTTGTTTCTGTATTTGATGTATTTTGTTTTCTGATACCTGTATCTGTGTGTGCAGAGTGGGGGTGAACACAGCCCTAAGGGGAATCCTGATGGATGTTCCAGAGTTGCTACACCAGTGGATGGGAAGCCAGGAGTGTGGACATTTCTCACCAAGGTAACAACACTCACTGTGATTCTCCTCACACATCATTCAGAATTTTCAGAGAAGAGTCATTTTCATGTTGGGTTTTTTGAAAAGAAATACTTTGTACTTTTTTTTTTTTTTAATGTCTGTGTTTGTTTTTCAGTGTCATTGGCTCTATTTGTCATGTGCTGGAAACTGTGACGTTTTCTGCCCTGTGTGTGTGTGTGTGCGTGTGCGCGCGCGCACTCCTCTGGGGATTTTATCATTTTCTGTAAGCTGTGACTATTTTCTGCCCTGTGTGTGTGTGTACTCCTCTGGGAATTTTATCATTTTTTTTCTTCATTTTGTTTTGTTCCTTGTTTTGATCACTGAAGTTCACCACTGCTGAGATTTTTATGTATAGAACTGTCAGGGTTCGCACAAGCCTTAAAAAGCCCTAAAAAGCTCTAATTTTGGGAAGCCCTAAAAGCCCTAAAAATGAGACATACGGCCCTTGAGGCCCTTAAAGCCCTAAAAATGGAAGTCATGTGTGACTTTTTTTTTTTTTAAGTATTTGTGACGCTCCACCACATAATGAGACGGAGTGTACAAGTGGTCAATTTTTAGTTATTGATATGTTATTACTGTGCAATAAAGTGGCTATCAAATTCAAAAAACAGATTGAAAATCGGACAATTCTGTGCAACATTACTACAAATTGAAATGATAGACTGCAGGATGTGACAAAATGAGAAACGGGCAAGTTTATTTTCGTAACAGGTTGTCAGAATGAGTGCTTTGGTATTTTCAAAACACATTTAAAAGCAAAAGGAATAAAAATGATACCTTGATATTTCATTATAAGATAAATAAACAGATCTAGTTTAATAATCAATCAAAATCACAAAATTGACAACTTGACCCCCACCTGCCTTTAAAGGCTCCTAGCGCAAAATTGGGTAATAATATTCAAAATAAAACTTTGGAGAAATGAATGCAAGAAGGGTGTCCGAACATCGTATTATTGCCAACAGAATGCTTGTCGTCTGCTACTCGCATCACACCACCTATTTTGTAAAGGGAGGTAATAGTAATTGCCTCCCTTGGAAATGTGATCGATTTGCTTCCGGCATATTGTTGATACACACAGCCTGTGCTTGTCAGACTCTTCGTTAGAATTTCTTGGATAGATGACGGTGCACAACCTTGAAGTTGTGTCAGTATCCACCATGCAGTTTCTCACAAGGTGACTTCGCTCACTTGACTCTGTTTGAGATTAGTATATATACATACTAACCTAAATACTAACCTAAATATACCTTTCCGTACACATATATGTGTAAGGAAAGGTGTATTTAGGTTGATATTTATACATTTGATACCCCGTGGCTAGGCCCTGATTTTGGATTTTAAAAAGCCCTAAATTTTGTTTCACCAAGTCTGTTGAACCCTGACAGTTTTTCCCCACCAGTTTTTAGATAACCACCTTCCAACTTTGGGGATAGTGTCTAAACAAGACACCAGTGTGCATGCATTGTTTGAGATTTTGTTATCTGTTCCTACTCACTCCAAATGGTTTACTTGTGGGATAGTTCAGTGCTGTAATAGTTCAGTGTTGTGATAGTTCAGTGTTGTGATAGTTCAGTGCTGTAATAGTTCAGTGTTGTGATAGTTCAGTGTTGTGATAGTTCAGTGCTGTGATAGTTCAGTGCTGTGATAGTTCAGTGCTGTGATAGTTCAGTGACTGACATGTGTCTCTTATGATTCTGTGTGTAGGCAGTGTCCATGATGGAAGAGACCCAGGCATTGGCAGCCACCGGCCACAAGAACTGATGTTCACATTGTGCCCTCATAACGCCTGTTACGGACTGGTGTATCGCAGTGCGCTGTTGTGTTATGGACTGGTGTAGTGCAATGCACTGTTGTGTTATGGACTGGTGTATCGCAGTGCACTGTTGTGTTTATGGACCGGTGTATCGCAGTGCACTGTTGTGTTATGGGCTGGTGTAGTGCAGTGCACTGTTGTGTTATGGGCTGGTGTATCGCAGTGCACTGTTGTGTTATGGACCGGTGTATCGCAGTGCACTGTTGTGTTATGGACTGGTGTAGTGCAGTGCACTGTTGTGTTATGGACTGGTGTATCGCAGTGCACTGTTGTGTTATGGACTGGTGTAGTGCAGTGCATTGTTGTGTTATGGACTGGTGTATCGCAGTGCATTGTTGTGTTATGGACTGGTGTAGTGCAGTGCACTGTTGTGTTATGGACTGGTGTAGTGCAGTGTACTGTTGTGTTATGGACTGGTGTATCGCAGTGCGCTGTTGTGTTATGGACTGGTGTATCGCAGTGCGCTGTTGTGTTATGTAGACATGCAGTGCACTGTATTGTAATGTTGTTTATGCCATCTTTCCCCCACCCCCACTGCTGAAATAAAAGAAATCTGCTTTATAACCACAACCACACACACCCCCTTCATCTTCCACTTGATGTGATCATTATATAAATGTTGAACAACTTTTTGTATAAGTTACTGTGCTGGGGGTTCATGCACACATTTTTGACATGTGACATGGGGTTTTGTGTTCTTGAGTGAGTGTGTACGTTTGTGTGTGTGGTGTTGTGTAGTGTGTGTGAGAGAGAGACAGAGAATCAGGAATATAGGTTTTCCACATCAGAATCAAAAGTGAGGGTTACACCAACCCCCCACAGCCATCTGCATTCTACTGCTATTCTTCAGCTGCCTGTATCCAGATGTCTGTAAATCAATGGTGGAGGATTGGAAAAGTGGTTTTATTGGGTGTTTTTTTCTGTCCTTAGAGCTCCATTATCCATGAAACAAAAGAAAGAAAGAAGAAACATTGGAGCACAGGCTTTTAAAAGTAGAGACATCTGAATACAGGCTTCTGACTACAGGCTTCTAGAATACAGATATCCAAGATTCATACATAGAGATAAAGAAAAAATCAACAGCATAAAAATAAAATAGGCCATACAAATATCCAAATTCCCTGGATCATTTATAATGTAAAAATGTGATACTCCAACACATAATGAGTCGCATTGCGCCTGAGGTTAATTTTTAGTCACTGACATGTTATTAATCTGCAATAAAGAGGCTATCCAAAACAAAACATTGAAAATTGGACGATTCTATGAAAAATAATTACATATTGAAATGATAAACTGCAGGACGTGACAAAGAAATGGACTGGTTTAGCATTGTAATACATGGTCAGAATGAGGGCTTGGGTATTTTTTAAACGCATTTAAAAGGAAACGAATATATGCCTTAATATTTCATTAGAGTGTAAAATAAAGGATATAGTTTTATCGTGAATGAAAATTGATAACCAGACCCCAAATGCCTTACATGGCTCCAAGTAGAATAATGGGTCAGGTGCTAAACTACTCATTTTTGTGGTGGAGCAACACAAATAAATTTAAACGCGGAAATTTAAAACGAGACACGCCAGTAATCATCCCCAACATGTAATTACAGACATAAAATATCGTATCTGAAGTAAAAATACTCACACCCTAACATCTCTTGAATAACTTTTTACATTAAGTAAATCAGACACTTAAAATTCAGATGATAAAATAATAAAAAGAAGAAAAGACCTGACCAAAGAAATCAGAGTAAAATTTTTTTGACAAATCTGAATTTGGTCCCAGAAAAACGAGCCTCTGAAAGTGGCTATTTAACAAGACCCGTTGATAAAAAGTTTTTACATAAAGTATATCAGACACTTGAGTTTCAGATAACTGAGTATTAATAAAAAACATAATAAATGAGACAGCACAGAAAACAATTTTTTTAATCAGAAATAAGCATCTGTATGGACAATTTATGATGTGTATAATACTATTGAAGACTTTAAAGAAAACGACAACAACGTATAAATGTGCATATAGATAACAAGCATTTGAATACAACCTTCAAATATTTATAATCTACAGACATCAGAAAAGTACATTTGGAGACTGATTTCAAATACTTATATGCAGAAATGGCCATTTGAATACACACATCAGAAATAAATACAATTTGAATACGATCTTCAGATATATACAGGCATAAAAAATCTACTTGGATATTGTCGCCAAAACCCCCCCTAAAACTATGGATAATTGACCCAGGCATATTCATTGGATTACAGATATCTAGATGTGGTTGACTACTACACAAGATGGGCATCTAAATGTAATATATGTATATATATATATTTTTTTATAATAAATGTGCGTAACTAGAGCTTAGGTTTGCCCATGGCAAGAGTCTTTTGTATGTCACCCCCCACCCCCCACCCCTCTTCTTCCTTATTGTCATGTTGCCAAGATAGTATGGTGTCTTTGAACTACATTCAGCATGGTTAGCAGGTGGATAGGTGACCCTTTGTGTGGTTGACTTCAGCAGTCACCCAGTTATAATTGGGTACCTGCCCTCATCAGGGTCGGAATAGGTAATGCAGCCAGGGAGAGATGATCATCTGTAAAACGACATACAGACTTGTTTGAACTACCTCTAATAAGCTCACTCAAAGGGATTTTTCCCCTACAGTTAACATGATATAAATATCCCACCACCTAAAAATACAGTTTAAAGTTGACATTGAAATGTAGACACAAGTTTATCAAGAAGGAAGATGACTACAAATAATTCTTCCCAGTTTGATACAAAGATTAAATGAGACTAGTTGAGGCCCTGGGTGCAAATGCATGAAGAACACCTTGGGTGCACACGAAAAACCCATTCCGCCATCTGGAAGAGTAGCCCAACTTGTTCTAGTAGGAGTTGATGAAAAAATTTATAAAATGGATGCAAATGTAAACACCATCACCAAGGTCCTGATTCCTAAACTGAGGGGAAAGGTAGTATATTCAAAAATTTTGCCTTTGGTGGAGGTTGAAGCTGAGGGACATTGATGATAAATGCACAGACACAGACGTGTGAATTCAGGCATTGGAAATCTGGACATATAAAGTGAATGCCAGATGCATTAGGAATACACCTACACTCTAAACATTGAAGTACAAGTAAATATCTGAAGTACAAACCGCTGAAATACCGACAATTGAAATGTCCTATACAAGATTAATAAATACAGACTTCTAAAATGCATATTGGATACAGACATAAAACGCCTCTGAAGTACATTTCAGATGCATCTATACTTGTGTATAAAACGCCTTCCAAATTCGGATGTATACTTCAGGTGTATTAAAATACATACTGGACAGACATCTAAAATACAGATGCATATTGGGAATGGCACATCTAAATACAGAGATATAATGGTCCTCTAAAATAGTATCGTAGGTTTTAAAATGGGCATCTAAATAGGGATGCCTGAAATATATCAATGAACATGTTAAATGGGGCCAGCTAAAGTATGTACATGTACCCAGATGCAGACTGCACTTGATAAAAATACAGGTTTTCTGATGCCAACTTCTGAATATGAACTAACTTCACTGAAAATACACTCCCATCTAACTCCAGAGCATTTGAATAAAAATGGGGGAAGAAACAATTATGGCATGATTTGGAAAATAAAACATCTGATAAACAAACCTCTAGAAAAGAAAGACTTCTGATGCACTATAGGCCTACATCTATTAGATAAGGGGATTATAAAGTGCAGACATTCTGCAAGGGCGCCTACTAACGCTGAAATGTGTGGGAACGCATTTTATAACAAACATTCTACAACGGCCACATACACATGTGGAACAACATGTCTAAACACATTCTACAATGGGCACCTACACAAGCAGAACATATCTGAACACATGTAATGGGCACCTTCTGTAACAAACATATGCTGAACAACATGCCTGCATGCATTCTACAATGAATGCATACTACAAAGGGCACATGACACCTAGGCTACACACACAAAACAACTGGTCTGAACGCATTCTGCAATGAACACATTCTACAAGGGGAGCATACAAACTCGTAACAACACATCTAAAATTCTTTAACGCACACATTTTATAGTGGATGCCTACACATGGGAAACAACATACAAATGAACACATGTGAACACATTCTATAATGGACTCCTACACATGCAGAACAACACATCTGAACGCATTCTACAATAAAACGCGTTGTACAAGGACACTTGCGCACACTGAACAACACGTCTGAACGCATGTCTAAATACATTATATAATGTACTCCTACACACTGAATTACATGTCCAAGTACATTATATAATGGACACCTACACACACTGAATTACATGTTAAATACATTATAAAATGTACACATACTGAATTATGTTAAATACATTATATAATGGGCACCTACACACACTGAATTACACGTCTAAATACAGTATATAATGGATACCTACACACACTGAATTACATGTCTAAATTCATTATATAATGTACACCTACACACACTAAAAAACATGTCTAAATACATTATATAATGTACACCTACACACACTGAATTACATGCTAAATACATTATATAATGTACACCTACACACACTAAAAAATATGTCTAAATACATTATATAATGGGCACCTACACACACTGAATTACACGTCTAAATACAGTATATAATGGATACCTACACACACTGAATTACATGTCTAAATACATTATATAATGTACACCTACACACACTAAAAAGCATGTCTAAATACATTATATAATGTACACCTACACACACTGAATTACATGCTAAATACATTATATAATGGACACCTACACACTGAAGTACATGTCTAGATACATTATGTAATGGAAACATACACACTGAATTACATGCTAAATACATTATACAATGGACACCTACACACACTGAATTCCATGCCTAAATACAGTATGTAATGGACACCTACACACACTGAATTACATGTCAAAATACATTATGTAGTGTACTCTTACACACACTGAATTACATGTCAAAATACATTATGTAGTGTACTCTTACACACACTGAATTACATATCCAACAGAACAGGTGGGAACAGATGTCAAGATCTACAACAATCTCTAGCTAGTGAATACACTTAGCCCACATAAAAAAATCCAGAAGATGGACATGGCATAGCTAGCCCAAACGGGGCACCACAACCAAATAGATTACATCATGGTGAAGAGACAATTTTTAGGTCTAGCTAAACACTGCACAGACACCAGGAGCAGACATAGGGAGTGATCATGATCTTGTAATGATGACATTCCGACTCTGTCTCAAAGGAATTCACAAGCAGAACAACAACAGGGTCAAGTTTGACCACGAGAAACTGAAGGGTCCAGAGGTAGCAGACATTTTTCAGGCAAGGATAGGTGGGGAGGTTTGCAGTACTCACTCCATAAGGATGGTTTTAACACAGCTGTGACTGAAACAGCAAGTGAACTTCTTGGCAAACATCGACAAGTCAAAAAACACTAGGTCCACACCTAACATCCTACAACTATGCGATAAATGTAGAAAGTTGGAGAAAAGGAAAAATGAAACAGAAGAAAGAGCAGAACAATATAGGGCAATCAACCAAAGAATCAGGATGTCCATGACAGAAGCAAAAGAAAAATGGATTGATGAACAGTGCCAGGAAATTGAAAAAACATCAACAAAAACAACAGCAAGAAAGCATATCAACTGATGCAAGACCTGACTAGCAAAGTGTGCTTATATAATAACATTAAGTAGAGTGCTCTCTTGCTGCCATGGGCTCTGTAACTGTGAAGAAGTCGGGTAAGAGTGGACTCAATCCGCCTCTTGTCTTGTAGCATCCTCTTCTCCAAATGGGCAATATTCTTGGAGGCTGTGTATGTGTGCGCACCCACGTGTGTTTGTGAGGGCTTTTGTTTTCCCTGTGCCCACATGGCAAAGACCCTGCCCTGTGTGGGGGTGCATTATATTGTACAGTTTATGGGCATTATTGTTGGAGGTGTGTATGTGAGCAGGCATGTGGGCAGGCAGCATTAGTGTGCCAGGGATTTTTGTGTGTTTGCATGTCACTGTCTTGTGGTGCATTATATAGTACATTCTATGGACGTTATTAATTGACGGAACCCTTCTGCGTACAAACCGGCGTCAGGCTGTCTGTTGTCACCAACCATCTTCCTGTTGGTGGTTGACTGGATAATGCGACAGGCCACAGCAGGCAGGAGAACTGGCATACAGTGGACCATCACAAGGCAGCTGGAAGACCTGGACTTCGCAGACGACATCAGCCTTCTCTCACACAGGCACCAAGATGCACAAGAGAAGCTATGTCATGTTGCGGAGGAAGCCGATAAAATAGGCCTCCAAATCAACATCAGGAAGACGGAGGTCATGAGGGTGAACAACAAGAAACAAGACCCAGTGCGACTACACCAAGAAAACATCAAAGAAGTCGACAAATTCACCTACCTGGGCAGTGTCATTAGTAAAGATGGGGGAACGGACGAAGACATCAAGTGCCGAATAAATAAAGCACGTCATGCCTTCAACACCCTTCGCCCAATCTGGAGATCAACAGCCCTCTCACTCCACAACAAGATCGGGATATTCAACACCAATGTCAAGTCGGTCCTACTGTATGGCTCAGAAACCTGGCGGGTGACAAAGACCAACACCCACAAACTCCAGACATTTACCAACAGATGTCTTAGGAACATCCTTGGTATCAGGTGGCCAGAAGTAGTCTCAAACGAAGAACTATGGGACAGGACCAGACACGCTCCAATTGACACGGAGATCAAGAAAAGGAAATGGGGATGGATTGGCCATACGCTCTGCAAGCCTGCTTCAGATGTCACCAGGCAGGCCCTTGACTGGAATCCACAAGGGAAGCGGAAAGTAGGCCGACCAAAACAGACCTGGCGCAGAAGCATTGAAGCAGAGACGAAAGCAGCCGGAATGACATGGCCGAGCTGAAGAGGATCTCCCAGAACCGAGTCCGTTGGAGGAGTGTTGTTGTGGCCCTATGTTCCCACGGGAATCCACAGGCATAAGTCAAGTCATGGACGTTATTGTTTGGGGGTGTTTATGTGTGGGCGCATGTGGGCTGGCAGGCTATTGTGCAAGGGTTTTGTATGTGTGTATTTGCATATCCCGAGGGTGCATTGTATTGTACATGTTATCACTACTATCATTTGTAATAAGTATTGTTTCGCACACCTTACTTCTACCTTTAGTTCCCACAGAACAGATCAGCTTCCAATAAAGCCAGGGAGGCCTCTCAGTGAAGCTGTCGTGTGGCCACAAGTATGGCGCCACCCATAATATCAAAAGATGTTGGCAAAGTGTGTGTCTGTATGACAGGGTGAAGATTTCATGTCTATTTGTACCTGTACCCAGACGTCAGACTGCAGCCTTTAGGCAGGCAGATGTGCACACAGGCACTCATGGTGCCGCTAGCCCTCACCTTCCCTCCCCAGGTCAAACCAGGCTTGACCATGGACACAGCTGTCAGTTTCTCCCACTTTCAGCTTGGGGAGGGGATGGCCTAGTGGTCAGAACATGGGCTTGCAATTTGACGACCTGGGTTCGATTCCTGTTCGAGGGGATTTTTCCCCTTGAGTTAACATCAGTGCTGACTCCACGCTCCCCAAAAGTCTTTCGGAGGAGACTACAAACCGAGACCCTATGTGCGAACGCACGCAGAACATCATGCGCACACGTTAAATCCTGTTCCGCTTTTCGTAAGAGTAGGCCATTGTGTGCCAGTGGGAGCAGATGACAATATTTACAAAACTGCATAAATTAATTGAATAAAAAATAAAAATCCATCCCATTTATTACTTTATTATAGTTTTGCTGTCCTTATTTCTTGTCTGTTGTTTGTCACTGGGTATAGTTTCTTGTTCTTGGTATTTGGATCGTTATTGTTGTTTAGTTAAAGGATATTTTTTAAATCTTGAGCTTATCCCTGATAAGGGCGGGGACTGGATATAAAAAAAAGCCCATGAGTGCTTAATCATTATCCTCGAAATAAAGGAATTTGCTTTGCCTCCCCAGATGGGGCCAGCTGGCGCTAATCATTATAGTAGCAACTGACCACACTTGGACTAGGCTAGGTAAAAAGAAAGGGACGGGATAGCCTAGTAGTGGTCAGAATATTGCCCTCGCAATTTGACAACCCCGGTTCGATTCCCGTTCGAGGGGATTTTTCCCCTGGAGTTAACATCAGAGCCTCGCTTACACCCTCGGAACAAAAGTGGCCCATTTAGGTGTTGGTGTGCATGTAATCATCACTTGCACTTGTCCTAATTAATTTAGTGTGATTTTGATAATAAATGAATGTCACGTATCAAACGGCCTGGATCTGGATTGCATGCCTCTAAGATGCGATGTGTGTGATTTCCTTCCATCTGTGCCTTTCTATCTTCTCACTCTTTAGGCTGTCCTCTTCTTCCACTCTCTCTCCTCTACTCTCTGTCTTCTGCTATCCATCTCCCACTGTCCGTCTCTCACCTGTGATGTATATGAAGGCTACACCCCCAATGTAGCAAGTCTATAGGTCATAGCATCAGCTCAATCATTCATGTCCATTACAATAGGAGCAGGAAAACAAAGATTCCCTATTCAGTACTTCTGAGGCTACATATATGTGATTCTATCACATCGTAGCTGATGACAGGAAATTCTGAAAATCTGATCAACAACAAAAAAAAGGGTCATAGCATCAGGACCTAGAGTTCAGCCCGTTTGCTTACCACTGGGTCAACGAGATTCGAACCCAAGATCCTACAGGATAAACCTGCTCAGACCATGTTGCCGGGTGGTAATATCCCCTTCAGCAGGATTCAAACCCTGGGTCAGCAGATCACAAGCGCAATGTTGTAACCAACTATGCTATCCCTTCCCCAATGTGTGTGTGTGTTGTGTGTGTGTGTTGTGTGTGTGTGTGTGTGTGTGTGTGTGTGTGTGTGTGTGTGGTGTGTTTGTTGTTGTTGTTTTCTTTAAAGTCTATTCATGTTTGGCGATATTATACCAAAAAAAACAACCCACACAAAACAAAACAAAAAAATTGGATAAAAGTGTCACACACACACACACACACACACACACACACACAACACACACACACACACACACACACACACAACACACAACACACAACACCACACACACACACACGGATGAAGATGAAGACTATAAACCGAGGCCCGTGTGTGAACGCATGCAGAACGTCTTGCACACGTTAAATCCTGTTCTGCTTTTGGTAAGAGTAGGCCATCGTGTGCCGGTGGGAACAGATGTTTACAAAACTGCATACGCACGGGGACTGGAAGTAAAAAAGCACAAGAGTGCTTATCCCATTATCATCGATATAAAAGAATAAAATAAATTTAAAACACACACACACACACACACACACACACACACACACACACACACACACACACACACACACACAGAGTCAAACCAAGTATCAACTAAAAAGTTTATTTGCACTCAAACATGACCAAACACAGCAGATCAGCATACATATATCATCACAATGTTACACAGGTCAGTACCTCTCTCTCTCTCCTCTCTCTCTCTCCTCTCCTCTCTCTCTCTCTCTCTCTCTCTCTCTCTCTCTCTCTCTCTCTTCTCTTCTCTTCTCTTCTCTTCTCTTCTTCACACAACACTCATGGTAGCATTCGTTTGATGTTGCCCCCTAACACAAATTTTCAACAGCAATTTTCAATCATGAAAACGAAAACATTGTCAACCAAAACCTTACTTATCAATGAACAAGTTTTAGAAGGCATACAAGATAGTTATGGACACATTGCTTGCATAACAACATCTGTAATTACGACAATACACACGTAAGACAAGTCATAAAGAAGAACACAGTCTGATTGAACGAAACAGCAAGCATCTTCCCTTTAGTTTTTGTTCTTGGTGTCATTTGCATGTAGGACCCTAAATTAAAAGCAAAACTGCATTTCGAACAAGGAAATCAGTAGTTTCAACAAGATCAAAACATGTTCTAATCATGATGATGTTATCATTTTCTTTTCAAATGTTCCTCTTCCTAAAAAACAACAACAGATCTGAGATACTTTGCATTAAATGTTTGTACTTATGTATGTTGATTCACACAAATGATCTTTACCTAGAATGATTCTTTCTGTCGCTCCCTCATGTAACTACCCCCCCCCCCCTCCCTGAAAAAAGTAACTCCAGCTATTTGTGAACTTTTTTTGTTGTAAATGCCTTTATCTTCCAACAAAACAAAAAAAAGGGAGGGCGAGGGATAACACAGAAAAAACAAAGACTAATTACAACCAAACTGATCCACTACAAAGCACACCAGATGATTAACAAACTGTTTTCTAGATGATTTGACGTGACTTTGAGGATACACCAACCAACATGCCCAGTTGCTCCAAAAGTAGGAGGATTCCTGCCTGTAGCTACCTGCCCATATGTCACACAACCACTTGCATTAAAAAAAAATTCTATTGACCAATCATTGAAAAAAAAATCACAAAGCCATTATATATATAGTCTCTCTCTCTCTCTCTCTCTCTCTCTCTCTCTCTCTCTCTCTCTATATATATATATATATATATATATATATTATTGAGGAAAAAGTAGTGAGGAAAGACAAATGCAGGTACCAACTTCTCAATCATTTTGAAAATGACTTATCAAAGATTTGATATATATATATATATATCAAATAACCCTTTTTTAAAGGAAAAAATGTAATAGAGTTAGACAGCATGAAGAAATACGACTTTAACTACTTGTAAAATATTTCAGTTGTTCATTTGTTTATTCTTTTATATCGAGGATAATGGAATAAGAACTCATATTCTTTTTTTTTACATCCAGTCCCCGCGTGGTGTGGCTTTACATGGGGCAGGTGAATAGAACAGGTTGGCGATTCTATGGATCTCTCAGCTGTCTCGCTCTCTGCAATAACTACCACGCTTATAGTAACAGTGACAAACCATCCAATGCTCCAACCCAGTCTTCTTCTTTAAAGCTCCATCGACCACAGAGGCGGCACTGGGGAGCTGTCACCTCTTCCATTCTTTCAGTTCCAGATTGAAAACTGCAATTATCCCTATTAAAACAGGGAGTAAAACCAACTCTACTGTCCTTCCTTGTATCAATGCTCCGGTCAGCATTAGGGTCAGCCCAGGACGGTCACTACATTGTGGGAGAACCACTTACACGGCAAATACAGTGAGATACAAACCAAAGGTAGATTCCTTAAAACAATCAGACCTTATTCAAATGGCCAGCTACGACACCTTCTCTCATATCAGACAGAAATTGCCGGACTCTCTCAAGAAGTTGAAAATGTTGTCCAATGAAAATATTGCACACACACACACACACACACACACACACACACACACACACACACACACACACACACACACACACAGAGACACAGACACAGACACAGACACATGATCTTTAGAGAGTCTGCAGTAAAACGCTTGTGCCTAATTAATATCTTGGACATGTTGTCAATGCAGAAGCCAGAATCCCAAAGTGGCTGTAAAACAAACTACTGTACTGTTTCCAGGTCCAGAAGAAAAGGAAATGTCCCCTTGTCTCTCTGATGAACCAATCTATGTAAACAAGCTGAACTTGCAGTGTTTCAACAAAATGAACAGTGCATGCACCTTTCAATTTTCTGGATAAGGTTTTCCAAAACCATGTAAGACACCGGCTTTTTTTTTTTCTCAACCTTCCAAATATGACCCCCCCCCCAAAAAAAAAAAAAAAAAAAGACTGAATGATTTGACTTATGACTGCCAATTTTTTAAATGTAATTTACCAATATTAAGTAAGCATGAATTAAAAACAAAACTGTGATCATTCGAAGGATCTTGAGTTAACCACATAAAAGATTGAGTTTTAAAACATTTTCACCATAGAAATGACATATTTTAATGATTTTACAACGGTGATATTGCAAGTTAAAAAAAAAAAAAAAACGTGGCGATTTTACTTTCACAACTTTTCACGATGAACGAGCCAGCTGTGATGTGAAGAATGGTGGAACACCTAAATAATTATCCAAACAAATTAATACTCTCTGCTTACTCTTCCACTGTTCAGGCAGGTATTGCTTCCGATGTATAGGAGGTAGGTCTATGAGCATGTCTTCAAAAGACCATATTCCACATATTCCAATATCATTCTTTCTTTTTTTTTGGTGGTAGATGCAGTCAAAGTATAAGGTAAAGGTGTCCCATAACCTATGCGGTTGTAGGGGAGCGAGACATCAGAGACCTCAGCTTCTCTAGGGGCCAGCATATTGAGGGCGGCGCCCATCTCCTCTCCCTTGCTGCTTTACCTTCCCTGACCCTGAAGAGGGCGGGTAGCCATTTACAGCTGGGTGAACTGGGGGGACTGTACTGAAGCCAAGGCGCGCAAATGGTCACCCATCCAACTTGCAACCATGCTCGACCCTGCTTAACTTGACTTTGGGAAAGCGAGTGCTCTGACCACTTAGCTATCCCATCCCCAGTCGAAGTATAATTATAGGCATTAAATCGGTTTTAACTCTTTCAATGTTTGCAGAGTATTCAGTTTTAAATGTGGTTCCTTTCAAAACTGGAATAAGAAGGAAGGGAGGGAATAGAGGGAAAGGAAGAGACAGGATCACAGCTGTAACAAATTCCATTTATAAATTATGTACACTGCTTCATTCCTCTCTAGCCATAGCAATTTCACAGGGCTCTAAAAGACACACACACACACGCACGCACGCACGCGCGCGCGCGCGCACACACACACACCACACACACAACGCACACACCACACACACACCAACCCACACACACACACACTCACTCACAGACTCACAGACACATACACACACACACAAACACACACACACACACACACACACACGCACACACCCACACACACCACCAACCACACACACACACACACACATTCACTCACAGACTCACAGACACACACACACAAACACACACACTTACACACACTTACACACACACACACACACACACACACACACACACACACACACACACACACACACACACACACACACACACACACAATCTTCAACCAAAGGACTGACCCAACACATCCAGGATTAATTGAACAAACCACCAGTCTGAATAATTGAGAACTGATATGAGCTGGGAGTTACACACATTTCATTTTCTGTTGCTGTTTAATTAATCAAAAGCTATGCACAAAAGCATAAGCAAAGATGTGAAGGTTGTTTTGTTGTTTTTTTTTGGGGGGGGGGGGGGGGATCTAAAAAAAAACCCCCAGAGAGCTCATACTACCACACACACACTCTCTCTAAAAAAAAAAAGAAGGTTGAAACAATATCCAGAAAATGAAAGCGTGAATACACTTTACAAGGGAAAACAAAATTGAAAATACAGGCACACAGAAAAAACAACCCAAAAAACAACCCGAAAACCAAACACACACACACACACACACACACACACACACACACACACACACACACACCAACAACAACTCAAAGACCAAAAGCAACCAAAGAAAGCAAACACAATGACCCCCATCATGATGACAACAGCAACAATGAGATAAGAACAGACACAGAGCAGGACAAGACTGACTCTGTTCACAAGCTGCTACAACCATATTAATTAAAAAAACAAAAGTCACAAACATACAAAAATGTACACAGCCCATAAATACACACAAGCTATACATCTTTTGTTCGCATGGCTTTCCAAGAGTGTTATAATATTATGTGCATGGAAGACAAGGTGGTATCTGTCTACCTCCAGAATTTGTCTGAGTTCGGCAAAGAACAAAAACTGTGTCTGTACGTGTGTGTGTGTGTGTGTGTGTGTGTGTGTGTGTGTGTGTGTGTGTGTGTGTGTGTGCGAGCGAGCGTGCGTGCGTGCGTGCGTGCGTGCGTGCGTGCGTGCGTGCGTGCGTGCGTGTGTGTGTGAAGAGAGAAGAGAGAGAGAGAGAGAGAGAGAGAGAGAGAGAGAGAGAGAGAGAGAGAGAGAGAGAGAGAGAGAGTGTGTGCGTGCGTGCGTGCGTGCGTGTGTGTGTGTTTTATTTCATATACATGAAAGCCTATCATACACTGGGATAGATGGGTGTTTAAAAGTGAATACTGTCGAAGCGTTTAAAGCGAATAGAGTCAAAGTAGTTTCACATCTATAGGTGTACTGTGTACAATGCAACCCTACACAGCAACTTCCCATTGTTCTCTTCAACTCATCTGCATTATCACATGAATACACACACGCAGTGCTCGCACAAACAAGCAGGCCTAAGCCAAAACTTTTGTCAGGAACCTACAAGAAAATGTTATGTCCTAAAACGTTCTGTTGAGATGTTTGTCTGTACCATAGCTCACTCTTTATTCCAGGAAAACTTTTTATTCATGATATAGCTCATTGCTTCAGCCCTGAAGGCCATTGAGTGCCGGTGGAACAGATGACAAGATTTACAAAACTGCATACACACGGGGACTGGATGTAAAAAAGCACACGAGAGCTTATTCCATTATCCTCTATATAGTAGTAGTAGTAGGCACCCATCAGTTTCGGAAGACTATGGGGTTGCGCTCTAGTCTTTAGAGCGCAAAGCCTGGTAAGTAAGTAGGATATATCCTCTATATAAAAGAATAAATAATAGACTAACTCTAAGCATAACAACCGCCACTCTCCTTTACTCGAAAAACAAAAAAATTCTCTGTAAGCAGAGTATGGTTGCCTATGTGGCAAGGTACTTGAAAACACACTCATGCGAATTTCTCATCCAATATGTTCTCTCAATCTCACAGTGATTCCCAGGTGGGATGTGTGAGTCAGAGTGCATATCCTGAGTGACCCCCCAGAGTGTTAAGCTGGGGAATGTACACAACAACAACAATGTCAATAACATACAATCAAGCAAACAACAGCAAATCTTCTTTTGCACAATACTTTTTCTATTTCTGGAACTGGTTAGGGGCACTTTCCACGTGACCTTTCTCATAGGACACAGCATTTAGCTAGATCGTGAATAACTGTTCTCCTGGAATAACCCATGAGCCAGCCAGAAATAAACAAAAGGTTACATACATGCCATGTCCCTGTCTCGCTTTATCAAAGCGGATGAGACAATAGACCGAGGCCCCGTGTGCAAACGCACGCAGTACATCTTGTGCACATGTTCCGCTTTTCGTAAGAGTAGGCCATCGTGTGCTGGTGGGAACAGATGACATTTACAAAACTGCATACACACGGGAATGGTTGTAAAAAAGCATATGATTGCTTATTCCATTATCCTCGGTATAAAAGAATTATAAAAATAAATAAATAAATAAATAAAAGCTTGGTCACATACACAATCTTTCCATCACTTCAGTTCCCCAGTCCTGGGTGCTGGCTTTCACACACTGTGTGTTTGTGCCCATGTAGGCTATGTGCTTTCATTTGCGCGCACGCACACGCACGCACACACACAAACAGACACCAAAAAACAGACAGACAGACAGACAGACAGACAGACAGACAGACAGACAGACACACACACACACACACACACACACTGATTATCATACATGTAGACAAATCACAAGTCTGGTTGTTGAATTCTTCATGAATACATTGAAAGCAAGGTTGTCGAAAAAAAGTTTTTTTTTTAAAAATTAGGTCTTGATCACAAATAATCATTAATTAAAATAAACAAACAACATAACATAACATGTAACAATGCACCTGAGGAGATCATTATTACTTTGTGTGTGAAGAGAGAGAGAGAGAGAGAGAGAGAGAGAGAGAGAGAGAGAGAGAGAGAGAGAGAGAGAGAGAGAGAGAGAGAGAGAGAGAGAGAGAGAGAAGAGAGGAACAAGTAGAGAGAGACAGAGAGAGAGACAGAGATAGATAGATAGGTAGATAGATAGATAGATAGATAGATAGAGAGAGAGAGAGAGAGAGAGAGAGAGAGAGAGAGAGAGAGAGAGAGAGAGAGAGAGAGAGAGAGAGAGAGAGAGAGAGAGAGAGAGAGAGACAGACAGACAGACAGACAGACAGACAGACAGACAGTGAGAAAGACAGAGACATTGACAGAGAGAGAGAGAGAGAGAGAGAGAGAGAGAGAGAGAGAGAGAGAGAGAGAGAGAGAGAGAGAGAGAGAGAGAGAGAGAGAGAGAGAGAGAAAGAGAGAGACAGAGACAGAGACAGAGACAGAGACAGAGAGAGAGACAAGAGAGAGAGAGAGAGAGAGAGAGAGAGAGAGAGAGAGAGAGAGAGAGAGAGAGAGAAAGAGACAGAGAGAGAGACAGTGAAAGAGACAGAGACAGACAGAGACATTGACAGAGAAACACAGAGAGAGGGAGGGAGAGGGAGAGAGAAAGAGACAGAGACACTGAGACAGAGACACAGAGAGAGTGAAAGTAAAAGGGAGAGACAGAGACAGTGAGAGACAGACAGACAGACAGACAGACAGAGGGTGAGGGAACTGCATCAGGTATAATAATATAGGGCATACATCCACTGCCCATTAATTTCCAAACATGTCAAAAGTAATCAATCAATGTGAAGCCAGAAACGGATTAATACACAACACAATGATACATACACCACTCCACTCTACACCAACCATGCATGCACGAGGCCGGAAAGGTTAGTTACAAGCTAATGGCATCACACTCCACCCAGGGTATGAAAGCACAACAGTTATTAGCAAATTAATATACTCCAGTGGAAGCCTTTCAACTTCTGATGCCAATCATTGGGTGTGGAAGAATTAGTTGAAAGACAAAGTTCTTCTGCAAGAATTTCAATCCAAATACGCACACACATGCGCACGCGCATGCACACACACACACACACGCACACATATTTATGCATTATATTCCTTTATAGTCAAAGAAAACAAAAGAGGTATCATAAGCCCACGTTCGTATATATCTTAAAATTTTTAAAACAGGGTAGGGACGCACAATATATTAAACCATATCATACCATAATATTGTTTATAACCCTACCAAACACGAAAGCCAATATACTATTAAACATTTCAACAAAAGGGAATGAATATTTTACATAAGAAAAGCAATTATTTTCTGGATAATACACTGAAAGAACATATCATTTCAAACATCATGGATCTGTTCACACATTATGGATAATTAATACATCAAGGAAAAGTAATACATCGTGGATAAGTAATACATCCAATAAACAAATTTGTTCAAACATCATAGATAATACAGTGACTAAACCAATAATCGCCTCAAACAAACATTGGATTACACTTCATCACACAACAACAACAACAATAAAAAGCGGGAAGTTTGGCTGCAAGAGTTCAAATCCAATTAGTGATCGATCATCGATCATCTGTCATTCCAAGTAATCCTGGCTACAGGAGACAAGAATCTGATCAGGACATACAGGACAATGCCACATAACCCCAACGAAAGATAAGCAAGCCAGTTCTGGAATAGTTTAAAACTCTCCCTCCCTCCTCCTCAAACAACAAAATCAACTGAAAAATACTCCACCACCACCACCCAAAAAACAAGAAACCACAAAACCAAACCAACCAAAAAACAAAACAAAAAAACAACAACAAATGCCTCCCTCCTCAAACAGCCAAAAAGTACTCCCCCCAAAAAACAAAAAAACCAAACCAACCAAAAAAGCTTGACAAAAACCACCCCAAACAAATGCCCCCCCCCCCCCCCCCCTCCTTCATGGCAATAAAATTGTAGTACAGTCCCAGCAGAGATTTCAGGATAAACGACTTCCCTCTCACTCCCTCAGCCAGGCGGCAAAGGCAAGCAACAGAGCTAAGGCTCCTGGGTCCACTCCCCCCCCCCCCCCCCCCAAAAAAAAAAAAAAAAACCAAAAAAAAAAACCCTTATAAACACCAAACCCATAACAAAACCAAAATTTCTATTCCTTACAGCAATCATTTGGAAACTTTTGACACAGCTTTCTTTTATGAAGTTCACCTTCTCTCCCCCCACACCAAAAAAAAAAAAAAGAAGAAAAAAAGAAAAGAAAAAATAGGAGCAAGGGTGTGGGTGGGTGAGAGGAAGGCAAAGGGGGAGGAGAGGGGATGGGTGGGTAGGAATGTAATGAAGGAAAAGAAGAAAGGACACTGTTTCATAATCTGTGATTTATCTTCATTTAATTCAATCAGCATTTCTGCTTTGGATACAACATACACACACAGACACAAGGAGGCACCTTCTGTACAATTATTAAAAAAGAAAAAAAACACCAAAAAAACCAAAACCAAATGCACCAAACAAACCACCACCACAAAAAAAACCCCTAAGTCCAAACAAAGCAAACCCAAAAACAGCCCATCAATGCAACATCTTGCGGTGAACGCATCAGAGTGCCACTACCTCAAGACTCAAGAATACTTTAATGTCTCAAATTGAGAAATCTCTATCTATCTCTTATTCCACAGAAGCAAAACATTGGGGACCTACACCTTACATCTCTAAAACTTCTGTCTCACTCTCTAACTTGGGAACAGGAAGATGGACTCTATAGCTAAGTGGATGAGAGCTATTGATTTTGTCTCAACTGAAAGAGGGGATTTCCACTATCTCCCTGGTAGACTTGGAATGTAAACTAGCCAGCACTTTCATTTCCCTTGTGTTTATACCCACGCAGACGGTTAAATATGCACGTCATAGATCCTGTAACTTATGTGGGTCTTTGGTCAGTGAAGGAAACACAAACATACCCAGCATGCTTCCTGTGTCTAAAGGGGGTGGACTCCTAGAGCGCTAAAGAGAGAGAGAGAGAGAGAGAGAGAGAGAGAGAAGGAGAGAGAGAGAGAGAGAGAGAGAGAGAGAGAGAGAAGAGAGAGAGAGAAGAAGAGAGAGAGAGAGAGACAGAGAGAGAGACAGAGAGAGAGACAGAGAGACAGAGAGAGAGAGGACAGAGAAGAAGACAGAGAGAGACGAGAGAGACAGAGAGAGAGACAGAGACAGAGAGAGAGACAGAACAGAGAGACAGAGACAACAAGAGACAGAGACAGAGAAGAGAGAGAGACAGATACAGAGAAGAGAGACAGAGAGGAGAGACAGAGACAGAAGAGAGAGAGAGAGAGAGAGAGAGAGAGAGAGAGAGAGAGAGAGAGAGAGAGAGAGCAAAATGCAGTATATATCTATGTTCAAAAATATTTCATTTTCTTGTTCATATAATGTAGCGTTCATTTCTCCATTTGAAAATGGACTTAAATCATTAAGTAAGCAAGTGTGTGTGTGTGTGTGTGTGTGTGTGTGTGTATATGTGTGTGTGTGTGTGTGTGTGTGTGTGTGCGTGCGTGCGTGCGTGCATGCGTGTGTGTGTGTGCGCGTGCGCGCATGCGTGCGTGTATGTGTATGTGTGTGTGTCTGTCTGTCTATGTCTGTATGTATGTGTATGCATGTGTGAGTGAAAGTACGCACCACACGTAAATCATAAAGATAATAACCAATAAATCAGCAAAGTATGTACATCCAGAGGTTAAAAAATAAAAGTGCTTTGCTATACATGGTTCCACAGCAATACCATTGCACCACAATGATACAAAACAAGCTGTGTCACACAGAATTCTACCACACCTTCACTACTTCACAAAGCACCATGCTATTGGTAAGGAATGAAAAAGCGTGGACAATGGAAGCAAGCATTCTTGAGGAGGAAGAAAAAGCTGTAACAAAATAAGGATGAATATCCACGTAGTAGCACACGTAAATACTGCAAGGCACCTTAAAAAACAGAATCACATTATTTCAGGGTTGGATCTTGTTAAGATACAGCAAGTTGTTAGGTACTTTCCCTAACTGCTACAAACAGTCAAGTTTTTGTAAGTGTGTGACCTTAGCATGGTAGTTATGTCACTTAGTATCCCAAAGTTTAAAACGGATACAGAACATTGTCAGGTAGTTAAAATGCATATGACTCTTCATTAAAAAAACAACATATTCCACTCTGAGCAAGTTAAAATTATTTTATGTTACAATGAATAATTTTGTTACATAAGCATATGCCAGTTTTAAAAAATCTGAATCTTTTATATATAGATTCCAATTCATAGCTCCAAATTGTTGAAAGACATACAGGCGACACCTACAACCAAGCTCTACAACTGATGTTCAAGCCAGCTTCTTCAATTAACAGTAATGTAACATAAAGGTTTGCAAGTCAAGTTAGGAAAAGAAGTCTTCTATATATACAATATCCCACATACTGCAGTCAATAATAGATAAGCATATGGTACATTCAAAAATGGTTTTGAGATCTAATATTTAACAATTCCTCAGTATCTCTAATCCCCACGTGCCCCAAAGCCATAAGTGTTGTCAGATACTGACTAATTAAAGCAAAGAGAAAGCCTACATTAGGATACTGTAGTGCTTTGAAAATGTAACGTTGAGATTGTCTTCTACCTCTAGGCATAACAACCTGCACTCTCCTTTAATGGAGAAAAATCCTCTGAAGTCGGGAGTATGGCTGCCTACATGGCGAGGTAACTTGAAAACACTCCTGCATGCAAACTCCTCTTCCAGTGTGTACATACAGGGCAAAACTCCTCTGAAGTCTGAGTATGGGTGCCTATATGGCAAGGTAACTTGAAAACAATCCTGCGTGCAAACTCCTCTTGCTCTGTGTACAACTTTACATACAGTCTCACAGCGATTCTTAGATAATAGATAGGATGAAGAAGTCAAGTACAATATATTTTGGTGTCCCCCCTCCCCGTCCCCGAAGCAAACATGCAAAATTAAAAAAATCCTGAAATCCCATTGAAAGTCAAACTCACTTCGAGGCATGCTTATTCCGTTATCCTCGATATAAAATAGTGAATAATAATAACAATAACAATAATAATAATAATAATGATAATAACAATAAAGGCTGGCCGGCCACACAACTCTGGTGTACATGGTAGGGTGGAGAGAGCTGAGGGGGGGTGGGGGGGGGGGGGTGGGGGGGGGAAGGAGGGGGAGGGCACTGAACTTTGAACTGATGCTCTGGCAAAGTCTGTTCTACTTTAAACATTAAGTTAGTTCACTGGAATTGTAAGGCAGTGTTGCAAGCTTTAACACAGGTGCAAATCAGGATATTTTTACCTGCTAATTGTGTGAACAAATTTCTCAAAGTCACATATTATGTATGGCATTTGGTAGTGCAAAGGGTTAAAAAACAAACAAGCAAAAAACAAAAAAAAACACCTACCCCCCCCCCCCCCCCCCCCCCCAACAAAACAATCCAAAAAAACCCAACAACGAAAAACAAAAAAAGATCTTATGCATGCAATAGTTTTTTGGGTTTTTTTAAACTAATAAAACAACATTTTAAGAAATATGATTCTTAATAGATTGATCATCTCCTTTTCTGTATTCTGTCAGTTTTACTATTCCACACACTACCCCCACCACACCCACGTATTGATTCTACATTTCACATGTCAAAATGATTGCAATGCTTACATCCAGTAAAGACAATACAGCACATTAGTGTTTTTCACTTTTGTGTGGCATACCCATAATATACAGTAATACTCCCCCACAATGATAATAGTAGAGCTGATTCAAGATGTCTTGGTGACTAAATCCATTCAAAAATAGAACATTCTCCATACGCAATTAGTTAAAAGACAAATGAACAAACACACAAACACTTTAACTCTTACTCTGCCATGGGCAACTTTAGTCAGCACTATGGATTACCACCATAGGCGACTTATTTTTGTCAGCCAGGGTCATGTTAAAACAGACAGTTTTTCATACAGTAACAAGGCTTCAACACCTCAGCTGACTTGCATGTGTGATAGCAGACATATTGTCCTTCACCCCTCAGCCCAGTGTTGAGAGAAAAAACCTATGCTTACTCTGACACTGACTGAATGCTGAACTAGAAATCAGCAACAGCACTGAAAATGTTACAATACTTGGCGCTAAAGAATACTTCAGTTAAAGAGTTGGTAGCCAAAGAGTTAATTAATTAATGGTAGGTAAAAATGGTCGCATGTGCAATATCTCACCATTACCATTGGAGAACCTCAGAACTCGAGCAAAGAAATGAAAACAAACAACCCTCTATCAAAAAACACTCTACCCCCCCCCCTCCCCCCTGAAACAACCCAAACACAAGGATTCACATAACAAACAGGAGTACTTTGGGTCTTGACATTATGAAAAACCTGATGCTTTGATGGGTCATAGTCCCCAACTACCCACCAAGTTTATTTTCTCCATTCACTTTTTTTGTTTTTTGCTTCGTTTTAAAAGACATGAAGAGTGTATTGACTTTTCCCCCCGACAGTAGCTGACTGAATATGTGACCATGTTGAAGTGAAAACCATATAGGTAAGGTAAAAAGGTAAAGGTAAAAAGGAAAACCATAGACCAACAAAAAAAAAGTCATCAACAATTCTCCAGTGATGACAGTCATCATCAATGCATTTAAATAATAATAAAGTGTTTTTCACTTGATTTGACTTGACTTGCACCACATCAGGTTGTCAGTCCTGTCACACAGGGCCTAGTCAGTGGTGTGAGGGTGATACATTTGCTCCATAGATCAAGAGTTTGAATCTTACTCACAAACACCAGGTAGGAAGAAGCTTCCTCTTAGAGCCATCGTTTGCCCCGATTCCAGGACACATTCATCCCTTCAGATCAGACTCTGAACTCAAGACCTGTGTGTGGCCACATGCATGTATGTATGTTTGTCTGTCGTGTTTGACGATGACCTCCAAAACAGCAGAGGAGGCAGATGCTGTTTCAGAAACTGGGCAGAAATTTGATTATAGTAAAGATGTCTTGCCCACAGCACCCCCCCACTCTCTCGGCCAAGAGGGCATAAGGACAGTCCGAGTTGGAGACATTCACCACAGGCCAACTAGCCCCCAGGGCTGCAGCACATAAGAACTGTGCAAGTCAAGCCTTCTATTCAGTGGTAAAGCCCAGTCCACTTTCAGGGTAAGGTAGGCTATTGCATTCTAGCAGGAATGGGTGACAACATGAAAGCATGTGCACACAGGTGTGTGGAGGTATCAGCCTTGCAAAATCACACCACAGGTTTGAAAATATAGCCGGGAATGAATGAAAGAATGAGAAGATGTTATTGCGTTTGTTTTCCTTCAAGAGTTTCAACTTTAGATTGGCTATGTGCTCTATCAGTTCAACTTTTTTTTTTTTGACTTAATGAAAGTAGGTTTGTTTTTAATGAATGGTAATATATGCAGATTCATAATGGGATATATAATAATATTCTGCGAAAGTTGGAATATTCCGAGGAAACAAGTTAGAAATTCAAGACAGGAGGAGGTTGATCATGGGCAGAATCTAATCTAGTTTAAAGTCTGATTCTTTATGAATGCCTGAGATGTTCAGTTGTAATCTAATGATCTGGGTTTGCAAACCTCCTGCAGGCCATTTTATAGGGTTTGGAAACAGGCAATACTTCTTTCTCATACTTTTATTTCTTTAAAAAATTTTTTTTTTATACTTTTCTTTTCTTTGGCGTTGAGTTTTTCCTTTAAATTTTGTTCTTGCTTTTTAATAAAAATCTTACAGATTATTTTTTGGTACAAGCTTTCCTTCTTGTTCTTCCATTTGGAAGCAAATTCTAACATTTCACTGACTCAAAAACCAAGTATGGCCTGAATTAGAATCAGAGAGTCGTCTTGCTATTTATAAATGTCATAGTAGCTGGAGAAATGAAACCTGATGCTGGTAGCGTTGGCTTTGGGTTTTTTCCAGGTCTTTACTTTCTGCAGTCTTGCTGTCTAAACTGCCTGACTGACCTCCTTTGAGGCATGTGTAAAAATTGTCAGCATTTTTTCAATACATAGCTTTGAATCTATTGATGACAGCAGTTTCAATGCTCTTCACAGTATCAATGTGTGTGTGTGTGGTGTGTGTGGTGTGTGTGTGTGTGTGTGTGTGTGTGTGTGTGTGTGTGTGTGTGTGTGTGTGTGTGTGTGTGTGTGGTGAGTGAGTGAGTGTGTGTGGTGTGCGTGTGTGCGTGTGTGTGCATGCGTGTGTTCATGCGTGAGTGTGTTCAATAGCATCTCAGTCAGTGTAAGGGTTGTTTTTTCTTAAATGACCCCTATAATTGATTTGTAGAACAGAACATTTACTTCATTTTTTTTTTTTTTTTTTTTACCTTGGACTGCTGTGCTGTAAAGTCAGTGTTTTATCTTTTCCTTGACTCATTCCAACTACATAATAAACTTGTGATTCACCAATGTACCCAGAAATAACACTACATGCAAAGCTATAAAATATTTCAGCAGACACTTCAATGAATGTAACTGTTACAATTCAGAAAAATAAAGATCTGAAATCACATCATCTTTGTCAACTATAAAGTAATAGACAGCTCACCTTAAATTCATGAACTGTGTAACATTGCAAAGTTTTGCGCGGGCATTAAACATTCTTTCTTCTTACTAATGATTATGAACCTAAAATGTAATCATTATGAACTTGAGTGCTACGTTAACTTAATTAAACAAACATCACTGATTATTTCTTTATGACCTCTGATTCAGGTGTGTGGCATTCATTCAATACTTTGAAGTGTCAAAATCTTGGATAATAAAGACAGACATGTAAGAATGATAGTATATTTGTAAGATAAATAAATATACACTTTAGGCACACCACATAAAACAAACAAACAAACTGCATGGATCACCAGGTTCAGAAAAGCATTTATTGTCAGATGTGTTATCATCATGTGGACAAACGGATGGGCCAGTTGTGGACATGTACACACAGAATCACACAGCACACACTCCCCCTCCCCCCCTCCTCATCACTGAGGTGTTCAGTGTTCTCCATGCCCCATGGCTTGCTGCAAAACGCTTCCCCTTTCTCTCTCTCTGCATAGGCCGTCATTCACCCCTCAACATTTGCCAAGGCAAAAGGATCAGATTGGTTTTCCTCTTTCAAGGAATGGGTTCCCAAGTCAAAAACAGTTTAAAAAAAAAAAAAAAAAAAAAAAAAATCCCAACATACCAAACAAAAAAAAATATTACCAAAAAACAATAGAAAAATATTCCCCCCACCCCTCCCCCTCCCAAAATAAAAAACAAAAACAAAAAACCCAAACCCCCAAACCAAACAAAAGTATTTTTTAAAAAACCAGCTCCACCCTAACAAGGAAAAATATATGCATCTTCTTTGTTTTAATTCTTAAGTTCTGGGTCTTGTTCATTCATTATCTCAGTCACATTATATATATATACACCCACTAAGCCATTTGGGTGGGAAGAACGCACATACCCGTGCACGCACACGCACCTACACACTCACACAAACACACTACACACACGCGCACACACACATGCGCTCACACACACACAAACACACACACCTACACACTACACACACACGCACACACATGAAGCAGACTTTGTGAGGGACAGACTCCACTCTGATCTTTGCTGGGCGGCTATGAGTGGGTCTGTTACAAATAATATGTCATATCATATCAAAAACTTAGTCCCTGAAGAAGGAATCCCTCTGGATGGTCTGCGTGTTTCAACCCCATCCAACACAGAATTCCACGTCCTGAATGAAGCGTCATCACAGACTGTGCCACGTTACTGTAGTGTGGGGGTGTGCTAACAACCTCAGTCACACTCACTTCTCTCTCCCCCCATCATCATGACGCATGCTTCAGAAGTCTTTCCTGACCTGTCCAATTAGATCCTAGATTTACTTCTTCCTCTGAATAAATATCACCTTTTAATACTTTTGTGGTGACAAGAACATAAAAAAAGACCCCCCCCCCCCCCCCCGACATTGAACGGCCAAACATACATGTGTGTGCGAATGCATGCGCACACGCTCGTGCATAAGAAAGTTCATGTACAATTCTGTTATGAGATGGCGTTGGTAAAAACGGACATCAAATTGTAGCTTTTCACAAACAAAAGTCACCTTTGTTTTTAGTGTTTGCATTAAAAGAACAAAAAAAAAGGTGGGTGGTGGTGGTTGTAAGCTGACCTTGCTGTTTTTTCTCTTTTCTTATTGCTTTGTAACACCACAGATATCTAGATAAATGTAGTTTTAAATGAAAACCTTCAATATACAGTTTTTGTTAAAACCACAGATCCAGACACAGTCTTTGTTAAGAATGTGCTTAGTTTGAAACCAAACACACATAAATTATGACACCAAATCTGTGACATTCACATTATCACCGTTCCAACATAAATACTTATATCCATGAAAGACAGGAAAACCAGCTACGTCGGGGAAAAGATCCGAATATATGTATGGACACAAACAAAGGAATGAGAATAACAGGCTTCTTACATGTTGAAATCCACAATAACATTTACAAAGTAGAAAAAAAGGCAAACCATACAATAATCTTTTTTCTAATTTCCCTCCACGTTGTACAACAAATTAATATTATTCTGCTTCCCTCACTCACAGCAACTGCATATATATATATATAAAGAACCCAATTTCTCCCCTTCTCTACCTTTCCTCTCCTTTCTCTCCTGCCTTTACATTTACGGACACAAATACTTTTGTCTATAGTTTAATAATACAAGGAATTTATATAGCGCTATATCTTGTAAAAACAAATCAAAGCGCTTGTATTCGACCTATACAACACACAAGCAAACATTAACAATTTATAGTTTTCGCAAATTTGAATGTGTACACCCCCCCCAAATAACCACTACAGGTATATCGGGGCTGTGGGCTGTGGACGCATCAAACTTTAAGTCAGAAATGCAACTCTTTTGCTTATTGACATAATTTTCTTGATGTCTCCATTTTGCAGCAGAATTCCTTACTCAACACAGCATCTGAAGTTCTATACCATTTCTGAACAGGCCACTAGCCTAGCCCGGATCAGAGACAAGTCCCACGAGCTGTTTTATCTGGAAAGCTTACAGTTATACTTATGAAAAAAAAAAACTAAAAAAAAAAACTATACAATATTTTTTTTTCTGAAGTACTTTTCATATAAAGAGAAGAGCTGAAGCCACCAGGTTGTTTTCAGTATTTGATTTGTCGAACTGCTGAAAAACTGCTACCAGCAATTCAGTTTTCCCCCTCCCTTCCTAACAAACAAAGGAGTGTGGTTAAATTCACAAACACATGAAACTGCACAGAGGAAACTGAAGGACCAATACTTGGACACAGGTTAGGTGTCTTGAGTCACACACACACATATTTTATCAAAAAAACCTTTTTTTTTTTCATCACGGACATAATGGAAGCCCCTCGCCTTGCTACAGAAACCATTTTCTAGTAAGCACACAATTCTCCCATGCAGCTCTGATTAATGTGCTACATGTTATAGGCGCATAAACCCCCCAACATTTTAACAATCCATGCTTGTTAATTAGCAAAGGAAGGAAATAATGCGTCTTAACCCAACTTTGTTATTTCAATCTACAAATTAAAGAACAGAATACACTCCACTCAAAACCAAACATACAGCCGATACACAAAGCAATGATGCGAAAACTGTTCAAGCTATAATACACAATGAAGCAGGATTCATGTTACCCATAATATTATTTTAAGGAAATTTCACTGGTTAACTGATAATAAATAGTGTGAAAGAAGTGTAGCGAAAGACCAGCTTCAAAACCCCTCTCTGAACTTTTGTTTCACATCTTGTACAAATACACAAAAACTTGCATCCATAAATACATAAAAACCTTTGTTGTGGACATTTACTTCTTTTCTTTTTTTTTTTTTTTTAAAAAACACCAAAGGACATGGTTATTCCTATGAATTTTGTCTGGTAGTTTTGCTTCAAAGTACCTAAATAAAATAAATTAAAACAAAGCAAAATACTTTTTTTAAAAAAAGGATTTGCACTGTAAAAGATGCAACAAAACATTTTTTCACGATAGTAAAGAAAAGCAGAATGCAGAAACTGCACTGGACTAAAAACCATGGAATTCTGTTTCAAAAAACTCACACCACATAGTAATACACATCTGCAGTGTCCATGATCACAAATGACAAGAAAAAAAAATCTGATCCCAGGCTTTTACCTTTGGGCAAGTGTACAAACAGTACAACATAGATCACATCTGAATCCCCCCTAAAAACAACAACAACAACAACGACGAAACAAAATCCCCTTTTCACTGTACATATCTTCTCCATCACGATACTCTAACAAGAAGACCTGGATCGAGGGTGTGAAAGAAACACTGAAGACCCACAACATCCCACCCCACCCAGGCCTTCAAACTTAACGCAGATAAAAAGCTCTGTCTCCCTTCGACGCCCTAATGAACAAGAGGATATAAAGTAAAGTAAGGTAAGTTCTACATCATGTGACAAAGATCTTACCCAGAAGAATCTGACAATTT
>CM060342.1:38605609-38620609 GCA_030674155.1 Stramonita haemastoma
TAAAAAGCTTTTTTTTCTTCTTTTTTTTTTTCTCAACTAAAAGCTGATCAAGACAAACTTTTAAGTATAAAATACTTCCAATGAATCTGACATTTTAAAATCAATTCTTGAAGAATTAATTTTGAACTTCCACTTCACTGTAATGAATGAATACTTTCCTATAATTATCATGAGGCTGAATTTTAATGCCCTTGTAAAAATAGGTCTTCTTTACTAAAATAAACATGAAAATCAACACGCACTAGGACTGAATTTGTAGTCAGACGAGTTCAAAACGAGAAAACATAACACTATTTTTGTTTTACAAATTTTGAGACCCTACTTATATCATTTTTAGTCCAGATTTCAATTACTAAGAATGCACTTGTGCCCCATAATCATCATCAACCAGCTTGGCCACACACATACAAAATAATACAAGTCAAAAATACAAACATTAGTATAACAAGTATCCAAAACATAAACTTAAATACCGCACACTCACAATCTCTATGTTTCATTCATTCATGTGTTCTGTCTCTGTGTCTTACCTGCACAAGTTTGAGAAACTGCTCGTCTTTCAGATCTTTGGCTGGCTTGTTTCGCAGGAACTTCATTGGGTAGCACACATGGCCTTCATCAATCATCTGAAAAACACACACACAGGGTCTGATCAACCATCTACAACAAACCACAATTTTTATTAAAATCATGAACTCTTATAATTTTTTTTTTTTAAAACTTTATGATGCTATGGACATGTAACAAAATTCAACAGCCCTGAAACAAACTTTCACGACCACATAGTTTTGAAACATTTATCTATCTATCTATCCCTTAGTCTGACAACTGTGAGGGCACCCCTGAAGACTTGACAACCAGATCCCTTCATCATTCCTCTCTCTGTTCTGCCTTTTTCAAAGTTTTGTTCAGTTCTAGGCCTGTCCATTCGCTGATGTAACATTTATCAGGTGGTATAAAAACTCTGTAAATGTAGAAGCACTACTACTAAGTCATCATTATCTTAGTCAGTTTGAGTCAAATTTTTGTTGAAGGAACAAACTCATGCAAGTGCACACATCCTCAACATCTGACAATTCCTTTGACAACCCTTACCCTCAGAACACACTAGTAGATCTTTCACCAAGATTTTAACCCTCTTAGTCCCGATCCAGGATTTGCCGGGATTGAATAATTACCCCCCCCCCCCCCCCCCAAGTCCCGATCTGGGATTTGCCGGGATTTACACACAGTAGATTTCCATCACGCTGTGACCATCACTAATTGCTGCCACATGTTAAACCTCTATCAGGCTAGAAGGAGAAACCCTGTAGAGTGTCTGGAAGTAATTTCAGCTGCTGGTATGTACTTAGGAGGAGGAAAACGTGAGGGAGCACGTGTGCCTGACCTGATTTCGTGATGGAATGCAAAATCTAGGGGCAGATTGTGTTCAGAGAGTCCGAATGCAAGAGGGTTAAGATCTCTGCACATACCAAATCTAGCCGCCGCTGTAGTCTGGTGGTTAGGGCGTTGGACTCATAATCTAAAGGTTGAGGGTTCGATCCCAACTTTCGGCTATGGCCTTGTGCCCTTGGAAAAGGCACTTTACAGCTATTTTCTCACCCCACCCAGGTGTAAAAGGGGTACCAACCTTGTGTTGGGGGTTAACCCTGCAATAGACTGGTGTCATATCCAGGGGGGAGTCTGTGACTCTCAGTTGCTTAACGCCACAGAAACCGGGATAAGCACCAGCCTGATGAGCCTTAGGCTCGGGACAGACTTTAACTTAACATACCAAATCTCATAAAAGTGATGTAGAAAAAGGTCAGAGAGAGCATCAGGGAGGGAGGGCCTACCTTCATGCCCTGCTTTGTGGCGCACACTTTGAGCTTGGCGCGCTCGTAGTACGTCTGTCGCACAGCCTGCCGCACCAAGGGGTCGTTGGAGATCTGCAGGGCCACCATGTAACGTGTGGCCTTCAGCACCTCCTCTTCACTGGGAAATTGCCTGCAAAATTTTTTTTTATTTATTTATCTATTTCTTTCTTTCTTTATGTATCTATCTATGAGCTACACATAAAACAATAAACATGTAATTATAATATCACCATACCACAACGAAGTATTCAAAATTTTAACACAATAGTTCTATCTATCTATCTATCTATCTATCTATCTATCTTTTATTCTTTTATATTGAGGATAACGGAATTAGCACTCGTGTGCTTTTTTACATCCAGTCCCCATGTGTATGCAGTTTTGTAAATCTTGTCATCTGTTCCCACCGGCACACGATGGCCTACTCTTATGAAAAGCGGAACAGGATTTAACGTGTGCGCAAGATGTTCTGCGTGTGTTCGCACATGGGGCCTCGGTTTACAGTCTCATCCAAAGGACTTGAGATGAAGCATGGCAAGTTAGGACAGAGTTAAGCTTCATTGACTTCATTTCTGAATATATCACCAGAACACATGAATTGTCATATTATAAGACAATAAACCAGAGTGATAGGCATAACCCCATTCTTGTTGATGTCACTCTAGTTGTGTTTGAATAGACTTGATGCCAGACATTCAGAAAGTAGTTTTTCAAATTCAAATACTTCATTATCTCAGCGACAGAGAAAATTCACGAGGGTTACCAGCCACACATAAAACAATAACCATGCAATAATAATAACACCATTCCACAACAAAGTATTCAAAATTTTAACACAGTACTTACATATCTCATATCTATGTAGTCTCCAAAAGAAAAACACGAATAACACAATAAACAAAATAATAGTTGTTTTCAGCTTGGCACTTGTATGTTTTACATTACACATTCTCCTTCTAGTTTGCCTACAAAAGACTGCAAAATAATATGAATGTAGCGTGAGAATGTCCACTGCCACACCAAATGCACTCAAACATCTACCACAGAATCTTCAGGAAAAAAGTTTTTTTTTAAATTTAAAAAATTTACACTTTTTAAAAACCTGTTAAAAAAATATCTATCCCTTAAACTGGCGACCATGGGAGTACCCTGAAGACTTGACAACCAGTTCCCTCCATTCCTCTCTTTGTTCTGCCTTTCTCAAAATTTTGCTGAGTTCTTGCCCTGATCTAAATAAGATAAACTAGCTGGAATGACGTGGGCCGAGCTGAAGATGATCTCCCAGAACGGAGTCTGTTGGAGGAGTGTTGTTGCAGCCCTTTGTTCCCAAGGGAATTCACAGGCATATAAGTCAAGTAAGTCATAGATAAACTACAGAGGGTGTAATAAAAATAAACAGATAAACTGCAGAGGGTGCAGTGTTTTGTGTGACTCACGGGCAGATGTAGTCTTTGGCCAGTTCCAGTGGCTCCACAGGGCATTGCTGCACATCATGTCGCTGGTAGTTGTCTCTCAAGTTTTCTCCCAGTTCTGACGGCTTCAACCCAAACTGCCGGGCAATGTCGTCTGTAACCAAACACACAGGAACAAATGATTGAATTCACTGTATCATAGTATACCACGAACAGTCACCCAACCAACCACCCACCCACTCACTCACTCACCCACCCAACCCTCCCACCCCCTCCCTCCCTCACCCACCCACCCACTCCCTCACCCACCCACCTCCCTCACCCACCCTCACACTCACCCAGCTTGGCCCCCAGACAGATGGAGTAGCCGCTGCGTCGTGTGGCCTGTCTGGTGAAGGCGGTGTCGGCATCTGGCTCGGCGGCTTGCTCCTCTGAGTCGGGGTTTTTCTCCGTGGCGACGGCGGCTTCCTGCGCCTTCTTCCTCTTCTCTGCGTTCTGCATGGCGGGGATCTCGTGCCCGTAGTACAGCAGGAAGTGCTTGTACACGTCACGCATCTCCTCCAAAGTCTGGATGTTCTTCACTCTAGAGTCCAGAAGAAAAAAATATGGTTTTTGAAATAGACTTTATACTCAACGAAGGTGTTTTGCCCTACAGTCGTGAAGAAAAAAAAGGTTGAAATAGACTTTACACACAACGAAGGTATTTCACCCTACAGTCCAGAAAAAAAATCTTTCATACACATCGCGCATTTTCTCTAGCATCTGAATGCTCTTCACCCTACAGTGAAGAAAATTTTTTTTTTGAAATGAAGGTGTTTCTAAAGTTTGTAACCATATACTCAATTAAACACATGGAAAAAAAAAAGTTTCATACACATCGCGTATTTCCTCTAGCATCTGAATGCTCTTTACTATAGAATCGAGAAAAAAATATTATTTTTGAAATAAGAGTTTACACTTAACGAAGGTTTTTCTGAAGTTTGTAACCATATACTCAATTAAACACCTGGAAAAAAAAATGTTTTCATAGACGTCGCGCATTTCCTCTTAGGTCTGAATGCTCTTCACCCTACAGTCAAGAAAAAAAATGGTTTCTGAAATAGACTTTACACTCAACGAAGGTGTTTCTAAATTTGAAAACTATATACTCAATTAAACGCTTGAAATCCTACAGTATGTTTGTCTGAAAAAGGTTTTGGAAGCTATCCCGTCCCCGACATCCCTAACTACTCTTAAAATAGAAATTAACTTTAAACTAGCAGCAATTAACACTTTCGTTTTTTCCTGGCACTGAGGTTGCGAAAACCACTTACCTAGCTACACATAATTTTTCTCTTTTACACTGGCAAAAACAAACCTATCCAACAGACGCCATAGCCATGAGGTTAAGACCATTCCACTTCAATCACATGGGTCCACAAAGTAATGTATTCAAATTTCTGTGGTGGCAAGTTGAGGGTGAGGATTTTTACCATCTCCCAGATCAACTTTAAGTGCAGACCTGCCAGTGCCTTACTTCCCTTCATGTGTATATAAAACTCACAAGCAGAAGATCATCTGTACACTAAAGATCCAGTAATTCATGTCGGCATTCTGCAAGTTCCAGAAACACAAACATACCTTGACTGTGGCTACCTTTATGGTAGGCAAAAATGGTTGCACATGCAAAAACTCACCACTGGTGAACCTAGGGGCTCTAGCCAAGCAACGAAGAAGAAGAAGAAGAAGAAGAAAAGAAGAAGAAGAAGGAGAAGAAAAGAAGAAGAAGGAGAAGAAGAAGAAAACAAAAAAAAAGAAAAAGAAGAAGAAGAAGAAGTAGTAGAAGAAGAAGAAAAAAAGAAGAAAAAAAACAACAACAAAAACCCCAAAACCACACCTGTCCATGTCTTGCTCGGTCAGAGGGCGGATGTTTCTGTTGACGTCGTCATTTTCAATGTCCAGCAGACCTCCCAGGTGCAGCTGCATCCTCTCAAACAGGCGCGTCAGGTTTGTCCTGCGCGTGCTCAGCTGCATCCACTGCAACAGTGCAACACTACATCAGTGTCTACTGTCTCATGGATCTTACTGCCACGATTATAAGGTGACCGTGAAAACAAACTTTACACAAACACACACTGCAACAGTTCAACGCTTGAGTCAGTCTACTGCCGCTTGGATCTCAATGCCAGGATTACAAGGTGACCATGAAAACAAAATTTCAACACACACTCACACAGTGCAACGCTCGAATCAGTCTATTGTCTCATGCATCTCACTGCCAGGATTACAAGGTGACCATAAAACAAACTTTACACACACACTCACACACTGCAACAGTGCAACACTCACATCAGTGTCTACTGCCTCATGCATCTCACTGCCAGAACTACAATGCGATCATGAAAACAAACTTCACACACACACACACACACACACACACACACACACACACACACACACACACACACACACATGCTTCAACATTAAAATCAGTATACTGCCTGAACTCATTGCTGATTAGAAACTGACCCTGAAAACAAAATTTAAAACACACGCACACACACACAAACACACACACACGCACACGCACACACACACATACGCACACGCACACACACACAAACCACACACACACACAAACGCACACACACAACTTCAGCAAACATCAAATGCACAACTGTACTCACCTTTTCATCCCACTGCCAAATCTTCCACAAGTCTCGAATGTTCAGCTCAGGCTCCACATACTCTTTGCGGTAGAATGCAATGAATGGCACCTGTACACACACACACACACACAAAATCAACACGGTGGGAATAGATGACAAAATTGACAAAGCTGCATACACACGGGGACTGGATGGAAACAAGCACAAGAGTGCTTATTCCATTATCCTCGATATAAAATAAATAAATAAATAAAAAATAAACATACATAAAATCTTTCAGTGATGGACGCTAAAGCCAAGAGGTGAGGGTCGTTTGTCTTCTACCTTGTGGGTCATCAAGAACCCTGCTCAGTAAGGGAAAACAGGATATTCTGAACAAAAATGTAACCAACCCTTAAGTTGGCATTCACACAGCTTTCGTTCACACACACACACACAGAGTTAATGTGAGTGCTCACTCTACTTCCCCCAAAGTTCTTCGGATGAGACTTTAAACCAAGGCCCCGCGTGCGAACGCATGCAGAACATCTTGCACATATGTTAAATCCTGTTCCGCTTTTCGTAAGAGTAGGCCATCGTGTGCCGGTGGGAACAGATGACAAGATTTACAAAACTACATACACAAAAGCACATGAGTGCTTATTCCATTATCCTCAATATAAAAGGATAAATAAAATAAAATAAAAATAAAAAAATAAACACAAACACACATACACATCCCCAAAGACAGAATGCTGCTACCTTTAATGATGGGTAAAAATGGTCGCAAAATCTAACCATTTGTAAACCTCGGATCTCTAACCAAGGAACAAAAAAATGAGAAAAAATAACCCCAAACACACACACACAGATTGAACAGATTTCTTTTTAGATTTGGTAAAAGATATCCCCTTCCATGTCCATGCAAAACTTTTAAGTGCAGGAGAAGATCAGAGACAGACAGAGACAGAGACAGACACAGAGAGACAAACACAGAGATACAGAGAGACAGAGACAGACAGACAGACAGAGAGAGACAGAGAAACAGAGAGACAGAGAGTGGGCTGCCCATCACCTCGAGGCGCTGATTGCGGATGAAGTTGACAGCCTCCTTGATTTTGCTGATCATGCTGGCACTGGCTCCTCGCCGACTGGAGTAGTTGTACTGAGCCAACTGGTCCTGGTCTACATATGACTGTAACACAATAAATCACATAACAACAACTGTAACACAATCACATAACTGTAACACAATCACATAACAACTGTAATTACCACAATCACACAACGACTGTAACACAATCACATAACTGTAAAACCACATAACAACAACTGTAACACAATCACACAACAACTGTAATTACCACAATCACACAACGACTGTAACACAATCACATAACTGTAAAACCACATAACAACAACTGTAACACAATCACACAACAACTGTAATTACCACAATCACACAACGACTGTAACACAATCACACAACAACTGTAATTACCACAATCACACAACGACTGTAACACAATCAATCACACAACTGTAACACTTTTCCCACCAAAAGTCCCACAACAATTTTCCAGTCAGTCAGGACAAGAGATCGTACGTACCTGACTGGTGACTGAGGGGGAGGCAAAGGCCTGCTTGTAGATCCACTCTGCCTCCTCGTCCATTTCTGGGTGATCAGCCGACTCCACAGGAACTCGACGTAGCTGCACACACACACATGCATGAATATATATATATATATATATATATATATATATATATATATATATATATATGGGTTATTCTCAGAAACATGTGAGGTTTTTGTGACATAGACCTTGAAAAATAAATGTCCTTGGAAGTTTTTGCCTTCTTGTCATATATTAGAGTACTGTGTTGCAAAGTGCAATCTGTTGAAAAAATTATGAATCATTAATTATTTTTTTTGTAATTGAGGCATAAAGGTTCTATTTTTAGCTGTGTTGCGGTTGTGACATGGAAACCAAAAGTAGCATTAAAACATCTTTTTACACAAAATATCAAACAAAAAACAATCACAAATGCTTTTGTTTTTATCTATAAAACAACACTATCAATTGGAAGTATGACAATCATCGACAAAGCATATGTTTTTGCTTTTTTGTAATGACACTCTAAGACATTTTGTATACCCAGATTTGAAGTTTGGTTTTTGTACAAATGACCACAGCAAGCATCCCCCAGATTATCCTGAACTTAAACCACAGAATGGTATCCATTAAACTAAACAGTTTTCTTTACATAAGAATGGAAGCTGTTTAATATTAATGCCTTATAGAAGTAATATGTTTCGGTTGTGACATGGAAACCGTTTGGTTGTGACATGGAAACCACACCCTTCAAAAGCACAAAATCTGAAATTGTAGCAATGAAAACACAAATTAAATCCAAAAAACAACCTACTTGATTTGGGAACAATGCATTCTATTAACATTATTATGATTATTTACATTGATTTGTCATTTTAGAGTGATCTGTTATGGTTGTGACATGGAAACCGTTTGGTTGTGACATGGAAACCATTTGGTTGTGACATGGAAACCCACACCCCTCAAAACCCACAAATCACTGAAGTGAAGCAATTTAAACACAAATTGAAAAAAAAAACACCATCTTAAATTAGAAACAATGCATTCTATTAACATTATTTATACTAATTTCTCATTTTAGAGTTAGATGTTTTTTGTTACGGCTGTAACATGGAAACCATTTGGTTGTGACATGGAAACCACACCCTTCAAAACCACAAATCACCCAAGTGTAGCAATTTAAACACAAATGGAAAAAAAAACACCATCTTAAATTAGAAACAATGCATTCTGTTAACATTATCTACATTGATTTATGTAATTAAAGTGATATATCAATCAATATTATTATTGATCAAATGCTGCGTTTGGTTGTGACATGAAAAAGCTGGGAGAAACCAAAGACTGGAACTCTAATTATAGCACCGCGATACTCCTTTGGCGGGAAAAAGTATGTGTCAGAGATATTTAAGGTCAAGATGAAGTACCTACCTGAAAATCTCGGTCAGTGAAAGAATGTGCCAGATTTTGCAACAGATTTACATCGTTTGGTTGTGACATGAAAAAGGGAAACCATGTTGGTCATCTGGGGTTTCATGCAATTTACGAGGATAGGAGCTCCAGCTGATCAAAAACAATGTTTTCTTTATTCTGTTAACAGTTTAATTCATCCCTTGTGGCTATAATGTGTTGATGATAACATATAGTTCTTTGTGAGTAAATTGTTAAAATTGGGCCTACTTTGGGAAACCAACGTCACAACCGCAACAAGCTTTTAATCTGCCCTCTATTTAATGTCCATGACAAAGAAAGTGCAATTTTTCTTCTAGGGAACTTGAAACAACATCTGGGCATTACTTTAATACAAGTTGTGTTTCAAATTAGCAGTCTTTCAAGTCAGAAGAACAATTTGAATAAAGTATGCACCAAAATGTCACAAATCCGCCATGTTGGAATGAGCAATTGGGTGAAATAAATTCACAATATTTAAAAGCAAAAACACAAATGGTCATAAAAACATTTAAATTTTATTTTTATTAATTAAACACAACCAGTAAACAGCATTTACCACAATTTTAAACTTAATTCAGCCAAATGGCAGATGTGTAAAGTAGGTCACTATCATGCCTCACATGTTTCTGAGAATGACCCATATATATATATATATATAATGATAATAATAATAATAATAATAATGCTTGGAATTTATGTAGCGCTATACCTTGCAAAACCAAACCAAAGCGCTTGCATTCGACCTATACAACACACAAGCAATCAAGAACATCATCCAGCAGATTGATTTAGGTCTGTTTCATGGATTTCTTTTTTAGAGAGGGCAGGGATAGCTATTGCCTGTCTGTCTGATTTTCCTCTAGTTTTCTGTAGATGGAGACAATAGATAGGCAAAAGGTAGGTAACATATATAATTTACAAGCATAAGCTGCAAAGTATCCCATTTTTTATATTTTTGCATCCCAGCACATCTAATTTAAAAACAAACACAAAAATTGAAAAAGCCACCCTCCCCCCACACATTCATAAGGCAAACAAAATGCCAAAGCCTCACTAGCCTACCTACCTCCTAACAGCACAGTTGAAGAGGAATCGCATCATATCTACTGAACATAATAGCTGCTGCAAAACTGCTACTCCATTAGTTAAAAAAAATTGCATCTTCCTAAGAAAAAAACATCACAGAACTCTTCTCTGAATCCTATGACCAGAGGACTGATCCTCTGAAGTTGGGAGTATGGCTGCCTATGAGGCCAGGGCCTTGAAAATGGCTATACACGTAAACTCTTACAGCACTGAATATCTGCTAACAATTACTTCCCCTATCCTGAATTTCTGCCCCCACGCCCTTCAGTCTGGTCAGCCCATATTCCAGCAATAACGGTACCAAAGGAAAGTTTGTTTGTAGTGACCCGTCAGGCAGCTAACTGGCATCAACGGACTCGGGGTAAGTAGTTTTGATACGGTAAACACTGCTTCTTCTTTCCCATGAGAAAGTTTATAGAGCTGTGTGTGTGTGTATGTAAAATTTACCTAGGTACCCATTTTGCACTTTTCTGCACCTCAGAAACCCAGGCATTGAAGGAAAATTCAGTTGCGCCCGTTTTCCTCCTTACAGGACTGAAGGGTAGCAGAAAGCTGAGCCGGAAAACAGACTTGCCATATTGAAAGGGTTAAACCCTCTACTTCAGCATGTACTTACAGTCTCACAGTGATTTCCAGGGGAGATAGAGTGAGACAAGACACATATCCTGGATGATCCAAAAAGATGTTACGCTGGAGAACGCCCAATAACATAGGACTGAGGGAGTTGTACTTAAAGCTCAGTATCTACTCTAGCTTAAACACATGCACGCACACACAAAATGCACACACACACAACACACACACACACATACACACACACACGCAAACACACACACACACACACAAACACACCCCCCCCCCACCAAAAAAACACACACACACACACACAAACACACCTGGATACGCTCGGGCATGTCATTGGTCCTGATTTCGTTGTCCATTTCAGTGAAGTGAGCTCTCTCCAGTTCACTGGGCTCGAACACCTGGACAAAAAGAACAAACACAAAAATCATTTGTTACTCATGCTTTTTAGGCTTGACCACATAAGTGTCTTAATGTATAGCTCAACAACAGACGAGGGGAAGAGAGAGAGGGAGGGAGAGAGAGAGAGAGAGAGAGAGAGAGAGAGAGAGAGAGAGACAGAGAGACAGAGAGACAGAGAGAGAGAAAGAGAGACAGAGACAGAGAGACAGAGAGGGGGGGGGGGGGGGTAGGGTATTGGGTGAACGAGTGTAAGAGAGAAAAAATCGAAGAGAAAGTTGACTAAAGATTTTTTTTTTTTTTAAGTAAGGAAAGACACGATCAAAGCAGCAGAAAAAGTAGGAATAAAATCATTCATTATCTTGATTACTCAGAAAAATGCTCACATTGTGTAGAAAGGCTAAAATTGTTGCATACACAAAAGAATGGTTTTCTTAATGCTGTACATCTTGATATATAACTGCAGCTTTCAGCTAGATTAATTAATCTTATAAAATAATTTTGCTACAAAAATCACACCCTTTTAACTGTTTTGGAGCACACACATGCATGCATGCATGCACACACATAACAACTCACACACACACACTCACTACACATGATGCACAATACATCACCAAACACACACACACACACACACACACACACACACACACACACACACACACACACACACACACACTCTCACACACACCACACACACACACACACACACACACACACACACACACATACACACCGTCTCACACACACACACAGACACACACACACACACAAACACACACACACTACACTAAAAAAACACACACAAAAACGCACGTTAAAAACAACAACTCACATCAAAGATGCTCTTTTTGGTGGAACGCTTCTTGCGTTTTTTGGTACGAACACGAGGCTCTTCATCTTCTCCAGCTTCTTCCTCGTCATACTGAAAAGAAAACAAGTATAAAGCTGCCAACGTCTCAAAGATTGAAGGACAGTGAACAAAATAATAAGACATAAGCCTACAGCATGTTTTCGACAAAATAATAAATTCGAAGCAGCACTTATACACTGCTTAATATACAGAAATTGTAAAAAAAAAAAATAATAAAATAAAAAACACATAGAAAGCCAACTTACATCATCATCGAACTCCTCCTCATCACTGTACCCTGCAAAGTCCTCGAAGTTGAAATCCACTCCAAAGATATCTTGTGCCTCTTGCAGTGCTCTGAAAAAAGAACAAAAAATCTCTTTTCACCTTCATGTATCAACACACTTGTATCTGGACAACGTCGTACACGCACAGATCATGACACCAGAGCTGCCAGGTCTGAAAGAGAAATACCCTTCAAGTTGACTGCAGCTGCCTTAATGGTGGGCAAAAATGATCAAGCACACAAAAATCTGACAATTGTACAAAAATCTGACAATTGTATAAAAATTTGACAATTGTTTAAAAATCTGACAATTGTATATAAAAAAAAAATCTGACAATTGTATAAAAAGTTACAACAAATTGAAACGCTAGACTCTAGGAGAAAAACAAAATGAGAAAATGACAAATTTTGCATCCTGACAGGATACAATACAAAGAAAGAAAGAAAAAAAAACACAACATGAACGAGGACAAAAGGCAGAAAAAAGGCAGCATATATAAACTTAACACACTCACACCATACACATATTATCTACTACAGAATGAAGGCAACATACTTGTCGCTGTGGATGATGTGTCTCTTTTTCTTGCCCTTGCTGATGGGTCTTCCCTCATCATCCACAATGAAGTCGTCAATATCTGAAATAATGAATAATAATGTTAACAGTCTCACAAACATTGTCAACCTGTATACCCCACACTGACACACACACAAACCCAGATCCCCCCCCCCAAATACACACACACACAAACACCCCCCACACAAACACACACAACCCCCACCCCACTTCAAAACTTCAAAAACGGACATACCTGACTCCTCCTCTTCGTCCAAGTTTCCAAAGTCATCCTGTCCCTCAGCACCTCTGTCTCGTACAGGTGTGGCGGCCATGTCTCCTGCTTCGTCATCATCGTCAAACAGCGTTTCCTTGATGGCCTGCTTCCCGTCAATCTCCGTCGTCGACTCCTCGTTATCACTCCCTTCGTCCGACATCACTCGGATACGTTTTCGTTGATGCTGCACCATAGATCAACAGTTGAAATTTTTTTTTCGAAACTGATTGACGTACTTAATCTTAGAAGAAAAAAAATGTATAAAAATTCTCCCATAAACAAGTGGTGTACTATATACTGCATCTATACGCTACAAACATGTAAAACTTTGTGTCTGAGATACATTGCTTTTTTTTTTTTTTCCAAACTTTTTTAATGATCATTTTTTCAATTACAAACAACACAGGCTAACGTTTCTAATCCAAAACAAAATAAACGAAGAAAAAATACAAATGCAATTTTGTTTCATAAACAAGTGACATTAATTGCTTTTCAAATGCTTTACCAAAAAGCACACACACACATTCGCACCCCTATTCGCATGCGCGCATGCACGCGCACACACACACACACACACACACACACACACACACACACTTACATGCATACACACATGCACGTATGCTTGCACACACGTGCTTAAGTAAATGTATCATGTCACACAACAAAAGACTAACAAAAAACATTCTGTACCTTTGTCGATTCTGTCAACCAGCTTTATTATCAAGTTATTTTTTCTTTACTTAGTTTTTACAATGTACCTGACAGGTAAATGGAACATAAATCTTAAACTGCCAGTGTCTGTACACATGCATCAACAAAAAACCCCAAAAAAAACACGAATACAGGAGATATTCTGACAAGAAATGCACCAGTATGAATTCCTGAAGATTCCTTCCTGAGTAAATATTTTTTTATACTCATCATCACAGGGAAACTAATCATGTGGAAGGTTCAAAAGAGGCACAGTACCTTTCGGTTCACTTTGACACCCAAGTTCTCTTCCAGGAGGTCAAAGTCATCATCTTCCAGTCTGTCGTCATCAAGCTCATCATCTTCGTCATCTCTTTTCCTCTTTCGAACATCATCATCATCTTCACCACTGTCCTCTTCTTCTTCGTCCTCTTCATCTTCTTCGTCATTGTTGATGATGAAGCCTTTCATCTCCTCATCTATATCTGCTGGGTCTGTTTGGATGAAAACAAAAAATGTTTACTGGTGAATCTCCTGGGCAAAAACGAGCACGGTAACAGCTATGACAAACTGAATCTCACATCAATGTTACAAGCCTCTTCAGATTTCTATCATATTTTATAAGTTTCAGGCCAATTTTACTGCTGATGCCAAATCAGAGTGTGATAGTTTACTGCCAATATGGACAATTTTCAAAAAAGCTCAGGAAAAAAAATGGGCACGTCATATACAAAAAAAGAAGAAAAAAGTGTTCCCCACCCCTAACCCTGAATCAGTCAGTGTCTTATTAACACTCAAGTCCAGGTGGTCCAAGTGCATCTTTTTAATTAACAATAACACCATTATGCATGCATGCACATGCCTGCTACAAGTATGTGAACGCATGTGTGTGTGAGTGAGTGGGCGTCTTTTCTTTTCTGGACATTATGATCGTTCACACGCATTACTTTTATTCCCGATGAAGTTTAGAATGCCGACAAGCATACCTTCTTCCTCCTCCTCATCTTCGTCATCATCTACAATGCGAGCTCGTGCTTTCTTCTTGGGTTCCTTCTTCTTCTTCTTTTTGGTTCTAACTTCTGCCTCCACGTCAGAGCCGGACATCTCCTCTGAAGACATGTCAGACTCCTCCGCCTCGTTGTCCACAAAGTCAGCCATGATGACTCACTCCTGCAACAGAGAGAACAGAAAATAAATTGAATAACAATAGTACATGAAATTTATATAGCGCAATATCTTGCACAAAAACAAATCAAAGCGCTTGCTTTTGACCTATAGATACAAGACACAAGCAATCAACAA
>CM060342.1:38625609-38648109 GCA_030674155.1 Stramonita haemastoma
TAAGAGTAGGCCATCGTGTGCCGGTGGGAACAGATGACAATATTTACAAAACTGCATACACACGGGGACCGGATGAAAAAAAGCACATGGTTGCTTATTCTGTTATCCTCGATATAAAAGAATATAAAAAAACACACACACACACACAAAAAAAAAACACAAGGTAAAACATCTTAAAACATGTCAAATGTAAACAATAGCATAACAATGTTCAACAATTAAAAAAAAGTTTTAAAAAACTACTAACCTGAAATTCCAATTAAACACACTAACCTCCACTACAAACTGCCCTATGCAATCTCTAAGAGAGAGAGAGAGAGAGAGAGAGAGAGAGAGAGAGAGAGAGAGAGAGAGAGAGAATTTTAGTGTGGTCAGTTTTAAAGCCTATTCACAAGGCACTCTGGGAAGGGGACTGGGCACAAAACTGATACTTAACAAAGAAGAAAAAAACCCAATTTACCACGGCCAAAATAATCATTGTGGCACAAATTCCATATTATGGATTAACAGATACAACAAAGAAATATTGGACAGTCTGATTATCGTAATTTAATTCTTATTAAGCAAAGAGAAAACAATGAACAATAAAATAAAAATCATTGCTGTCCAAGTTTTTTTTAAGCCATTAAGCAGCCCGTCATGCAAGCCTTTCTTGATACATCCGTTTTTGTTTGGTTTTGAAACTTACGTCATGTACAAAAATCCAGCAGTGAGGGGAAAATTCTACATGAAAGTCTGGTCAAGCTGCAGAGCTTGATTCTGTACTTTATCCAGGACTTTTTGGTGGGATTCTGCTGTCGTTGCCCAAGCTGGAGCAGGGTATTCCAAGTGGGGCCTTACAGTTCCTGTATAAACTGTCTTGAGAATTCTCTCATTGGCACCCCAGTTGGTTCCAGCTAGCTTCTGCAGAATTGCCAATTTCTGTCGTGCCTTTCCTTCAGCTTTCTCGATGTGAGGTCTCCAAGTCAGGCGTTTGTCAAATGTGACACCAAGGTAGGTGGTATCATTGTCATTCTTCAGCCTTATGTTCCCTAGTTTGACAGATTGTGGTTTCTGTTTTGTTGAGAGGGTGAACAGGGTTGTGGATGATTTATCTTCATTGATCTTCACATACCAATCCTCAGCCCAGGCTGCAAGCTTGTCAAGTGCCATCTGTAGTTGATATGCTGCTGTGGTAGCATATTCTTCAGTGCACCACATCACAAGGTCATCAGCGTAAAGGGCAGCTTTGACTCCTTTTGGCAGTTCAGGCAGCAGGTCATTGATGAAAATCAAGAAAAGCGTAGGCGAGATAACGCCTCCCTGTGGAACTCTGTGTCTGATAAGCTTTTTTTTTTTTTGCTGTAATGATTGTTTAGAGTCACCCTTGCCCTTCGATTGTGTAGGAAAGACTTGATCCAGGAGAGCATGTGGCCTTTGATTCGAGTTCTTTGTGTCTTCACCAGTAGACCGTCTGTCCAAACTCGGTCGAAAGCCTTCTGCAGGTCTATCCAGGCAACAAAGACAAGCTTTTGCTCCTGAAAGGTATCTTCTATCTCTTGTGACAGGTATGTGGCTTTATCTTCAGTGCTACGGAATTGCCGAAAGCCTGCTTGTTCAGGAGCCAGGATGTTGTTAGTCTCCAGGTGGCAGAGTAACCTGGCATTGACTATCCTCTCCATGGTTTTGGCGAGGCAACTCGTGAGGCTGGTTGGTCGGTAGCTTGATGCTTTCTTCCTGTCTTTGCCCTTCTTGTATATAGGGATCATGGCTGCTTCTTTCCACACTTGGGGGAGGGTTCCTTTCTGCCAGCTGAGGTTGAAGATATGGAGGAGTTTGTCCTCTGCAGCTCTTCCTAGATAGATTAGCATCTCATTGGTTATACCATCTGGCCCAGGTGACTTTTTGAGCTTCAATTTTTTCAAAGCACTCTGCAGTTCTTGTTTTGTAATAGGATTTGTCATAAGCCCTGTTCTTGGGTTCTTGGTATGTCTTCCTCTGTTCCCTGTGTGCTTGTCTCTGCTTTTCTGCAGCAATATGGATTTCACTTTCTTTGGCATAACTACGGGCAAGGTGATCTGCAGCCTGCTTCCCTGTCAGGATTTTGCCATTCTCTTCCAGGGTTATCTTGGGTCCTCGTGTGTCCTCATCGCTTAGCTGTTTAATAAGTTTCCATAGCTTGGCGCCATCTTTCTCAAAGTTGAGAAATGCAGTTTTCTCTCTCCAGCTGGCACGGATAGCTTGGAGTTTCGTTTTCAGGTATTTAGCTTTTGCCTCTTGAAAGTTGTTGTGGCTGTCTTGGCTGGAATTCCATTCTGCCTCCAGTCGTGTTTCTTCAAGCTTGTCACGGTGGATCTGTAGAGTTTGGGTCCAGTAGGGCTTGTAGTTTCTTTGAGCACCACATAGTATTGCTTCTTTGGCAGCCGTCAAAATGCACTGGTTAAATTCTTTGATGACTTTGTTTAGGTCTCTACCCTCCACACGAATATTTTGTACTAGCATATTGGATCTATGCCAGAAGAGGCTCCAGTTTGCCTTTTTGTAGTTCCATCTAGGGTGGACTGGCTCTGCTTTCACAGTCTCTCTCTCTCTCAATGGTAAGGAAGACTGGTCTGTGATCACTACCACCTAGCTGCTCTCCAACTTCCCTTGTTGTGCTTCCATACAGGTCATCCCTACAAAAGGCAAGGTCTGGAGTGGTGGTAGTGTGCCATCTTCTGGAGTAAAAGGTTGGTGTGTCATGTGGGCTATTGATCAGAAGGTGATTCTCATCCTGCCAGTTCTCAATCTCCTCTCCTCGACTGTCCATATGGTCATATCCACGGCTCTGGGAGTGGCTATTGAAGTCTCCCAGTACCATAAAGCGGGATTCCTCTGTTGGTATTGTTTCGAGTGAGAGTGGTTTGTTGCCAGGGTTGTAGTAATTTAGGATACTAAGTTCTGTTGAGCTACCCTTAATCCTGATCTTCTGGTACTCTGCTCTTTCCATGTATACAGTGGTCTCACTTGCGCTGATGTTGTTTCCAACAAGTGTCAGAATACCTCCCATTGTTCTGTCTTCTCGGTTTTGTTTGAAGAGGGAGTAGCCACGGATCTTGAAAGGCTTACTCTTCAGATGTGTTTCTTGTATGCAACACAGCTAACATCCTTGTCTTGCAGTGTTTTTTCTAGTTCAGTCTTCTTATTAAAGACTCCCTCTGCATTCCTCTGCATAATGATGAGGGGTTGCCGTCTTCTGTTATGTTGGCCAGTTGCTCTCCTCCGCTGTCCCCTGACTCCACAGGACAGGCTAGAGGGTCCTCCAGAAGCTGAGGGTGGGCCCCGTTGAGGCTCGGGGCCCGGCACTGCACCTGCCTGGAGGGTCTTCACAGGGCGAGTACTATTACTTTTACTAATATCTGACAGTGTCTTCATGCGGTAATTTGCATGGTATCGTGATTTTTTTTGTTAGAGGGCGCCTATGGTCTGATACCCCTGACTTCAGCCCTCTAGGTTTCTGTCAGGGTTACCCCACCCTTATCTCCTGTTACCCTGGGAGCCCAGGGGGCAGAGCTTTTACCGGGCTCTTCATCGTGTGATGTTCCCGTCATAGGTCATATGGGATACTTCATGGAGACAACAGAGCCACCTGTTGTCCCGCCCCGTCCTGATAGGAACATCGCCAGTTGGTCCGGGTCTGCTTTGCAGCTAACCTCCTATCCGCCACCGGGGACCACCTGGTTGAGGATGGTCGCCTCGCCAGGACCAGATTCCTTAAAACAAACTTGTCATTAGAGACCAACTATACCACTTTCACTCATATCAGACAGGAAAAGCCGATTCTCTCAGGAAGTTAAAAATGGTTGGGGGGGGGGGGGGGGGGGGGGGACTAGCCAGAAGATATTTTCAAAAATTTTGTGTCAATCTATCTATCTATCTATCTATCTATCTATCTATCTATCTATCTATCTATCTATCTATCTATCTATCTATCTATCTATCTATCTATCTTAACAAAAATCAGGTTCCAAACTATGAATACTCTGAAATATATAGACTCTACCACCTGGTACATTGATACTGAAAAGACACGAAAAACTATCTGGCACAAGAATATGCAAAAATAAATGAACACAATTTAAAAAAGGGAAAATAAAGAAAACTCTTTGCTGATCAGATAACTCAAACAAAACAAGATAATAATAAAAAAAAAACAAAAAAAAAAACAACCAAGAGTCAATGTGTTAATACCCCTGACAGAAGACTCTCTTAGCCAGAAGAGATTTTCAAAATATGGCAAGAATCAATCAATCAATCAATCAATCAATCAATCAATCAATCTATCTATCTATCTATCTATCTATCTATCTATCTATCTATCTATCTATCTATCTATCTGTCTGTCTGTCTGTCTGTCTGTCTATCTATCTATCTATCTCTTAGTCTGGCAATCCTGGGGGCACCCATGAAAACTTGACAACCAGTTCCCTCCATTCCTCTCTCTGTTCTGCCTTTCTCGGGGTTTTGTTGAGTTCTAGGCCTATCCATTCGCTGATGTCCTCCCATCTCTTTCTTGGTCTGCCTCTTTTTCTTCCTCTTTGGACAGTGCCTTGCAGTATTGTTTTTGCAAGTTCTTTTGATCTTGTGACATGCCCTTACCAATAAAGTTTATCTCTTTATGATGATAGAAGGTTTCCGTAGGGACCAGTGGTTTGCTGGATTCTGTTATGCATGTCTTCGTTGCTTATGTGGTCTGTGTAGGAGATGCCAAGGAGTCTCCTAAAGCATCTCATCTCTACTGCCTGTACTCTTCTCTCCAAATCTGCAGTCAGGGTCCACAATTCACAGGAATACAGGAATATGGATATGACATGGGAGGGCATTCGTCTGATCTTGGACTTGAGTGAGATATTTTTATCTTTACAGATGATGTTCAGTTTTGACAGTGCTGTTATTGTCTTGCAATCTCGCATACTACCTCTGGCTTGGACCCCTTGTCTGATACAACAGGCTCTCCCAAGTACTTGAAGCTTTGAACTGTTTCCAGCTTCTGGTTGTTGACCCTGATATCAGTGCTGATTCCCTTGGTGTTATTGGTCATCAGTTTGGTCTTCTCTGCACTGATTTCCATGCCCTATGTTTTAGAGCCCATGTTCAGGTGTTCTGATAAGCTGGCAAGCTCCTGTTCTGATCCTGCTAGTCCGTCAATGTCATCTGAAAAGTGGAGGTTTGTGATCGTTCTGCCACCAATGCTGACTGATCCTTTATGGTGTTCCAGTGCATCAGCCATGATTCTCTCAAGGAAGATGTTGAAAAGAGTGGGTGAGAGTAGACAGCCCTGCCTTACTCCAACTGTTGTTCAAAATCACTCTCTAATGTTGCTGTTGTAGTACACTGCACTGGTGGCCTTGTTGTACAGCTCTTTGATGACTCTGATCAGGTTTGCATTGATGCTGTACAAATTCATGGTTGCCCACAAAGCTGCATGCCACACCTTGTCGAATGCCTTCTTAAAATCAATAAAAACTTGATAGAGGGGCCCAAAACCAGCCTTTTAGTCACATCTTTTGGAAATGGGCCTTTAGCTTATTTATGGGGTGGGGGTGGGGGTATGCCAGCGGGGGAGTGTGTGCCTGGCTGGTGTTTGTGTGTGTGTGTTTTGTGTGTGTGTTTGTGGCGGAGACCCTGCACTTTGCTGTGGGGTATCATATTGTATGATATTATTATTATTTGATGCGTGTTCTGGGGGTCATTATTGCTTACACTGTACCGTGTTTCTTTCTCACAAACTTGGCTATATGCAAGCGGGGTTGTCATCTCGGGGGCTGTGGTGTCGCCACAAGTTCAGTGCCACACACATCTAAAAAAAAAAAAAAATGGTTGTAAAGTTTGTATGCTAGAGTGAGCACCGGTGCCGTGGGCTCTGTAACTGTGTAAAAGCGCGTTTGGCAGGGGCCCGAAGCTGGCCTTTGGGACACATCTTTTTGAAATGTGCCTTTAGCTTATTCATGGCATGGTTGTTGGGGGGGGGGGGGGGGTATCAGGGCTGGTGTTTGTGTGTGCCTTTTTTTGCTTGTGTGTGTGGCCAGGCTGTGGTGTATCATATTGTATGATGTTATTATTTGATGTGTGTTCTATGGGTTATTATTGCCTACACTGTACCATGTAGGAGGAAGTACCATAAAGGAGGAAGGTGGCAGAGTGGTTAAGACACTGGTCTGCCTGTACTGAAGTTTCCCTCGCCCTTTCTCCCCAGTCTGATTGGGAAAGTGGACTGAGCGCCTAGTCCACAAGGTGGACAAAAAACAGGTGACAAGTTCTAGGTTCCATTCCACACACACACACACACACTCTCTCTCTCTCTCTCTCTCTCTCTCTCTCTCTCTCTCTCTCTCTCTCTCTCCTCTCCAGAAAAATCTCTCCATGGGGTACCCACTTTGCAAAAAGACATGAAGAACGAAAAAAAAAACCCCACACACAAGAAGGGAAAAAATGGCGAGGTGAGATACTGAATTGATCAGATTCAGTAGTTTAGTGTTCAACACAAATTTAATGACTAGTACCTGCGATCAAAGGATCACATTAAAAAAAAAAAGTATAAAAAAAGGAAGTAAAAAGAAGAAAATGTGGATGATGTGCGAACTGACCCAAGTGGGTTTAAGATGAAAAGTAGGAGACTGTTTACATCACTGAATGTCTTTCTCTGTCGCTGATGCTGTTGCTGTTGTTACACACACACACACACACACACACACACACACACACACACACACACACACACACACACACACACACACAGAGTTGACACATGGGAAGGGATTGGAGATGTCTATTGTGTCGTTTCTGCCCTTTGATTTGTGTACTCTATAAGATTCAGCACTATATAAATCCCATATATTATTATTATGATGATGATGATGATGATGATGATGATGATGATGTTTCTTCCTGACAAACTTGGCTATGTGCAAGGGGCCTGTGGTGTCTCCACAATTCCAGCGCCTCACACATACAAAATGGCTGCAAAGTTTGTCATTTATGTCTACACTGTATCATGTTTCCAACAAACTTGGCTATATACAAGCTGTGGTTGCCATCTTTGGGGCTGTATTAATGTGGATTAAATATTTATGCCATTTTAAAATGGCTGTAAGTCATCTTATCTCTGTGATTTACATATTGGTATTTTAAGATGGCCCTGTTTTAGTCATTCTTTCTGTGGAATAGATACTGGTGTTTTCAGATGGCTTTGTTTCAGCTATTTTATTTGTTTGGTTTACATGCCAGTGTTTTTATACCATTTTGATCATTTTATTTGTGTGAATTACACCAATTTTAAGGGGACAGTATTTTAGACATTATATCCCATGGATTAAATGTCAGTGCTTTTGTGCGACAGTATTTGAGCCATTCTTTATTAGTGTGGATTACATGTATGTGGTTTTTTTAGGTGATTATATTTTAGTCATTTTAGTGTGTGGATTACATGTCTGTATATTTAGGTGACTGTTTTGAAGCCATTTCAGTGTATGGACTCTACATTCATCTCTATTGACTGTAGTTTAGCTATTTATTTGTGTGGTTTACATTGGGGTTTTTTAGCATGTCTTTGTTTAGGGACTCAAGTTCTAGTTTATTTATTTGTGTAGTTTAGGTTGTCTGTTTTTTGTTTTGGTTTGTTTTTTTAGCATGTGGGTTTTTTTTTATTTTTTAGGTGACTTGAGTTTTAGCCTTTTTATTTGTGTGGTTTCTGGTTTAGGTGTCTGTTTCATCTCCTGGGGTTGTTGGGTTTTTCTTTAGGCAACTGGAGTTTTAGCCTTTTTATTTGTGTGGTTTATGTTGTCTGTTGTTGTTGGGTTTTTTTAGCATGGGGGGGGGGGGGGGGGGGGGGGGGGGGGGGGGTAGGCCACTTCAGTGTTAGCCTTTTTATTTGTATGGTTTACATTTTGTTTTTTTTTTGTGTGTGTGTTTTTTTTTTTAACATATCCGCTTTTTTAGGCACTTGAGTTTTAGCCTTTTGTGTAGTTTAGTTGTCTGGGGTTTTTTTTTTAGCATGTCCCTTTGGAGTTTTAGCCTTTTTATTTGTCATTTTGGGTTGTTGTTTTTTAGCATCTCCATTTTATTTTTAGGCGACTTGATTTTAAGCCTTTTTATTTGAGTGGTTTAAGGTTGTCTGGTTATTTTAGCATGTCGTGTTTTTTAGGCAACTTGAGTTTTATAGCCTTTTTTATTTCTGTGGTTTACATTGCCTGTGCTAGTGTTTTTTTTTTTTTTTCAGGCAACTCAGTTTTAGCCTTTATATTTGAGTGGCTTACATGTCTTTTGTTTTTTAGTAAATGTTCCCGGTTTTTTTTTTAGGTGACCAGTTTTACCTTTATTTTGAGTGGTTTACCTTGTTGGATTTATTTTTTAGCATGTCCTTTTTTTTTTTAAGTGACTGAGTTTTAGAGTTTTTCTTTGTGTGGTTTACATTGTTGGTTGTTTTATTTTATTATGTCGGTTGTTGTTTTTTTTAGGAGACTTGAGATTTAGCCTTTTTATTTTGAAAGGTTTACATTGTTTTTTTTGGTTTGTTTTTTAGGATGTCCGTTTTTTAAGGGACTCAAGTTTTAGCTTTTTTACTTGTTTGGTTTACATGGTCTTTTTTTTTTTTAGCTGTCCAATTTTTAGGCATCTGAGTTTTAGCCTTTTTATTTGTGTGGTTTAGGTTGCCTGTTGTGTGGTTGTTGTTTTTTAGCATGTCCGTTTTTGTTTTTTTTAGGCACTCGAGTTTTAGCCTTTTCATTTGTGTGGTTTACCTCCTCTGTTTTTTTTATTTTTTAGCATGTTCATTTTAGGGCCTCGAGTTTTTAGCCTTTTTATTTGTGTGGTTTATGTTGTTTGTTTTGTTTTTCTTAGCATGTCTGGTGTTGTTGTTTTTTTTAGGAGACTTGAGTTTTAGCCTTTTTATTTCTGTGGTTTACATTGGGTTTTTGTAGCATGTCGGTTTTTTTTAGGCGACTCGAGTTTTCAAGCCTTTTTATTTGTGCCGTTTATGTTGTATGTTGTTTTTTTTCTTTGAGCATGTCCTGGTTTTCTTTTTTAGGCATTTGAGTTTTAGCCTTTTTATTTTGTGTGGTTTACAGGTGGGGGTTTTTTTTGGGTTTTTTTTTTTTAGCATGTCGGGGTTTTTTTTGTTTTTTTTTAGGTCTCTGGAGTTTTAGCCTTTTTATTTGAGTGGTTTACCTTGTCCATTTGCTGTCCAAGGGTTGATTGTTGTTGTTTTTTTAGACCACTTGAGTTTTTAGCCTTTTTATTTGTGTGGTTTACCTGGTCTTCTTTTTTTTTAACATGTCCTTTTTTTATGCACTGGAGTTTTAGCCTTTTTATTTGAGTGGTTTATGTTGTCTGTTTTTTTACCATGTCCATTTTTGAGTGCGTTTTTTTTTTTTTTTTTTAACAACTTCAGTTTTAGCCATTTCATTTGTGTAGTTTACATTGCTTTTTTTTTTTTAGCATGTCGGTTTTTATTTTTTTAGGCACTGAGTTTTAGCCTTTTTATTTGTATAGTTTACCTGGTTTTGTTTTTTTTTGGCACGTCTCTTTGGAGTTTTAGCCTTTTTATCGGTCTGTTTTTTGCTTTTTATAGCATCTGGTTTTTTTGTGTTTTTTTTTAGGGGACTTGAGCTTTAGCATTTTTATTTGTGTTGTTTATGTTGTCCTTTAAAAAAAAAATTTTTTAGCATGTCCGTTTTTTTAGGCAACTCCAGTTTTAGCATTTTTATTTGTGTGGTCTAGTGGTCTGTTATTTTTTAGCATGTCATAGGCAACTTCAGTTATAGCCTTTTTATTTATTTATTTTTTTAGCATGTCCGTTTTTTTAGGCCACTTAAGGCTTAGCCTTTTTATTTGAGTGGTTTATATTCTCTGGGGTTTTTTTTGCATGTCAGTTTTTTTTTTTTAGACTCAAGTTTGAGCCTTTTTATTTGAGTGGTTTTTGTTGTCCTTTTTTTTTTTTTTAGCATGTGGGGGGTGAGGGATGGTTAGGGGGCTCAGTTTTAGCCTTTTTATTTGTGTGGTTTAGGTTGTCTGTTTTTTTGTGGGTTTTTTTTACAATGTCATTTTTTTTTAGGTGACTCAAGTTTTAACCTTTATATTCGAGTGGTTTACATGTCTGTTATTTATTATTAATTATTATTATTGTCTGTTTTTTTTAGGTGAGGGAGTTTTTAGCTTTATATTGAAGTGGTTTACTTGTCTGTTCTTTTTTTTTTTTTTTAGCAGGTCTGTTTTTCTTTTTTTTAAGGAGACTTTAGTTTTAGCCTTTTTTACATGTGTGTGGTTTACTGTGTCTGTTTTTTTTTAGTTTTTTTTTTTAAACCATGTCCATTTTGGGGTTGTTTTTTTAGGAGACTGGAGTTTTAGCCTTTTTATTTGAGTGGTTTACATGTCCATTTTTTTTTTTTTTAGCATGTCCCTTTTTTTTTTTAGGTGACCCAGTTTCAGGCTTTTTATTTGTGTGGCTTAATTCTTCGGCACATCATTTTTTTTAGGGGACAAGTTTTAGCCTTTTTATTTGTGTGGTTTACATTGTCTTTTTTTTTTTTAGCATGTCCCTTTTTTTTAGGCAACTTGAGTTTTTAGCCTTTTTATTCCATTAGTTTTAATTGTCTGTTTTTTAGTTGTAGATTTTTTAAATATTTTTTTTTAGCATATGCGGATTTTTAGGCCACTCAAGTTTTAGCCCTTTTATTTGTGTGGTTTGGGTTGTCTGGTTTTTTTTTAGCAGGTCTGTTTTATTTTTTTAGGCACTGAATTTTAGCCTTTTTTTTTGAGTGGTTTACTGGTCTGGGTTTTTTTGTTTTTGTTTTTTTTAGCATATCCGTTTTTATAGGGACTCGAGTTTTGGCCTTTTTATTTGTGGTTTAGGTTGTTTGTTTTTTAGCAGGTAGGGTTTACTTTTAGGAGACTGAGTTTTAGCCTTTTTATTTGAGTGGTTTAGATTGTCTGGGGTTTTTTTTTTTAGCAGGTCCATTTTTTCATGCAACCCATAGCCTTTTTATTCCAGTGGTTTAATTAAGTTGTCCTTTGTTTGTGGTGGGGTTTTTTTTTTGCATGTTCGTTGTTTTTTTTAGGCAACTAGAGTTCTAACTTTTTTATTTGAGTGGTTTAGGTTGTCTGTTTTTTTTTTTTTTTAGCAGGTGTTTCTTTCAGGCAACCCATAGCCTCCCCCCCCCCCCCACCCAGTGGTTTACCTTGTTGTTGTTTTTTAGGCCACTTGAGTTTTAGCCTTTTTATTGGAGTGGTTTAAGTTGTCTGTTGTTTTTGGGTTTTTTAGCATGTCCATTTTTTTTACATAACTTTTGAGTTTTAGCCTTTTAATTAATTTGTGTGGTTATCAGGTGTTTTTTTGTTTTTGTTTTTTTTAGGAGACTCGAGTTTTAGCCTTTACATGTCTGTTTTTTATGGTGACCGAGTTTTAGTGTGTTTTTTTTTTTATTTGTGGGGTTTACATGGTCTGTTGTTGTTTTTAGTATGTCCGTTTTTTTTAGGAGACTGAGTTTTTAGCCTTTTTATTTTGAGTGGTTTAGGGTTTGTTTGTTTTTTAATATGTCCATTTTTTTAGGTGAATGAGTTTTAGCCTTTTTATTTGTGTGGTTTAGTGTCTGCTTTTTTAAAGCATGTCGTTTTCTTAGGAGACTTGAATTTTAGCCTTTTTTTAATTTGTGTGGTTTACAGTTGTCCGTTTCATGTCCTGGGGTTGTTGGTTTTTTTAGACGACTAGAGTTTTAGCCTTTTTATTTGTGTGGTTTACCTTGTCTGTTTGTTTTTTTAGCATGTCTGGGAGATTTTTTTTCAGGCCTTTTCATTTGAGTGGTTTAGGTTTATCTTTTTTTTAGCATGTCCATTTTTTTTTTCATGCAACTTGTGAGTTTTAGCCTTTTTATTTGTGTGGTTTACCTCGTCTGTTTTTTTGTTTATAGCATGTCGTTTTTTTTGTCTTTTCAGGTGACTCATGTTTTAGCCTATACATTCGAGTGGTTTACACATTGTGTGTGGGGTTTTTTTTAGGGAGTTTTAGCTTTATATTTGAGTGGTTTAGGTTGTCTTTTTTTAGCATGTCCTTTTTTTTTTTAGGCAACTTTTAAGTTTTAGCCTTTTTATTTGAGTGGTTTAGTTCTTTTTTTTTTTTTTAGCATGTTCTTTTTTTTTCTTTTTAGGAGACTTGAGGTTTAGCCTTTTTATTTGAGTGGTTTGGGTTGTCTGGTTTTTGTTTTCTTTTAGCAGGTCCGTTTGTTAAGGTAACTGAGTTTTATCCTTTTTATTTGAGTGGTTTAGTTGTCTGTGTTTTTTTTTTTTTTAGCATGTCCATTTTCTTAGGTGACTTGAGTTTTAGCCTTTTTATGTGGTTTACATGGTTTGTTTCATGTCCCATGGGGGTGTTTTTTTTGTGGGGTTTACCTCGTCTGTTTTTTTAGCATGTCCGTTTTTTTTTAGGCGAATGGTCGAATACACAAATCTCACCATTGGTGAACCTCAGAGCTTTAGCTGCTGAAGTGACCTTTTTTCTCACACACACACACACTCGCACATGCACCTCACACAGGCGCATACCACTCAGAAAGACAAAACACAAGTCAGGTGTGTGTGTATGAACCCCTCTCTGTTCAAAAACTCACAAAGACGGCTATCCACAGTTTTGGAAATGTGCACTCCAGAGGTAGGAGAGAGGGGTGTGTGGTTGTGGTTGTTATGAAGCTTTCTTTTATTTCATTTTATTTCTTCTGCTTCCTGAGACGATGATGTGTTGCAAGATGTGTGGCCGTGGTTTGATACACCCTTGTGCTGCCCACAGCCCCTTCCATCATGGACAGACACCATCTGCACACAGCAACATCAGTGACACATCAGTCACCACATAACACATAGCATCAGTGACATGTCGGTCACCACATAACAAATTTTTTTATTTATTTAAATTCTTTTATATCCAGGATAACGGAATAAGCCCTCATGTGCTTTTTTTCATCCAGTCCCTGTATGTATGCAGTTTTGTAAATATTGTCATCTGTTCACACCGGCACACGATGGCCTACTCTTACAAAAAGCTGGTCTGCGAGCGTTTGTCCTTGGGCCTCGGTTTACAGTCTCATCAGAAAGACTTTTTGGAAGAGTGGAGTCAGCACTGATGTTAACTTCAGGGGAAAAATCCCCTCCAACGAACTCGGGTTGTCATATTGCGAGCGCGATGTTCTGACCACTAGGCTATTCTGTCCCCATAGCATTAGAGACACGTCAGTCACCAAGTAAAACAGCATCAGTCAAACACAGTCAACACAGAACAAGGAATCACTGACATAGTCAGCTGACTCATATCTTGACCCATGCACCTCCCCCCCCCCCCCCCCCCCATACTACTAACTTCATTATTTTCATGGCAGTTTTCAGTACTTTTAGCCAAGTTTCTGTATTTTTGTGTGTTGGTTACATCAGTTTTTAAAACAGGAAACAAAATTTGTTCTTGTCTATTTTTTTGTCCTAATGCTTTTATCCTTTATACCTGGTTGTTTTTTTTCCTCCATTTGTTTCCACTGTACAAGAGTTCATCAGCTTTTCCTTTTCTCTCAAATCAGCACAGGTTTGATGAATGGGGCCACTGTTCAACATTGTTATTTGCTGTTTTAAAAAAAAATCTTTTAAAAAGGAAGATCTCAACATAGCTCTGTGTGTGTGTGTGTGTGTGTGTGTGTGTGTGTGTGTGTGTGTGTGTGTGTGTGTGTGTGTGTGTGTCCCTGGCAACATTCTACACAGAAACACCACTCTGATAATTAAGCAAATACGCATGCGCTGCACTTGTGGTGATGTGCTCTCCCCAGGGAGAGCAATCCGAATTTCACACAGAGAAATCTGCTGTGACATAAAGTGGAATAAAATAAATAAAATAAAAATAAAATGCTGACATTTATTTTTTCAAATGAGTGGCACTGCTCTTGAGTGTGTGTACATTCAAATTAAAAAAACCCAACAACTATCAATTGTTGTTGATTGTGTGTGTGTTGTATAGGTCAAAAGCAAGCTCTTTGATTTGTTCTTGCAAGATATAGCACTATATAAATTCCATGTATTATTACTATTATTCAGATGACATGCACTCCCAGGGAGAACACCCCAAATTTTCTGCAGAGAACTCAGCTGTGACTGACAGTGGTATGCACAGCACTCACCTGCCCTGTAGATCCCCATTCAGCAAATCACATCTCCTCTCTCTCCGCACAGTCTTCAGCTGTCTGCATGCATGCGCCAACCCTGTGAACACAAAATAAACTTTAATCACTGACAATGCAACACACACACACACACACACACACACACACACACACACACACACACACACACACACTCATAGACACATATGCACACACACTCATATACATACACTAACCCACACTCACATGCAAAAAACCACCACATGTGCATATTACACTCACATGTGCACACCTAATTAAATGAACACAACCTTCACATCACTCAGTAACCCCCCCCACTCCCACCCTCATGACTAGCAAGTTTGTGTTGGTTAGTAAAAACATGACCAACAAAAAAGGAGTCAGAGTGGATTGGTGACATGCTCTTAAGTGGGGAGATAATGATCAACCTCTGACCTTCTCACCTTTTGTCTTCCAATCACAGGAAAATACAAAGACATGACAACACACACGCACGCACGCTTACGCGCGCGCGTGCGCACACACACACACACAGTGCACTTAACTTGTGCTGGAGATGGCAGCCTCCTGTCCTGATCCCTTCAGCATTCATCATCTCGGTTTATCAGCCCTGTAACACACAGCAGTGAACATGTAGAAACAACAGCTACCTCACTACATGGATGAAACACACCCACCTCCACCCTTCCACCTACCCCCCCCCCCCAGAATTTTTACTTTAACAACTATGGAAAAGAGAAAACCAAAAAGTCATTCGGATAAGACTATAAACCGAGGTCCATGTGCGAACGCACGCAGAACATCTTGCGTACACGTTATATCCCCGCTCCGTCTTTTGGAAGAGCAGACTAACGTGAGCTGGTAAGAGCAGATAACAAATTTTTTTTTTTTAAACCAGCATGCACACAGGTGTCATGTTTAGACACCATCCCTGAGGAAAAATTGGGGAGTTGGAGTCCTCAAGGTGGCTCAGGGCTGTAAAAAAAAAAAAAAAAGGGTAGGCGCTGCACTTGTGGCGATGCGCTCTCCCCAGGGAGAGCAGCCCAAATTTCATGCAGAGAGATCAGCTGTGACAAAGCGGTATTACATTTTTTTTTAAAGTTGACCTAACAATATTTGGACTTGATTTTTTCCTGTGTCTTTTAATTTTTTCCCGTGTCTTAAATTTTTTTTCCTCTTTCTTTTTTCTTTTTCTTTTTTATTTTATACCACTTTATGTCACAGCAGATTTCTCTGTGTGAAATTCGGGCTACTCTCTCTGGGGAGAGCGCGTCGCCACAAGTGCAGCGCCTACCCATTTTTTTTCCCCCTCATGGATGGTGTCTAAACATGACACTTGTGTGCATGCTGGATTTTTAAATTTTATTTTGTTATCTACTCCTACCGGCACACGATGACCTGCTCTTCCGAAAAGCGGAACAGGATTTTAATGTGTGCACAAGATGTTCTACATGCATTCGCACATGGGCCTCGGATTATAGTCACATTCGAATGACTTTGACATTCAGTTAGATTTTTTTTTCGTCAAACTACGAGGAAAGGGCGAGGCTGGGTACGAACCCCGAGCCTCACAGTTTAATTGTTGGCAGGCGAACGTCTTAACCATCCTGCCACCTTCCTTCCTTTTATCAAATTTTAAAATGTTTAAAATTTAAAATGTTTGGAATCTCAGTGCATGCATGTGTGTGTGTGTGTGCGCATGTGTGTGTGTGTGTGTGTGAGTGCGCATGTGCATATACATGTATGCACGCACATGTATGCACATACATGTGTGTGTGTGAGCGTGTGCGCATGTGTGTGTCACACTCTGTGTGTGTGTGCGCATGTGTGTGTGTGTGTGCGCGTGTATGTGTGTGCATGTGTGTGCGTGTGTGTGTGTGTGTGTGTGTGTGTGAGGGGGTGTGCATGATTAAGTTTTACAGTGCTTTATTTTTTAAAGTTCCTTTTTGAGCCTGGGGGTGGGATATCTCAGTGGTCAGAGCACTCACTTTGCCCAAGTCAAGTGAAGCAGCGTCGAGTGTGGTTACCAATTGGATGGGTGACCGTTTGGGCGCCTTAGCTTCAGTAGAGTTCCCCCAGGTGTAAATGGGTACCTGCCCTCTTTAGGGTCAGGGAAGGTAAAGCAGCGAGGGAGAGGAGATGGGCGCCGTCCTCAATATTCTGGCCCCTAGAGAAGCTGACGTCTCTGATGCCTCTCCCCCCTTTGACAACCTAGGTTACGGAACACCTTTACTTTTTTACCTTTTTGAGTCCATTTTATTGTTATGTGTTCTCAACAATGTTGTAGTTAAATATTTTGGGGTGGATTTTTTGTTGATTTTTGCTTGTTTGATTTCCATTTTATTTTGTTTTGTTTGCTTTTTTTTTCTTGCTTTGTTGGTTTCTTTTTGCTATTATGGCTTGATGAAAAAAAGTAAATATTTTGCTTACTTAATGTACCATATGGAAATAAATTCTTGACTTGACTTGACTTCACACACACACAGAGAAAAAGAAACACACACAAACACAGACAAAAACAAAAACAAAAGAACACACAAACTTTTCCATTGTAATATACAGCAAAATGAGATGGAATCATTCAGTCTTTCAGATGAGACTATAAAGCGAGTCCCCTTGTCTAAATGCACACAGAACATCTTGCACACACATTAAAACCCCGTTCCACTTTCGGAAGAGCAGGCCACTGTATGCCGGTAGAGCAGGCCACTGTATGCCGGTAGGAGTGGACGACAATTTAAAAAAAAAAAAAAATTTAAACCAGCATGAACACAGGTGTCATGTTTAGACATCATCCATGAGGAAATATCAGGGAGTTGGAGTCCCCAGTGTGGCTTGGGCTGTCTATTAAAAAAAGAAAATAATGGGTAGGCGCTGCACTTGTGGCGACGCACTCTCCCCTGGGAGAGCAGCCCGAATTTCATGCAGAGAAATCTGCTGTGACATAAAGTGGTATAAAATAAATAAATCAATAAAATCCAACAACAAGTTGTATCTGAGCCTTTTAAATGATTTAAATGTTGTTTTTTAAATGGGTAGCACTGCTCTTGAGATGACATGCTCTTCCTGGGGAGAACAGCCTGAATTTCATGCAGAGAACTCTGCTGTGACTGACAGTGGTATGTACAGCACTCACCTGCCCTGTACATCTCCATTCAGCATGTCCTGTCTCCTCTCTCTGCACAGTCTTCAGCTGTCTGCATGTGCCAACCCTGTGACCACACAATGAACAGTTTAGTCACTGATAAGTCAGCACACATGCACACACACACACACACACGCACACACACACACGTACATGCACACACACACACACACACACACACACACACACACACACACACACACACACACACACACACACACACACACAAGAAACAAAATTCCTCTCATATTTCTGCATGCAGAGAGATTCAAATTTGGAGACTAATGAACACCACACTCACATATGTATACCTAACTGAATTAACACCATACTCACTTGTATAGACCTAACTAAATAAACACAACAACTCACATAACAAAAACAGTGAATTTATCCCCCTCCCCCCAGGACTGGCTATTTGTGTTGGTTAGTAAAACTATGACCAACAAAAAGGAAAAGAGTAAATTGGTGACATTGACATGCTCTTAAGTGGGGAAAAAATAGCCAGCCTTTGACCTTCTCACCTTTCATCTTCCTGTCACAGGTAAAGACAAAGAAATGACAACACACACACACACACACACACACACCACACACACACACACACACACACACACACGCACAGAGCACTTAACTTGTGCTGGAGATGGCAGCCTCCTGTCCTGATCCCTTCAGTCTTGGTTCCCCAGCCCTGTAACACACAACAGTCAAGATGTAGAAAATACAGCTACCTCACTACATGGATGACACACATGTACGCATGCACACACACACACACACACACACACAAACTCACACACAGAGAAACAGACAGAAATACACACACGCACACACAGACTAGGGGGAGGGGGGGAACGGAACGGGATAGCCTAGTGGTCATAACATTGCACTCGCAAATTTGATGACCCGAGTTTGATTCCCGTTCGAGGGGATTTTTTTCCCCTGGAGTTAACATCAGTGCCAACTCCACTCTCCCCAAAAGTGCATCAGATGAGACTATAAACCGAAGTCTGTGTCCAAACGCACTCAGAACATCTTGCGCACATATTAAATTCAGTTCCGCTTTTCGTAAGAATAGGCCATTGTGTGCCGGTGGGAACAGCTGACAAAGATTTACAAAACTGCATACACTCAGGGACGAGATGTTAAAAAAGCACATGAGTGCTTATTCCATTATCCTTGATATAAAAGAATAAATAAATAAATAAAATAAATACACACACACACTGCTCTTACCTAACAGAAATGTGGCAGTCACCAGAGTGTGTTCTTTCAGGTCTTCTGCCCTCTTGGTTTAGCAGCCCTGGGAATGCAAAAAGAAACCGTCATGAGACTAGTGCAGTATCTGTATGTATACATGTATGCAAATTTACCTTACCTCCCCCTTCCAACAACTACACAGCAAAAAAGAACGCATTACAATGCAATACAACATCATATAATGAAAGACACTACACTACATTGCACTGCATTACACTACACTACATTAAACTGCATTGCACTATATTGCATTAAACTACATTACACTACACTACAATTATATCAAGAACACTTAACTTTGAAGGCAGGCCAGCCTCTGGACCCTACTTCTCTGTCTGTCTGTGGCTGTCTGTCAAACAAGAGAAAAACACAAATGAAAACACAAAAATGCACTACTTTTAAAATGTCAATCAGAAAAATGTCTTAAAAACAGACCAACTACCCCCCCCCCCCCCCCCCCCCCCCCCACCAAACACAGAAACAACTTCAGTTACCTTCTGTTATCCTGCACACACATGTATGCCATTTGGAAACAACCCTGCAAACATGCACGTACAATATTGTTGACGCCAAGTTTAAACAATTAATGCAGCACCCTGTCCACCAAAGAAACACACACACATACAAACACACGCACACACACATAACAAGCCGGGTTCGATTCCCGGATGAGGAGATTTTTCTTCTGGAGTTACCATCAGTGCGGACTCAACTCTCCCCCAAAGTTCTTCGGATGAGACTATAAACCGAGGCCCCGTGTGTGAACGCACGCAGAACATCTTGCGCACACGTTAAATCCTCTTCCACTTTTCGTAAGAGTAGGCCATCTTGTGCCGGTGGGAACAGATGACATTTACAAAACTGCGTACACACGGGGACTGGATGTAAAAAAGCACATGAGTGCTTATCCCATTATCCTCGACATAAAAGAATAAAATAAAAATAAAAAGATTAATTAAATAAATAAATAATAAAACACAAACACAGAATAATTACCTCTGCCACAGTCCTGACTGTCTTCCTCTCAGTCCTGTCCTCCACTGTCTGTATACACCAACCTACCAACTCACAGAGTGAACATGGATGTACACAGTGTCCACAACAGAATTTGAAGCATTACCATCCCCCCATTCCCATCCATCCCCCCCCATTACCATACAGCACTATATCTTGCAAAAAAACAAATCAAAGCGCTTGCATTCAACCTATACAACACACAAGCAAGCAATGTACACTCTCATAACCTATGCAGAAATATGGTTTGTAGTCTAAAAGTATTTTCTGGTACTACAAGATATTGAATTTATCTACCCAACACTGCCAGTTTACAAACAACAAGAGTGTTGTGACATAACGTGGAAAAAATGAGAAAAGTGCTAAAACAGCGACGTAGGCAACGTTTGTGCAAATGTCCACAGTGCACGTGATGTGGGAAAGAGGGGTTCTCTCCCTTAACGTTGGGATAGTGCTCAAGTGAACTGGCAAACATGAATACACAAAAATAAAACAAAAGAAACACACACAAAAATAGAAACACAAAAATAAACTACTTCAAATATGTCGTTCATTAAGATCTCTATAAAACAAAACTACCCTCTCCTTTGACTCTCTCTAAAACATACACACACACACGCACACGCACGCATGCACACACACGCACACACACACATACACAACTTACCAAATAAAAATGTGCCAGCCACCTGATTGTCTGACTGCCTTGGATAGAAACCTGGAAATACAACAGAAACCAACATGAGAAGATGTGATGTCACTATCCCCCCCCCCCCCCCACCAACACCCATCCACACCTCCTCCCCCCCAGCCACCCCCCCCCCCCCCACACACACCCACACATGCAGTAATTACCTCTGCCACAGTCCTGACTGTCTTCCTCCCAGTCCTGTCCTCCACTGTCTCCACACACCAACCTTGCAACTCACAGAGTGAACATCGATGTACACAGTGTTCACAACAACATTTACATTATCATCATCCCCCTGCCATGTTAAAAAAAAAAAAAAAAAGATAAGCTATTTTTGGTACAGCATTATCAGCTCTTTTTGTATGGCATTATTATTGTAAGATCAGCTATTTTTGTACAATATTATTAGCTATTTTTGTTTGACATTATTATTGTAAGCTCAGCTATTTTTGTACAGTATTATCAGCTTTTTTTGTATGGCATTATTACTATAAGATCAGCTATTTTTGTACACCACTATTATTGTAAGATCAGCTCTTTTTGTACAGCATTGTCAGCTATTTTTGTATGGCATTATTATTGTAAGATCAGCTATTTTTGTACAGCATTATTTGTACAACTATGCATAATCTAACACACACCTCACAGGCAGACTCCAGCCCTCAACTGTCCCTTCCCATTGTCTTCACATGTCTGCCGATTCACCAAACCTGTCACATCAAAAACACAGAAAATGATCACACAAAATCTGCACACACAAAATTCAACAAGAAAGAAAAACGGACAATTTTTAAAGTGAACACAGCAAAAATGAACACCACAAAAACACAAACAAAAGAAACACACATAAATACAAACACAAAATTAAACTACTTAACTAACTCAGGATGGCCAGTTCTCTCCCTTGCTTTTCCCCCACAAACCGCTCATTTGTAATAGTTTTTTTTTTAATCATAAAAAAATACAAAACACAGTAAGAAAATGAAATTTTATGAACTTATCAATAACATGCTAGGTTAGTACGTATCGAAAGATTGAAGCTCTCACTTTAATATTTGAGGTTTGACCAGCAGGAAGAAAATACTCAGAATTTTGTACTCCATGTCACTACTCCATGTCAGCTACTCTCTACAACCATGATCAAAGAGTTCAAAACACACAGAATCAACTGTCAACACTCTGCATTCGACCTGGATAGGCTGATGAAGCTATGTTTAGCTGCAATAGTCATAGTATCAATGCGGCCACCACATGAAAAATCTGTTAACAGCAAATCCGCTTTAGCGGACAGCCGTCCTCTGAGAGTTAAAAAATGTATATTAAAAAGATCTCTATAACACAGAACTACCCCCCTCCTCTCTCTATCAAACACAGACACAGACACAGACACCACTTACCAAATAAAAATGTGCCAGCCACCTGATTGTCCGACTGCCTTGGATAGAAACCTGGGAATACAACAGAAACAAAAGATGAGAAAAATGTGATGTCACTCCCCCCACACCCCCCACATCCACACCCCCCCCCACCCCCATCCACACACCCACACACACCCACCCACACCCACACCTACAGTAATTACCTCTGCCACAGTCCTGACAGTCTTCCTCCCAGTCCTGTCCTCCACTGTCTCCACACACCAACCTTGCAACTCACAGAGTGAATATCGATGTACACAGTGTTCACAACAACATTTACACCAACATCAAACCCCTACCACCTTCTTCTCCCCCCCTCCTATTCTTCCCCATCATGTCCGCAGTTTTTTTATGCACCAGCTATGTAAAAAAAAAAAGAAGAATTTTTTAATCAACTATATTTGTACATTATTTGTACAAATATGCGTAATCTAACACACGTACGCATACACGTACACACACACACGCACGCGCACACACACATGCACACACACACACGCACACACACATACGCTCACACACACACACACACACCTCAGAGGTAGAGTCCAGCCCCCACCTGTCCCTTTCCATTGCCTTCAGATGCCGACTTGCTAGTTCACCAAACCTGTTATATCAAAAATGCACAAAATTAAAAACACTAAATCAGCATACACAAAACTGAACATGAAAGGAAAAGAAACAATTGTGAAAGTGAACAGGCAAAAAGAATACACAAAAATAAACAAAGAAAACACACACAAAATGAAAAACAAAAATTAACTGCCTAAAAAAAGTTTATTAAAAAGATCTCAATAAAACAGACTG
>CM060342.1:38653109-38675609 GCA_030674155.1 Stramonita haemastoma
GGTAACTACTTTCCCAGGCTAATGAGTTCCTCCCCCTCCCCCCAAAAAACACTGCCTTCCCAATCTAATAAGATCTTGTCCACCCCCCCCCCCCCCAGAAAAAACAAAACAAAACAATCCCAAACAAACTGCCTTCCTAGGCTAACCAGTTCTTCTAACAGTGAAAAAAATCCTGCCAGGTGGCTAAACTACACAGGGAGCACAAGAGTTGGGCTTTGGTTTTCTGGGGCTGCTAGAGACACTGGCCCTAGGGAGCACTTTCTAGGCAGTGGCAGCTTATCCACACTCCCTGGCTATGACCCCCTTTGGCAACCACCAGCCACAACAGATGACTGGTTGTTTAAACAGGGTGCAGCATATTCTGAAGGACTTTCAGGGAAATGGAAGCGGTACCAGCATGTGTACACACACACACACACACACACACACACACACACACACACACACACACACACACACACACACACACACACACACACATACACACACACACATGCACACACACACAAACTCACTCACTCACTAATTCTCTCTCTCTCTCTCTCTCTCTCTCTCTCTCTCTCTCTCTCTCTCTCCTCTCTCTCTCTTTCTCTCTCTTTAACTTATGTGCATCTAGTATCACTGATGTAGATAGACATTACACAGAATACTACCATTACTACTTCTGCTATTATTACATTTTAATACTAATGCTACTGCTACAGCTAATACAACTACTCTTTCTACTACTACTGCTGCTCTACTCACTCAACACACACACACACACACACACACACACACACACACACACACACACACACACACACACACACACACACACTCCCTCACTCACTTTCTCTCACTCCTTCCCTCACAGTCACTTTTCCCCTCCACTCTATGACTGTATCCATATTCTCCTACATGTCACAATAAACACACAAAGGACAGGCTGGCAGAAAGAAAGGAGAGAGAAACTCAGGAAGAACTGGAGTGCCACAGACACACTGCAGACCTGTCCTTAGTACAGTCAGTCACAGACAGTGCTGGAAAAAGGAGTGCTGTGAAAACCTTGCAGAAACACAACCAATGTTTAGACTGCAGTCCCTACAGAAGAGATTTCCCAACAGAAGCACAAAGAGGAAAACTTTCACAGAAACTGGAGTAGAAACATGGTAAACTCAGAAAGTCTAACTTTCAAAGCTGAGAGGATATCTATCTGCGGTATGAAGCCAATGTGTGTACACAACAAATGGAGTGACAATTCTTAAGGTGACAGGAAATGTGGAGAATAGTCAGGATGACACAAATGATCAATACTTCCATACAATGGGATGACAATCAACCTTTCAAAGCAACATGTCCACCACACAAAGAGGGAAACAATCTGGAAAGCTTTCCTATCTGACCACTCAACAAACAGAGGAAATACTCTAAAGAGCTGGCCACCTGTATCACTACAAATACAAAGGACTATGGACACTGACTAGGACTTCCCTGTACCAACAACTTGTGTCACTACAAATACAAAGGAATATGGACACTAACTAGGACTTCCCTGTACCCAGGCTTTCCATTTCTGCCAGCACCCCCACTCAGCCCCTCCATTCACAGCAGACCTGCAGTGCCTCACTCACCTTGCAGGCACAGTTTTAGACTATAATCTTCCCTTTGTCTTTAGCCCGTATCTTCAAAGTAGCCACACTTACACTTCAGGAAGGCAAATGATGACAGCAAAGGAAAAATAAAGCAAAGGATATTTACAGGTAAATAAATTTATCCTCTTATTGCCGTAAAAAAAAATATTGGAAAACCAGTCTGAATCAAGGAGGACAATAAACTGAAGGGCAGATAGCGAGTATGAGGAATTAAGTTTGTGCCTATGATGCCCAGAACAATAAGGACAATAAACTGAAGGGCAGATACTGAGTACTTATTATTTATTCATTTATTTATTTATTTATTCATTCTTTTATATCAAGGATATTGGAGTATGAATGAGGAATTAAGCTTGCACCTATGATGACTACAGCTTTTAGAATCCCCACCTAAAAACATAGGGGGGGGGGGGATAAAACACTAACAGCTGGAAGTGAAATAATACAATATCTGAAAAGTCACAAGACGTGGTCTCTTGAAATGCCACCTTCCCCATCTGAGTCTACAGGTCATTTCACCAGCTACCAACCCTGTCTCCAACAATTTTTTACCTGAAATAATCAGGAGCTAACAACCCCCATGCCATCCCCCACCCACCCCGAAAAACAAAAGCCTCCACTAGTATGTTATTGAATATGTTCATGTTTCTTAACACTCTTTATCATCTACTACTATGCTGTTGAATGTTTTCATGTTCTGAACACTTTATATCTACTCGTTTTGACTCCTTTCTGTGAGGTCTTCATGCTGACGTGATACAGTACATACAAGCCACAGTGTGCTGACGGGAACACAGACCATACCAAGCCACAGTGTGCTGACGGAACACAGGACCATACCAAGCCACAGTGTGCACCATCTGACCCTGAGGTCACCCACCACCAACACTGTCTGATAACTACACCTATTCCCAACATTCCACTCTTTGACAAAATTACTTTTTCAAACCATGAGTTTGCAACAGAGAGAGAGAGAGAGAAGAGAGAGGAGAGGAGAGAGAGAGAGAGAGAGAGAGAGAGAGAGAGAGAGAGAGAGAGAGAGAGGAGGACAGACAGACAGACAGACAGACAGACAGAGACAGACAGAGAGAGAGAGAGAGAGAGAGAGAGAGAGAGAGAGAGGAGAGAGAGAGAGAGAGAGAGGACCATAAGGCTAAACAGACTGTATCCATCAGTGACTAATCAATGATCATATTACAAAAAAAATCAATAATTGTATTCTTCGTACCTTCAGAGAAAAAGAGAGAGAGCGTAATGAAAGGTGTGATAAAAAATAGAGTATAAATTTCCTGAGTGTTACACAGTCCTGTTTCTAGGTCTACAGTGCTACATGGTCATGTGCCTCTGTTTAAACCACTACAGAATCAAGTAGCTAAGTCACACTGCCAATCCTATTCAGTCACTGCAGGTACAGCTTCATGTCCACTGTGTTTAGTATCACTATTAAACCAGTCAGTCAGGCTGTGGACTTTTGGGGAATAAAGACCAAATTTGGCAACATCTTTAAATCACGTGTCAAACAGTGTTCGTCTTTTTCTTTCTTCACTAGAGCAGTCAAATGTGTTTATGTTTAAATTACCTTTTTTGGACAGACATTTTCTTTAAAAAAAAACAGTTTTGATGGCAAAGGAACTAATCCATCATAATCTATCACAGGATATACCTTTTATGTACATGTTTTAGAATGTGGAAAACTTAGCTGGAAAAAGGAAAATGACATTGGTTAAAGGACTGTCCAGTTTGACTTTGTCAGGGGAATCTTGTGCAATGATGGGGAGGCCAGGCATGGCTGAGATTACAAACTTTTTATGGAATAAGAAAATGGATCAGCCAAAGAAAATCAGAAGACCACTTTTGTTTTCAAACTTCTCACTGAAAGATTATTATAGTTGTCACTAGGAAAGAATGATTATCACCAGAAAAATAGAGAAGGAGTGTGGAGTTAACAGGTATAGGCATGTTTTCCAACTTGATAAGAAAATGAATCCTTTATTGAAGAAGCTAACAAAGAGAAAATCCAACTTGCATGTGACTGACTTGTTCCTGAGGAACACGTCAGTTCTGCACACATCTCTACAGAAAGCTGAACTTGCACATGTATAGAGGACATGCAGCTAACAAGAAAGACAGTGTTTCCACTGGCAGTATATGCCAGTTTAGGTATGCCTAGGCATATGGGCATGTGTGTGTGTGTGTGTGTGTGGTGTGTGTGTGTTGTCTGTCTGTGTGTGCGTTGCTGTGCTTTGGTGCTGCTGGTGCGGCGCACCACATGCTTCAGTTTATTTTCTCTGTGTGTGTGTCTGTCTGCACATGGAGGCACACAAGTTGTGAGAGTGTTTGTTGTAGTATGGTCAAATGTTTTTGGTAAGAAATTAAAGTCTCATCCAATGTTTTCCTGCAAATACACAATTTTACCTGGAAAAAACGCAAATTTATGTCAAAGCAAACTTTGACAAAAAAAAACAACAACCCGGTGATAAACTCCACCTCCAAAGACCCTCCAGCACCACAGGATCACCCCTCAGAATATCAAACGACATCCACAAACCATCCCTCAAGGCATTGCAAGTCCATCCCCCACCACCCCCTAAAGGATCTACAAAATGAGTGTGTATGAGTTTTGTGTGTGTGTGTGTGTGTGTGTGTGTGTGTGTGGTGTGTGGTGTGTGTGTGTGTGTGTGTGTTGTGTGTGTGTGTGTGTGTGTGTGTGTCTGTGTTGTGTGTCTGTGTGTCTGTGTGTTTGTGTTATGTGTGTTGCATGTGTGATGTGTGCGTCATGTTGTGGTCATGTAGTGGTTCGTGTAGCATGTGTGTGCTCATGCTTGTGCGTGTTCATGCTTGCAAGTGCATGAACACGACCCCAAATGTTTCCCAATAGCCTCAGGCCAGGCGCCATTTCTTAAGAGCACGACAGGAGCTTTCTCGAGCCTGAGTGTTGGTAGACTTGCGGTACTCACTCTCTGTTAGTGCTCTTGCTCGACGTTGCTGACCATTGCAATATTGGGAGGGGATGGGCGCTTTCAGCCAACATATCACTCCTATGGAGGCTGTCCTCATCCTGGGTGAGTAGGTGGTGGTGTAGGGGTGGAAGTGGGTGGGTATGTGTGCATGCCTGCCTGCGTGCATATATGTGTGTGTGTGATTGTGTGTGTGTGTGTGTGCGCGCGTGCGTGCATGTGTGCGTGCATGCGTGACTGTGTGAGTCTAATGTAGTGAGTAATCGTGTAGTGTGTGTGCTTGTGCGTGTTCATGCATGCATGTGCATGAACATGACCCCAAACATTTTCCCTGGAGCCTCTGGCCAGGCGCCATTTTCTTAAGAACACGACAGGAGCTTTCTCGAGCCTGAGAGTTGATAAGCTTGCGGTACTTGCTCTCTTTTAGTGCTCTTCCTTGACGTTTCTGACCATTACATATGGGAGGGATGGGCACTTTCAGCCAACCATATCACTCCTATGGAGACTGTCCTCATCCTAGGGTGAGTAGGTGGTGGTGTGGGGTGGAGGTGGATATGTGTGCATGCCTGCAGACAAGCGTGCATGTGTGAATGTGTGCGTGTGTGTGAGTGTGCGCTTCATGCATGGGTGGGGCTAAAGTGTGGGAGTGTGTGTGTGCATGTATTCTGAAAAGGACTTTCATGCCTTGAGTGATGGTTTTATGAATTCCCATTTGATAACCCTAAAAGAAATGAATCCTGAGTTACTTTTGGGTGCAAGGGAATGTGGCTTACCAAAGGGGTTCACTGCTGACAAATGTGTCTCTTCAACACTGGTTCTGAAAATGAATTTGGAAGTCTAGCAATGGAAAAAAAAATTAATTGGGTTGAACTCTCTCTCTCTCTCTCTCTCTCTCTCTCTCTCTCTCTCTCTCTCTCTCTCTCTCTCTCTCTCAGGGCTGGATTTTTTTTTTAAAGTCATTGTACCTAATGTGTTACCACCAGTAAATAAAATTTCGTCATCTTTATCTCTCTCTTAATATCTTCTGCATCACTAATCCCAACACATGTACTTACATGGGTACATGTGTGCGTTTGTGTGTGTGTGTCTTTACATGGTAAGGGTGTGTTTGGGGGGGGGGGGGGGGGGGTACAAGCTGGTAAATTTACACACACATGCCCACTCAAAGTAAGGTGTTGACATTCTCTTCTGACAGAACTCTGGATGAAACAAGAAGATGATGCAGAAGAGAGCCAATCAGTTCAGAAACTAAACAAAAGAAATATACGATGACATGCATCTACTGAAGCTTCCTAACAAACACAGCAATAAGCCAACACTAAACCTTGTAAAACGTGTAATGACTTTAAGAAAACTGGGAATGATACCAACTTAGAGAAAATTGGTATATTTATATACACATACACCTAGAGAAAAGCCAGTCACTAATCCTTTAAGGAAATACTGAGCAAAGCTTGGCACAAAGGACTAGTCCCTGCACTGTGAAGTGACAAGAAGGCATCAGAGAAAATGAACACCACACTCTACACCTAGGAAGGATGCAGTCTGATCCCTGTCTGGCCTTCCCAGTTCCACAAGAATTTTTTTTTTTTTTTTTTTTTTTTTGGGGGGGGGGTATATATCTATGTCTAAAATACTTTAGTCAAATATAAATGTAGAATGCTGCATAGTGAAAAAATATAGCCTAAATTTACAATACTAGTCACTTATATTCAAGTTTGAATTACTGCATAATCATAATACCTATGTTTAAAGTCTAGAATAGTACACTACCATATATTTAAATCAAAAGTGCTATTGTCATGTATTTAAGATAACGAGATACAATCATGTATTTAGGTTGAAGTGCTACAGTCATGTATCTAGGTTAAAGTGCTATAGTTCAAGTGCTACAGTCATGCACCTAAGTTCAAAGTAACGAAGAACGGGTGGAAGAAATCAAAGAATGTCCAAAGGACACTGTACCTAACCACAACATGCCAGAACAGATTCTAACCTCCTCAGAAAAACTGAGGCTGATGATGATCTAGTAGAACTGGAACAAAAGAACTTGAGCAGCAAGAACTAAAACAATACATGTTGTAGTATGGTACCAGATCTTAGCAGTACTAAATTAGGTGTGTGTGTGTGTGTGTGTGTGTGTGTGTGTGTGTGTGTGTGTGTGTGTGTGTGTGTGTGTGTGTGTGTGTGTGTGTGGTGTGTGTGTGTGTGTGTCCCATAGACCAACCTGTATCTCAGAAAAAAAACAACATCAAAACTCTATTTAATAAGAGAAGAAGAAAAATAAATAAAGCTACAAGCCAATGACGGCCATTTGGACGGCTTTTTACAGCCTCACCCAGTCATCTCCCAAACCTGAACACTAGTTATCAGCTCTCTGCCTATGTCCACCTGGAGGTCAATTCAACAACTCTTTAATTCCCTAACACCTGAAACTGTTATCTTACATTTCAAACTGTTACCTTCTGGAGTTTTTTTTTCTTTTTTGAAAACCCCACACTGTAATTCTAAACATTCAACAACATACCTGTCGAGATCTTTTGCTCTTTGTGTGAGTGTGAGTGATGTGTGTGTGTGTGTTGTGTGTGTGTGTGTGTGTGTGTGTGTGTGTGTGTGTGTGTGTTGTGTGTGTGTGTGTGTGTGTTGTGTGTGTATGTGCATGCATGCGTGTGTGTCTGTGTCTGTGTGACTCTGTGTGGAGGTTTTCTTTTAAATTTTCATTCATTTATTTATTTTAATATCCCCTGATTCTTGCTAGCTAAAAACTCCATAAGGGGGTTAACAGCTGGTGCCAATCTCCTGCAGACTGCTGGAGAGATTTTCTGGTTCATACTGGACATATTCATGTTACTGAACAGTGCCCAGCCTGACCACACCATGAAAAGTTTTACTTCAAAAAATGTCGGAAAGAAATATATTGAAGCTTACAAAGCCAGTGCTATCTTCAAGGCAACTAAACATTCAATTTACTCAAAAAGGATTTTGCAGAACATGTATTAAACAGTTCAACAGCATTTTAAATCAAGAAGTGAAGAAATAAAAATGTTTATGACTACAACAATCAAAATCAGCTCAATTCCTCAAAGAAAAGCCTACAACATTCTACAACTGATCCAGGGGTAAACCTCACAGATAAAAAAGACTTTTTTTTTTAAACAGGGCCCAAGGGGCAGAGCAGTCAGCTGACATCAGACATTAAGCTGTTCTCAGACTGAACAGGATTATGTGGAATGATCAAGAATTGAACAGAGAAGATGGACACTCAAGTCCACAACACACCAACCCACATTGACCTTAAATAATAACACACTGACCTTACAACCCAATTGTTCTGACTTTGAACAGTAACACACTGACCTTCAACCCTGACTGTACTGACCTTGAATAATAACACACTGACCTGTCAACCCTGACTGTACTGACCTTGAATAATAACACACTGACATGTCAACCCTGACTGTACTGACCTTGAATAATAACACACTGACCTGTCAACCCTGACTGTACTGACCTTGAATAACACACTGACCTTCAACCCTGACTGTACTGACCTTGAATAACAACACACTGACATGTCAACCCTGACTGTACTGACCTTGAATACTAACACCCTGACCTGTCAACCCTGACTAATGACCTTGCATAGTAACACACTGACCTTTCAACCCAGATTGTACTGACCTTGAATAATAACACACTGACCTGTCAACCTTGACTGTATTGACCTTGAATAGTAACACCCTGACCTGTCAACCCTGACTATAGACCTTGAATAATAACACACTGACCTTTCAACCCAGATTGTACTGACCTTGAATAATAACACACTGACCTGTCAACCTTGACTGTATTGACCTTGAATAGTAACACACTGACCTGTCAACCCTGACTGTATTGACCTTGAATAGTTACACCCTGACCTGTCAACCCTGACTGTATTGACCTTGGATATGATGATGGCATCAGCTATACACAGACTGTGAAGAGTTATACTGAAGACAAAAGGAATCCTACCAGTAAACCTCTCATGCTGGCATCAGCTACACAGACTGTGAACAGTTATACCGAGTATAAAACCAAATCCTTGACAACAAGGGAAAGGCAAAAAGGAGGGAGGTGGGGAAGGTCATACAACTATAACAACAATAGGAAGAAAAAGAAAAAAAATGAAACATTTACACTGCTGCTAACTAACAGATATATACCGCTCTATGCCCTTTGCTCTGTCTCTCTCTCTCTCTGTCTCTCTCTATCTCTCTCCCTACCTGCCCACTCTCTCATACACACACACAATGTACATACACACGCACGCGCACACACACACTCACACTCACACTCACACACACACACACACATGTATGAATGCATATGCACACACACCACCGGTGCTCACTCCAATCCCCAGAAAAAAGTCCTTCAAATAAGACTATAAACCAAGGTCCTGTGAGCAAATGCATGGAGACCATGATCTTGTGCACACATTTTGGAAGATTAGGCTATTGCGTCCTAGTGGGAGCAAATAACAAACTTTATAAAACTACTTATTCAGGGACTGGATTAAAAATTAAAACAAAAAAAACAGAAAAGTGCTTATTCCATTATCCTTGAAAAAAAAAAAGGAGGGTGGGTTCATGGCCTGGTGTGGCTATCTCTGCTTTCAGCAGCTTCTTCTGTCCTTCCACTGTCACTGTCAGAGTCTATTCCCTCTTTCCTGCAAATTCCTTCATGTGCTGCCCTCCTCCACGTGTTGCCATTTTCTGCACGTGACTCCCTGCTGTCACAGCTGATATCCAGCTTTCCTGTCCCATGTGCTCACATCCTTGAAGCGCAGTGCTGGACGCCTTGAAGGACAATCCATGTCCTGCAGCCAGTTCCCTGTCTGTACACAATCCATGTCCTGCAGCCAGTTCACTATCTGTACACAATCCATATCCTGCAGCCAGTTCCCTGTCTGTACACAATCCATGTCCTGCAGCCAGTTCACTATCTGTACACAATCCATATCCTGCAGCCAGTTCACTATATGTACACAATCCATATCCTGCAGCCAGTTCCCTGTCTGTACACAATCCATATCCTGCTGCAGCCAGTTCACTGTCTGTACACAATCCATATCCTGCAGCCAGTTCCCTGTCTGTACACAATTCATATCCTGCTGCAGCCAGTTCCCTGTCTATACACAATCCATGTCCTGCAGCCAGTTCACTATCTGTACACAATCCATATCCTGCAGCCAGTTCCCTGTCTGTACACAATCCAAATCCTGCAGCCAGTTCCTTGTCTGTACACAATCCATATCCTGCAGCCAGTTCCCTGTCTGTACACAATCCATATCCTGCAGCCAGTTCCCTGTCTGTACACAATCCATATCCTGCAGCCAGTTCCCTGTCTGTACACAATCCATATCCTGCAGCCAGTTCCCTGTCTGTACACAATCCATATCCTGCTGCAGCCTGTTCCCTGTCTGTACACAGTGATTTCCTGCAGCCAGTTCCCTGTCTGTACACAATCCATATCCTGCTGCAGCCAGTTCCCTGTCTGTACACAGTGATTTCCTGCAGCCAGTTCCCTGTCTGTACACAATCCATATCCTGCTGCAGCCAGTTCCCTGTCTGTACACAATCCATATCCTGCTGCAGTCAGTTCCCTGTCTGTACACAATCCATATCCTGCAGCCAGTTCCCTGTCTGTACACAATCCATATCTTTCAGCCAGTTCCCTGTCTGTGCACAATCCATATCCTGCAGCCAGTTCCCCGTTTGTGCACAATATCCTGGAGAATGCGGCCATCCTTTCTACAGTGCTGATGACCAGTGTCCATGTCCATCCGTCCTACAGTGCTGATGACCAGTGTCCATGTCCTTCCTACAGTGCTGATGACCAGTGTCCATGTCCTTCCTACAGTGCTGATGACCAGTGTCCATGTCCTTCCTACAGTGCTGATGACCAGTGTCCATGTCCTTCCTACAGTACTGATGACCAGTGTCCATGTCCTTCCTACAGTGCTGATGACCAGTGTCCATGTCCTTCCTACAGTGCTGATGACCAGTGTCCATGTCCTTCCTACAGTGCTGATGACCAGTGTCCATGTCCTTCCTACAGTACTGATGACCAGTGTCCATGTCCTTCCTACAGTGCTGATGACCAGTGTCCATGTCCTTCCTACAGTGCTGATAACCAGTGCAGCAGAGATGGCGTTGACACAGCAAACAGCACATGCTGAGAGAGTGTGCCTGGTCCAGAACAGATCTAGAGATACATCATGTGTAGGGACTTTGCTCTCCCAAGTCATGCCTAGGACTTTATGCAGACAGCAAAGATGAAAACTGTGCAGGCCTGTAGTTCTCCTGTCTGGTGTCTGGTGTCTATGTTTGGGGTGCCATACAGCAGAATGCTGAGATCACACGCCTGGCATACAGGCCTGGAGTTTGCTGTTCTGGGCGAGGTTCTTGTTGTCTTGTATTTGACTAGAGTCATGTATAAATTTGATTTGTGTATTTGTGCATCAGCTTTGTGTACTTGTGCATCTGATTTGTGTATTTCTGCATCTGCTTTGTGTGCTTGAATAGTAATCTACATGTTTTGTGCATATGCTTTGTGTATTTGTGTATTCATGCATCTGCTTTGTGTATTATTGTTGTTGTTGCTGCTGTGTATTCCCAAGCTTAACACTCTGGGGGTCTGTCACCCCAAATGTGCACTCTTGACTCGCTCATCCCACCTGGGAATCACTGTGAGATAGGAAGTACACACTGAACGAGAAGTCTGCATGTAGGACTATTTTCAAGTACTTCGCCATATAGGCAGCCATACTCCGACTTCAGAGAAGCTTTGTGTATTTACACATCTGCTTTGTGTGTTCCAGCATCACCTGAGTGATTTCTTGGCAGTTGTGGTGGAGCGTAGATGGAAGGTTGTGCACACACCTTCTGAATAAGCTGACCATTAAAAAAGAAAATGAAAACTTGGTAGGCATGTTTACTCTTCTCAACTGACATGGAATACTTTGGCACTCTTCCACTATAAAGTTAGCCCTCTTCACAGCTGTTTCATCTTTCAGTAGCAAAGCTTGATCGATTCTCATCTGGCCTCAAGGTGATCACCTAACATGCTACAGTACTTTGAAACACCGTCAAGTTTTCCGGCAATGTTTTCTGCTTAAGTCAGGAACCCTTTTGGTTTGGGTTGGTTTTTTACATTGTTGAGAGAATGGGCCATTCCTCTCTGATAGAAATATCACTAAGATGTTTTGTTTGGTTTATAAAGCACACCTTTCTAATGTCTACAACAAAAAGAGAAAGTACTAAAACTTTAGACTATGTACCGCATAACCTGTACAGCATACGATCTATGTAGTGATGATGGCTGAATCTTTACCTGGGAGAATCATGGGAGGAAAGGAGATGGTTTCCATTTCTACAAGCTCTGTGGGGACTGAAGAGGCTGATGGGTGTGGAGCACATTCTGCTGCATGCTGGGCAGATGAAGGAAAGAACTGCAACTGTTGTTGGTGGTCCCCTCATCTCTCCTCCTGCCTCTTACACTTCTCTTTTGATGCGATGCTTCTCTGAAGTTCAAACTTTCTGCTGGCTCCTCTGGTGGAATACTGAATCTTGTTCCAATGCCATGTCTGGCGCTGGATTCCTGCCAATGAAAGCTGCTTCCTCAGTTTGTCTCTGAGGCCTTTCCTGGGAATGTAGCAGTGACCTTTGCCCTGTTTCAGCTGGCCAAAGAAGACAGCTTCAGTTTTTCCTGTGTCCTCCATCCTTGCTCCATGTTCAGCCTAACAAGTTTCTGCTGCAGCACTATGGACTCCAGACCAGGCAGGGTGTCTCTGTGAAGAATTTCTTTACTGCTGATGTCGTCTTGCCATGGCACACCAAGGCTGGAAGGAAGGCCTGTTCATGAAGCACTCCAACAGCTTGATCAGATGACGACAGTACAGGACCCAGGTTTCTGAACCATACAACAGGGCAGGGCTACCACAGCTCTGTGTGCTTGGGTTTGGGTTGAGAGGCAGAGGGATTGGTTCTGCCATATGTTTTGGGGCGTATAAACAATATAAACACAGACACACACAGACACACACAGACACACACAGACACAAAAAAAAAAACACTAAAAAAACCAAACACTCATAATACATACACACCTCACTCCAACACACACACCCCACACACCACACCACACAACAAGCCACACACCACACACACACACACACACTACACAGATCACCCCACATACCAAACACACACACACACACACACACAACACACACACACACACAAAACACACACAGAGCACACAAACACACACAAAACACACACACAGAGCAACACACACACACACACACACACACACACACCACACACCACACACACACAGAGTCAGACAGAAACAGAGCACAAACCAACAACAGACAGACAACAACAGATGACAACAACAGACAGACAGACAGACAGACAGACAGACAGACAGACACACACACACACACACACACACACAGACACTAAAACACACACACACACACACAAAACACACACACACACACACACACACACACACACACCACCACACACACACACACACACACACACACACACACACACACACACAAGTAAGACAGAAACAGACAGACAGACAGACAGACAGACAGACAGACAGACAGACAGACAGACAGACAGACAGACACACACACACACACACACACACACAGACAGACACACAACACACACACACACACACACACACACACACACAACACACACACACACACACACACACACACAACACACACAGAGTGAGACAGAAACAGACAGACAGACAGACAGACAGACAGACAGACAGACAGACAGACACACACACACACACACACACACACACACACACACACACACACACACACACACACACACACACATACACAGTGAGACAGAAACAGACAGATACTGAGATAGACAGACAGACAGACAGACAGACAGACAGACAGACAGACAGACAGACAGACACACACACACACACAACACACACACACACACACACACCACACACACACACACACACACACACACACATACACAGTGAGACAGAAACAGACAGATACTGAGATAGACAGACAGACAGACAGACAGACAGACACACACACACACACACACACAGTGAGACAGATACACACACACACACACACACAGTAAACACACACCACACACACACACACAACACACACACACACACACACACACACACACACAGTGAGACAGATACAGATACACACACACACACACACAACACACACACACACACACACACACACACACACACACACACACACACACACACACACACACACATAGTGAGACAAAAACAGACAGACAGACAGACAGACAGACAGACAGACAGACAGGCAGACAGGCAGACAGACAGACAGACAGACAGACAGACAGACAGACAACACACACACACACACACAGTGAGCCAGAAACAGACCAGACAGACAGACAGACAGACAGACAACAGACAGACAGACACACACACACACACACACACACACACACACACACATACATACACCACAACACACACACACACACACACACACACACACACACACACACACACACACACACAGAGAATAGTATAGCCTGGTTGGTTAGAGCATTGCTCATTGTGCTTGTGATTTGCTGATGCGGGTTTCAATCCCATTCAAAGGGATATTTTCTCCTGGTTTTAACATCAGTGCCAACTCCACTCGCCCTAAAGTCCTTCGGATGAGACTAAAAACAGAAGTCACATGAGCGAACGCATGCAGAACATCTTGCGCACACTAAAACATATTTGAAAAAGTAGGCCATTGTGTGCTGGTGGGAACGGATGACAAAATTCATAAAACTTATACACACAGGGACTGGATGTAAAAAAAAAAAAAAAAAAAAAGGGCATGTGCTTCTCCTATTTTCTTTGAAATAGAAGAATTTTACACACACACACACACACACACACACACACACACACACACACACACACACACACACACACACACACACACACATCAACAGAGACAGACAGAAGTTTCAACAGACGCCAAATCACACATACCTTGCTGTTACTTGCCAGGTGGCACAGCAATGACTTACAGACCTGAGCAGCCACCAGTATGGACTGCAACTGAGCTGGTCACTCTGCAGCCGTCTGTCCATCTGTCCATCCTGCAAACACACCATCCTGAGTGAGTCACTGCATCACTGATCCATTCAGAACAGTCTGATGTCTTGATCAGGTGATTACTATTGTCTGTGAACAGAAGACTTGTCTCTGAGACTATGACAAAAGGTGATTGTTCAGTACACTATGTTTGTCAGTAATATCAGTTTTTCCTGAATGAGAGAGAAAGGGGGGGGGGAGGCAAGGACTAGTGAAGAGGGAAAGACAGGGAGATAAGTGGCAGTAGGGTACAGAAGAGGGAAAGGGAAGGGGGCAGGGGGAGTGGGGGTGGGGGAAAATCAACAGTGTGTGTGTGTGAATAAGTGTGTGTGTGTGTGTGTGTGTGTGTGTGTGTGTGTGTGTGTGTGTGTGTGTGTGTGTGTGTGTGTGTGTGTGTGTGTGTGTGTGTGTGTGTGTGTGTGTGTGTGTTGTGTGTGTGTGTGTGTGTGTGTGTGTGTGAGTGAGTGTGTGCACACATGCATGCATGAGTGCAGGTGTGCGTGCATGCATGCGTGAGTGAGTGAGAGTGGTGTGTGAGAGAGCGATTGATTGATTTGATTTATTCTTTTATATCGGGGATAATGGAATAAGCACTCTTGTGCTTTTTTACATCCAGTCCCCGTGTGTATCACTGCATGCAGTTTTTGTAAATGTCATCTGTTCCCACCTGTACACAATGGCTTACTCTGACGAAAAGCAGAACAGGATTTAACATGTGCGCAAGATGTTCTGCATGCGTTCACACATGGGGCCTCGGCTTAAAGTCTCATCCAAAGGACTTCTGGGGAGAGTGGAGTCAGCACTGATATTAACTCCAGAGAGAGAATGAATGAATAAATGAATGAATGAATCAATGAATGAATGAACATTTTTATTGAGGGAAAAGATTAAGCACAATGGTGGCTTGTTTTCATTCAGCCCTCAAAAAAACAAATTTGAATCAATCAACCAATCAACCAACCAACCACATAATTCAAGTATAAAGCTATGAAAATCAAAATTTGGTGAATAAATCAACCAATCGTATGATTTAAGCATGAAGCTATGAGAGAGAGAGAGAGAGAGAGAGAGAGAGAGAGAGAGAGAGAGAGAGAGAGAGAGAGAGAGAGAGAGAGAGAGAGAGGAGAGAGAGAGAGAGAGAGAGAGCTACTCTTGTGAAAATTGAAGAAAATCCTATGCCTTTCTCAAGCTGAGGCCCCCATACGAAAGGAGATTAAAAATTCATCTGATCAGAGTGGAATCACCATGATATTTTGCATGGCCAGAAAACAAGCACTGTGTACATCATAGGCCTACATGTGCTTTGCTGCTGTCTAGTAGTAGTACAGCAGCAGAGTAGCCATTGTTCTACATCAGCCCATGTAACTTGAGAACCAGTCACTATTTAACAATCAGCTGATTTTCCAAGATGCAAAAGTTGACTATTGCATGATTTGCTGAGAAATCAGCACTTTTATGACTAAATGCCGTGGTTTTGTTATTTTCCAAAGTGTTCTATTTTTAGACACCACATGCCAATGAAAGATGGAGACACTAGCCTAGCCAACACCACAGACAAAACCTTAGCAAAACCAATTGTCAATTTTGCTGTTTATGCATAGATCTACATCCATAACTGTACCTCCTTTAGCCCCATCCTGGTCTGCTTGCGTAATGTTGTGCTTACTCGGCGACTTTGCTTGTGAATGTGTCAGCTTTGTCAGTATTCTCACTTTCAGCCATTATTGTTTTGAAAGACGTGCCACGCGCATGCTTCGTAGACCCTAAGGGGAGACAAGGCATAGGCCTTGAACGAGCAGACGACGTGAGGAGAGATGAATTTAGTCCCTGAAGATGGCAGACATTGTTTTCGATTTTCTGGGGATTTTTGTTGACAAAAATCGGATTTCATTTCATTCTCTCTGCTCCAATGTTCCCGATCAGGAGCACTTGTCACACAACAATTTCCCACGAACCTTCCTAATTGGCAATTCGAGGTTCAGACAGTTTTCGATTTAGGGACTAGCACCATAATGTTATACACTCTTTCTCTGTCGAAAGCAACCAATCAGAACATATCTTAATGTTTTTGTTAAGCTGGGTCGTGACCTTGACCCTCTGTATTTCGTTACTGTCCCTGTCTCGAAAATGGCGTAGGATGCTTCACCTTAGCAACGTAGTAGTAGTAGTTTGTTTATTTATTTATTTATTCTTTTATAACGAGGATAACAGAATAAGCAATCATGTGCATTTTTTCATCCAGTCCGTTTGTGCTTTTTTTTTTTTTTTTTTTTTTTACATCCACTCCCCGTGTGTATGCAGTTTTGTAAATGTCATCTGTTCCCACCGGCATAAAGCTACGACAGAGAGAGAGAGAGGCAAGGCAAGGCAAGGCAAGGCAAAGTATTTTATTCGAGGATAATAGATAAGCACTCGTGTGCTTTTTTACATCCAGTCCCCGCCCTTTTCAGGGATACATCAAGATGAAAAGATACTAAACAATAAAATTTTACGCAGTACCAAGCAACACACAAGAATAAGGACACTATATATGATAAGGTAATAAAAATGCACTCGATCAGAAGAAAAAAATCAGAAGTCACAATAAAAAGATTTTGATTATGGAAGAATAGAAAAGTGTTAATAGGTAAGAGCAAACAAGAGAACAAGATGAAATAAACAACTGAAAACATCAATCCACCACCATCTGTCAAAAGTTATACATGTGATATAAATCAGACATTTGGATAAACGGGGGGAAACTTTTTTAACTAATATTGGAGGGGGGGGAGAGATACTGCCAATAATATAAATAAAATCAACAATTATAATGATCCAAATACCAAAAGTAAGGAACCATACCAAGCATCAAACAACAGGCAAGAATTAACACAGAGATACAATATTAAGGTAATGTTATAAAAGTCACTGATTCAGAAACGAAAATGAGAAGTAAGAATCAATGATGATTTTGAGTTGAATAAAAAAAAGCAAGAAAAACAAAGAACAAACAAAAACAAAACAAAACAAAGAAAGGGCGCAATAATTAAAGAGTAAACATGAGAATATGATGAGGTTAAATGACTAAAAACATCAATCCACCACCATCTATCATCAAATAAGTCCCATAAAACATAAGATTTTGATAAAAGGGGGGAAAGAACAACAACAACAGGTAAGGAATACGACAGAGATACAATATTAAGGTAATGTTATAAAAAGGCACTCATTCAGAAACAAAATATGAAGTAAGAATCAATGATGATTTTGATTTGAATAATAAAACAAAAACAAAACAAAACAAAAAAATAAACAAAACAAAAACAAAACAAAACAAAAAAACAAAAACAAAAAGGCGAAATATTTAAAGAGCAAACACGAAAATATGATGAGGTTAAATGACTGAAAACATCAAACCACCACTATCTAGCATCAAAATAGTCCCATAAAACATGTATTGATAAAATGGGGAAAGAACAACAACAACAAAAAAACCCAACTCACACACACACACACACTCACACACACATACACACACACATACACACACACACACACACACACACACACACACACACACACACACACACACACACACACACACACACACACACACACACACACACAAAAGGGCGCAATAATTAAAGAGCAAACATGAGAATATAATGAGGCTAAATGACTGAACATCAATCCACCACCATCTAGCATCAAAATAGTCTCATAAAACATAAGTTTTGATAAAAGGGGAGAACGAACAACAACAACAAAAAACCCAACTCACACACACACACACACACACACACACACACACACACACACACACACACACACACACACACACACACACACACGCAAACACGCAAACACACCCACACACACACACACACACACACACAACACACACACACACACACACACACACACACGCAAACACACACACACACACACACACACACACACACACACACACACACACACACACACACACACACAGGGAGGGAGAAAGAGAAGGGGGAGAAGGAGAAGTGGATATAATTGGTTTATTATTTTTGGTGCATCAAGTGGATTAGAAGGTGATTTTTGAAGGTTGTCAATGATTGGTGCTCTTTAATTGAATCGGGAAGGGAGTTCCACAGCACAGGGCCTGAGTATAGTAAACTCGATTTAAATAAGTCTATTCTTGGGATTGGGACGCTTGGCTTTTCAGTATTTCTGGAATGATTCATTGCGAACTTATCTCTCAAGGATGTGGGGACAGCTCCTGCCATTATCTTAAACATAAAAATGTCTTTGTTATATTTTAGTCTTTGTTGTAGGGGAAGAATATTTAACTGAGTATAATCCACTTCAAGAGAGAGAGAGAGAGAGAGAGAGAGAGAGAGAGAGAGAGAGAGAGAGAGAGAGAGAGAGAGAGAGAGAGAGAGAGAGAGTGGATGTACAAAACTGCATACACACGGGGAGTGGATGTAAAAAAAAAAAAAAAAAAAAAAGCGGGGACACAATGGCCTACTCTTACGGGGCGGATAGCCTAGTGGTCAGAACATTGCGCTCGCAATTTGAAGACCCGGGTTCGAGTCCCGTCGAGGAAATTTTCTTCCTGGAGTTAACATCAGTGCTGACTCCACTCTCCCCAAAAAGTCATTCGGATGAGACTTTAAACCGAGGCCCCGTGTGCGAACGCACGCAGAACATCTTGCGCACACGTTAAATCCTGTTCCGCCTTTCGTAAGAGTAGGCCATCGTGTGCCGGTGGGAACAGATGACAATATTTACAAAACTGCATACACACGGGGACCGGATGAAAAAAAGCACATGATTGCTTATTCTGTTATCCTCGATATAAAAGAATAAATAAATAAATAAAAATAAATAAATAAATAAATAAAAAAGCGGAACAGGGTTTAACATGCGCAAGATGTTCTGCATGGGTTCGCACACAGGGGCCTCGGTTTAAAGTCTCATCCGAAGGACTTTTGGGGAGAGTGGTGTCGGCACTGATATTAACTCCAGGAGAAAAATTTCCTGGACCCAACCTGGGTCGTCAAATTGCCAGCGCAATTTTCTGACCACTAGGCTATCCGTCCGGCTATAGTAGTAGTAGTAGTAGTAGTAGTAGTAGTAGTAGTAGTAGTAGTAGTAGGCACTCATCAGTCTCGGAAGACTATGGAGTTGCGCTCTAGTCTTAAGAGTGCAAAGCCTGGGTAAGTAAGTATGAAGGGCAAGCTGTTACCCATGCAGCAGACCCCCCTTCTCCACGCCACTGGAATGATCCATTGGAAAGGCAATGACTCATACGAATGGTTTCAGTACCGTAGCAGGAGCCACCAGAACGTTGCCTTATACAGTCCCGAGCTGCTCTGAAACTCTTAACCCCCCCATTTTTCCTCAGGGATGGTGTCTAAACACGACACCTGTGTGCAAGCTGGTTTTTTGTTGTTGATTTTTTTGATAATTTTGTCATCTGCTCCTACCGGCACACGATGGCCTACTCTTCCGAAAGGCCGAACGGGTTTTAACGTGTGCGCAAGATGTTCTGCATGCGTTCGCACACGGGGCCTCGGTTTCTAGTCTCATCGGAATGAGCAACAACGAAGGGCTATAAAAGGCAAGGAAGACAACATTTCGATCACCAGTCCCTAAATCGGAAATCACCCTGGGACGTTAATTTAATCACAACAACAACAAAGTTTCGATCTTATTAAAGTTATTGAAATGCATCATACTGAATGTTCTGACATTAATGAAGGGAGTGATGATGATAATTTAAGTTTTCTGATGAGTGGGAGAGGGGAGGAAGGTGTCAAATTAGCCAAATCCCACTCACTGCAGTAAGAGAGGGATAGCCTAGTGGTCAGAACATTGCACTGGCAATTTGACAGTTGAGTCTGGTTGAGGAGATTTTTCTCCTGGAGTTAACATCAGTGCCGACTCCACTCTCCCCAAAAGTCCTTCCGATGAGACTAAACCGAGGCCCTGTGTGCGAACGCACGCAGAACATCTTGCGCACACGTTAAATCCTGTTCCGCTTTTCGTACGAGTAGGCCATCGTGTGCCGGTGGGAACAGATGACATTTACAAAACTGCATACACACGGGGACTGGATGTAAAAGAGCACATGAGTGCTTATTCCATTATCCTCGATAAAAAAGAATAAATCAAATCAATCAAATCAAATCAAATCAGCCAAGAAGAGGGTACGAGGGGGGTGAAGCAGACAAGGGTCAAGCAAAAATGAGCAGTTTGATGCAACAGATATGAAAGGGGATGAGTTTTTACAGTTCATGCTTGGGACTGGCATTGCAATTTTAGACATTTTTTGTGTGTTCCATCCACTTCTGGATCACCTAGCCTCCACATGCCACAAGAATGCCACACCTTTCATTTCACAATTTCCTGAACTATATGTGCACAAGACCACATCCAAGTGTCTATCATATTCATCTAAAATGAACTTCAATCATTGTTTACATTATTTTTAAGATTGGCAGACTTATTTCATCTCCTTGCAGTTCCTGGGATACAGTCTAAAGTTGTGAGCAGGCTGATTTTCGGAACTAAAATTAGGAATAGGCCTACGTTTTACATACATCTAGGCTACCAGCTAAATGGGGGTAGGATAGCTATGTGGTCAGAGGGCTTACTTCCCCAAGTCAAAGTAATCAGTGTTGAGTGTGGTTACCAGTTGGATGGGTGACTGTTTGTGTGCCTTGGCTTCAGTAAAGTCCCCCAGTTCACCCAGCTGTAAATGGGTACCTGCCCTCTTTAGGGTCAGGGAAGGTAAAGCAAGGAGGGAGAGGAGATGGGCACCACCCTCAATATGCTGGCTCTTAGAGAAGGTGAGGTCTCTGATGCTTCGCTCCCCTACGACGCCTTGGTTATGGGACACCTTTCTATCTATCTATCTATCTATCTATCTATCTATCTATCTATCTATCCCTTAGTCTGGCGACGGTAGGGGCACCCCTGAAAACTTGACAACCAGTTCCCTCCATTCCTCTCTCTGTTCTGCCTTTCTTAGGGTTTTTTTTTTAAATTTTAGGCCTGTCCATTGGCTGATGTTGTCCTCCCAACTCTTCCTTGGTTTGCGTCGTTTTTTTTTCCTCCTTGGACAGTGCCTTCCAGTATTGTTTTTGCAAGTCCTTTTGATCTTGTTTCAAGCCGGTACCATTTAAGTTTAGACTTCTTTAGGATTGATAGAAGGTTTTCGTAGGGACCAATGGTTTGCTGGATTGTGTTATGCACTTCTTTGCTGCTTAAGAAGGACGGTGGCAGGATGGTTAAGATGTTCACCTGCCATATGTAAACCGTGAGTTTCTGAGTTCCTAACCAGCCTCGCCCTTTCTTCCCAGTTTGACCAAAAAATCAAACTGAATGTCAAAGTCATTCGGATGAGACTAGAAACCGAGGCCCCGTGTGCGAACGCACGCAGAACATCTTGCGCACACGTTAAAACCCCGTTCCACCTTTCGGAAGAGCAGGCCACAAAATTATGAAAAACCAGCATGCACACAGGTGTCGTGTTTAGACACCATCCCTGAGGGGAAAAAAATAATGGGTAGGCGGTGCACTTGTGGTGATGCGCTCTCCGGGGAGAGCAGCCCGAATTTCACGCAGAGAAATCTGCTGTGACATAAAGTGGTATAACTAACTAACTAACTAACTAAATAAATATGTAGCCTCTGTAGGAGATGCCAAGGAGTCTCCGGAAGCATCTCATCTCTACTGCTTGT
>CM060342.1:38680609-38693109 GCA_030674155.1 Stramonita haemastoma
AGAGAGAGAGGAGAGAGAGAGAGAGAGAGGAGAGAGAGAGAGGAGAGGAGAGAGAGAGAGAGAGAGAGAGAGAGAGATGAGGAGAGAGAGAGAGAGAGAGAGAGAGAGTCTCCAAAATGAGCGACTATTATACGATTCTTAAGCCGTAACAGATTTAATCCCATGTACAGGGGAGAACGTTTTGAAAAAAAGTAGATTAGGCCTTTGGACACAGTAGATTTGGACACAGTCACTCGTCATCACCCTCCCAAGAAAGGAAATCTTCAGCAGTGCCAGAATTACCGCACAATCAGCCTCATATGCCACCCAAGCAAGGTCATGTTGAAGATAATACTGAACAGGCTGAAGCCAAATGCAGAGACCATCATTGCTAAGGAACAAGCAGGTTTCAAAGCAGGGCGTAGCACAACTGAACAGATATTCAACCTCAGATTACTCTATGAGCAGTACCTTCAACGCCAACAAGACCTCTACCACGTATTTATTGATTTTAAGAAGGCATTCGACAAGGTGTGGCATGCAGCTTTGTTGGTAACCATGAATTTGTACAGCATCAATGCAAACCTGATTAGAGTCATCAAAGAGCTGTACAACAAGGCCACCAGTGCAGTGTACTACAACAGCCACATTGGAGAGTGGTTTCGAACAACCGTTGGAGGAAGGCAGGGCTGTCTACTCTCACCCACACTTTTCAATATCTTCCTTGGGAGAATCATGGCTGATGCACTGGAACACCATAAAAGATCAGTCAGCATTGGTGGCAGAACGATCACAAACCTCTGCTTCGCAAATGACATTGACGGACCAGCAGGATCGGAACAAGAGCTTGCCAGTTTAACAGAACACCTGAACAAGGCCTCTAACTCATACGGCATAGAAATCAGTGCAGAGAAGACCAAACTGATGACCAATAACGCCAAGGGCATCAGCACTAATATCAGGGTCAATGACCAGATGCTGAGGAAAAGAGGAAAAAGAGGCAGACCAAGGAAGAGATCGGAGGACAACATCAGCGAATGGACAGGCCTAGAACTCAAAACATTTTGAGAAAGGCAGAACAGAGGGATGAATGGAGGGAACTGGTTGTCAAGTCCTCGGGGGTGCCCCCATGGTCTCCAGACTAAGGGATAGATAGAGAGATAGATACATAGATACATAGATAGGTACATACATACATACATACATACATACATACATACATACATACATACATACATACATACATACATACATAGACAGACCAACAGACACATAGATAGATAGATAGACAGACAGACAGACAGACAGACAGATAGATAGATAGATAGATAGATAGATAGATAGATAGATAGATAGATAGATAGATAGATAGATAGATAGATAGATAGATAGATTAGGCCTAAATCCGTTTTTGAGGGACGGCTTCTCTCCAAATATTGTCGTTGTGTGTGTGTGTGTGTGTGTGTGTGTGTGTGTGTGTGTGTGTGTGTGTGTGTGTGTGTGTGTGTGTGTGTGTGCGGGCGGGCGTGTGTGTGTGTGTTATTTATTTTATTTATTCATTTATTCTTTTACATCCACGATAATGGAATAAACATTCATGTGCTTTTTTTACATCTAGTCCCCGTGTGAATGCACAGATGTTAACTCCAGGGGAAAAATCCCCTCGAACGGGAATCGAACACGGGTCGTCAAATTGCGAGTGCAATGTTCTGACAACTAGGGTATTCCGTCCCGTGTGTGTGTGTGTGTGGTGTGTGTGTGTGTGTGCGTGCGTGCGTGCGTGCGTGCGTGCGTGCGTGCGTGCGTGCGTGCGTGCGTGCGTGTGTGCGTGGGTGTGTTTGTGTGAGCATACATTTAACATCTGTTAATTCTAATAGTTTGTCGAAGGTTGCATGCATGTAAATGATTTGAATGGAACTGCTTGATTGGTTTGCTTGACAAGATTCAGCCCTATGTAAATACCATACATTATTATTATTATTACCGTTACGACAACGACGACGACGATGATGATGATGATGATGATGATTATCATTATTATCCTCGGCCTATCCACAATTTTGCAGACAAGTGGAAGTAAAAAAAGGGGCGTGAGTTTCTTTTTGAGCCAATATTTTACGATAAAAAATTCAAAATTGATAATTAACCACTTCGCTACCCGACCTGGATAAATAGTAATATTGTTTTTGTAAAAGATCTGGTGGACATAAGTGGTAACTTTATAGGTTATCAGGCATCTATTGAAAAGGGTTAATTTAAGAGTTAATTTCTTAGGCTGCATGAGCTGTTTGCAATCAATAATCGAGTACAAAAGAAAGAAAAACATTGAAGTTAAAATAAAACTTTCGAAAGCAGTGCAATTAACATTGAAAGCGCAGAAAGGATGTTGACAGTATTACAGCGTTTTACTTCAAGAAACAGAAATGCTCGACACAAACCTTTGGTAAAATGGGAAGATAAACTGAAAGCTTCAGTTAACTGGACAGCAGTGCTGAAGAGAAATAAAAAGATAACAGAGGTCAAACTTCAGTGGTTTCAAACAAAAGTTGTGATAAATAAATGCAACTTTGAAGACAATGAGAGTTGTAGACAGATGCAGTTTTTATCGTGTGGAAAAAATTCAGTACAGCACTATTAATTAATATAACTGCAGACTGTGTATGCACTTTAGTAAATTTCACACAATGGCCTACTCCTCCGAAAAGCAGAAACGTGTTTTAAATTAACGTGTGCCCAAGATGTTCTGCGTGTCTTCGCACAGGGACCTCCGTTTTTAGTTTCATCTCAAGGACTTTGGGGGGAGTGGAGTCGGCACTGATATTGATTGATTAACTCCAGGAGAGCTCAACCACAATTCAATTTAATCTCATTAACTCTTTTCAGCTATAGAGAAACAAAAAGCATGCATATCAATAAATGAATGACGGGTATAAAGAGGAAGAGCAAAACAAAAATACACAAGAGTCAATGCTAATGAAAATGAAATAGACATGGTTATATACTGTTATGGCTGATGCACTCTCTATAGATGGCAAATTACTCGTGTACTTACCGGTGTACCGGTATTTGAAGTGGTAAAAGAGAGAGTAACAACAAAAAGTTGCATGACTGATAGGAAAATGAGTCAATATCTGGGCAAGGCATCAACATCATGAATCAGGCTATTATTGGTCAGGCTATCAGGTAAGCAGATCAAGTGGTAAGAAACTCGCGTAGAGCATGGCAGCAGAGAGTCCTCAGAGGAGAAGCCCCCTTCAAACAAGTGTTTCGGGCCTTTAATCTTCTAGGGAGGCCGGCCCACATCCAGTTCATGACTCTGGATGTCTCTCTGCTGCCCCTTCATGTATGTGGTGAGTTCTGACTCGGATTTGAATTCATGATCTCTGGATATGCACACTTTTTTTTTTTTTTTTTGGGGGGGGGGGATTAGCCACCTATGGTATTATGGGGTCATCTAGGTCTTATGCAGTTCACTTTTGTTCCTCCTTGACCAGATCCTGCTTGAACATCTCTCGGCTGCTTCTGTCATGGCTTTCAGGGCTCTGGTTTTTTCCTTCCCTGCAATCGAGAGCTGTTTCATGAGGTTGTAAGCCGATTCTCCCACAAACCCCCTGGCTCCGACTTCTGCAGCAAGGACTTTGACCTGATAGCCTTCTTTCTTCAGGCTGTTGGCCAGATCTGCATATTTTTCAGTCTTGTAGGCGTGAGATGCCTCCATCCTGTTCTCATATGGAACAGTCAGCTCTATCATGATCAGCTGCTTGGTTGAGTGGGAGTTGACTACTATGTCAGGTCTCATACCACTCTTGCTGATGATCTCGGGGTGGTTGTTCCATTCTGGGAGGTCTGCAGTGCACACCCAGTCGTCTGCTCCATCCAGCAGACTCTGCTTTCAGGTTCTGAATGGCACTGATGTTCGTGGCCATGAGTCTTTTCCTCCTGCCGTGAAGAAGGTTGCGGGAGCTTTTTGTGTCCTGATGTTGCCAATTGTGGAGCAGGTACTGAACCAGACTGCTTCTACAATCTCTTTTAGCACCTGGTTGTGCCTCCATGTGTACCTCCCTTGGGCTAAGGCTACCTTGCATGAGCTGAGGACATGTTCCACTGTTTGTTTTTCACGGCAGAGGGGGCATGCAGGATCGTCTGCTTTTCCCCACTTCACCAGGTTTGCATTTGATGGTAGCAGGTCATACACGGATCTGAGAATGAAGCTGATCCTGAGAGGGGCCATGTGCCAAATGTCATTCCAGGTGAGACTTTTTTGGAGCGCACTCTCCCATGTTGTCCATTGCCCTTGTTGGCTCTGCTGGACTGCTTTTTGGAGTCTCTTTTGGTCTTCTTCTTTCCTCATCTCTTGAATGACCATGTCCCGTTTGGCTTTTCCTTTTGCTTTTGACCACCATTCTGTTTTTGTTGACCCTAGTCCTTGTCTGTTGGTCTGTGTGTGTCCTGTTATCTCTCTGATCTTGAGACTTTCTTTGGCAGAGTTTATCACCTCCTGGACTTTCCATTTTCTGCCGGTCTTCAGCAGGGGCTTGATTTCTTCTACCACCTTGTCATCTGTGTCCTCTAACATGCTTTGAAGTCTGATTTTTCCTGCTTTATATTCTTCTAGGATGGATTTCAGTGGCAGTTTTAATTTTGCTTGCCGACAGTACAGCGCTATATCGGTGAGACAGGGTGGAACTCCAAGCCATTTCCTCGTGAATTTGTTGATTTTGGCTTCCATTGCCTCTACCGTGCTGGTGCAGATCTCATATATCATTAGAGGCCATAGTAGTTTTGGGATCAGCATGAACTGCAGACACCACACCTTGTATTTGCCAGGGAGACCACACTGGTCAATGGTCTCCAAGCCTTCTTCCGCCATCTTTTTGGTTTCTTTGGCTCTTTGTGTGTCCTTCAGGGTGTCATCATACCACCTCCCAAGGCTCTTGACAGGTTCCTCTGTGACTGTTGGAATGGCTTGGTTGGCGACACTGAAGACCACGGATTCAGCTACTTTTCCTTTTCTCAGTGACAGACTCCGTGATTTCTTGGGCTTGAATTTCATCCTTGCTGAGGCGACAATGTCGTCCAGTCTTTCCAAGACATGCCGTGTCTCACTTTCTTTGGATGAGACCACTGTTGTATCGTCCATGAAGGCCTTGAGAGGAGGCATCTTGTATCCATCACCGAGGTCCGTTTGGCTTGTGTTCCTGGTTGCTGCTTTCAAGATGACTTCCATTGCCAACACAAACAGTATTGGAGAAATTGCACAGCCCATTGCGATACCCACTTCCAGGTTGATCCATGCTGTTGTGTAATCCTGGGTAGAGAACCGCATTGAGAAGCCGTTGAAGTACATCTTCAGCATGTCGCGGATGCTCTCTGGCACATGGTACATCTCGAGAGCCTGCTGTATCATCTCGTGGGGTACAGATCCATATGCATTTGCCAGATCAAGCCACACTACATCTAGGTCTTTCTTTCCTGTTTTTGCTCTTTGGATTGCATTTGGATCAAGCAATTAAATGGGCTTCACTCCAACTACCATGCTATCTGGTTTCCGCCCCTCTCCCCCCTCCCCCAGTAGAGAGAGAGATTGATTGATTGATTGATTTATTCTTTTATATCGAGGATAATGGGATAAGCACTCTTGTGCTTTTTTACATCCAGTCCCCGTGTGTATGCAGCTTTGTAAATATTGTCATCTGTTACCACCGGCACACGATGGCCTACTCTTACGAAAAGCGGAACAGGATTTAACGTGTGCGCAAGATGTTCTGCATGCGTTCGCACACGGGGCCTCGGTTTAAAGTCTCATCCGAAGGACTTTTGGGGAGAATGGAGTCAGCACTGATGTTAACTCCAGGAGAAAAATCTCCTCGACCAGATTCGAACCCGGGTCTTCAAATTGCCAGCGCAATGTTCTGACCACTAGGCTATCCGTCCAGAGAGAGAGAGAGAGAGACAAGGCAAGGCAAGGCAAGGCAAGGCAAGGGAAAGTCTTTTATTCGAGGATAATAGATAAGCACTCGTGTGCTTTTTTACATCCAGTTCCCGCCCTTTTCAGGGATACATCAAGTTGAAAATATACTAAACAATAAGACTTTACGCAGTACCAAACAACACACAAGAATAAAGGACACTATATATGATAAGGTAATAAAATGCACTCTTTCAGAAGACAAAAATCAGAAGTCACAATAAAAAAAATTTTGATTATGGAAAAAAAGAAAAGCGTTAGTAGATAAGGAGCAAACAAGAGAACAAAATGAATTAGACAACCGAAAACATCAATCCACCACTATCTATCAAAAATTGTACATGTAATATAAATCATACACTTGGATAGAAGGGGAATTTTTTTTTAAAAACTAGCATCCTTATTGGAGGGGGGGGGGGGGGGGGAGGACATACTACCAATAGAATTATAATTAAAAAAACAAAACAAAAAAACCAAAAAACCAAAAAAAACAATAAAAACAACAACAACAACAACAACATAAAACATCCTAGATGTTTCAAAAAAATAGGCATATCATTTTTTTCAATCGGATAATGTTTTACACACACTCACACTCACTCACGCACAGACACACACACAGACACACACACACAGACACATACACAGACACACAACACACTCTCACACACACATACACACACAAATATACACTCACACTCACACACTCACACACACACACACACACACAGACAGACACACAAGCACACTCTCACACACACATATACACACAAACATATACTCACACACACACATACACAGAGAGAGAGAGAGAGAGAGAGAGAGAGAGAGAGAGAGAGAGAGAGAGAGAGAGAGAGAGGAGGGGGGGGGGGGGGGGGGGAGGGGTTGAGGGGAGAGAGAGCGGCAGACTTGTTGGCTATATATAGGCTAGCGTGGGAAGTGTCAGACTACAGTGCCAGACCTGGAAAGTGAAAAGGCAGCTGGCAAGTGGCAAGTGGTCAAAGTTGAATAGGCCTTGGCGTTTCTGCAACCATTGCCTATACTTTACTACGTGATGGGCAGTGGTGTGTGTGTGTGTGTGTGTGTGTGTGTGTGTGTGTGTGTGTGTGTGTGTGTGTGTGGTGTGTGTGTGTGTGTGGCGCGCGTGTCGTGCGTGCGTGCGGGTGGGCGTGTGTGCGTGCGCGAGTTCGCGGGCGCGTGCGTGTCGTATGTGCGTGCGTATTGTTGTTGTCTTCAATTTTACGTCTGTTCACTTTTAGTGATATTAGACGGGGGGGGGGGGGGGGGGGGGGGGGGGGGGGGGGGGGGGGAAACCCACCTCACCCCCACCCACCACACAAAGAAACTTGATAATGGAACAGGAATAATAAAAACATGAAAAAAACAACAACTCACTAACATTAATGCAACTATAACAAATGTCCTAAGGGACTGTAACAGAGACCTTTCACAATTTCAAATGCCAATTTTAAATTATTGAAAATACTGGTAAGGGAGTTTTCAGAAAAATGGGGCATGAAAGACTTTACACTCTTGCAGTCAAACAGTATATGAGTATTAGTGATATTCTCACCACACAAACATTTACCATTTTTGCTGAATTTGGTTGTCAATGCATTTAGTTTCATTCTATAAAATAATGTATTAATTCTTCTTGACATGAAAACATTTACACAAGTCTTTGAATGGTTCACAACTGTTAAATTATCGGTATTGATCGCGGTCCTAGTTAACAATCTCCAATTTCGCTGATTTGTTTCAATGACCTTTCTCCATGATTTCTGTTCCAGTAAGCTGTACCCCTCTTGCAAGGATAAAGGCACATGCAATTCTATTGAATCCAATTCATGTTTTGCACCTCTCTTAGCAGCTCTATCTGCCCACTCATTTGGAAAGAATCCAGAGTGTGAAGGCACCCAACAAAAATTTACATTTATCCCCTTTAAGGTCAAGAGATGTATGACATGCTTAATCTCCAATATAATTTTTGAAGTTTTCTTGTAACATGGAGATTTTAAAGCATACAATACCGACTTAGAATCCACACAAAAAAGAATTTGAAATATACATAATGGCAAATCAAGAATATAAGTAAGACCCCTTGATATTGCTACAAGTTCTGCTGTAAATATCGAGTGATGTTTACCAACATGATATGATTTTTCAATTTTTAACGCTGGTATAACAAAAGCAGATCCCGTTTCTTGATTATCTAGACGTGATCCGTCTGTATAAATTTGTAAATGGTCAAAATATTTATGATGGATGTGGGATCGGGACATCAGAAACCATTATGTTCAGATTGTCATTCTTTTTTTCATTAGACACCTCAATATCGAAGTGTGCTTTATTCATCTCCCAAGATGGGCAAGGTAATATTGCCTCTCTTGTGTCCATGCTGTGTTGATTGACTTCAGAGTTTTGAACAAGATCAGACACGTATGTACTTATAGGCATTAAAGAGGATATAGATTTTGCTCTTTTAGGAAAACTAAATTCTGATTTTACTTCTATTTCTTCTGAAATAAAGTTTTCAGTTGTTCTGTTTTGAGCACATATTTAGCACATGCTAGTTGACGGTAATCATCTAAAGGTAATATGCCGACTTCGTTATACGTTCCCATGGCTGAGGCGTGATAAGGCACACCAAGAGCAAGCCTGTATGCTTTGCAGTCTATACTTTGTAAACTTTTTAAGTAAATACCTAGGAGCACTGAAAAAGACCTCTTGGCCATACGATAATTTTGAACGAATAAGAGATGTAGCTAAACTTTTCAAATTTAATGTATCTTGGCCCAGAACTGTTTGCTGACCATCTTCAGTAAGTTCAAACATTTTTTTGCTTTAGTTAAATTGTGTTCAATATGTGCATTCCAAGTTAGCTTAGAAGTAAGAAAAACACCTAAGAACTTTATGGTATTTTTATACTCAATCATGTCGGCCCCAATTTTAAATGCTGGTAGCTCTTCTGGATTACTGCTATTGTTAAAAAGCACAGTGTAAGTTTTTTCTGTGGATAAAGTAAATCCATTTTCAAACATATACTTATCGACATTGTTTAGCTGGTTCTGATATACCTTTTTAATGTAGTTTAATACTCTTTTTGGTGTGTTTCTTTTCATAGAAACATTCATCCACATACATATGTCATCTGCATATTGCACTATGACGACTTCGTTTGACAATGTCATAGGGAGATCATGCATCAAAACATTAAACAGTAGAGGTGATATAACAGATCCTTGGGGTAGTCCCATATGAAGAGATCTAAAACCTGAATATGATTTTGCTACTCTAACTTGTATACTTCTATTAGTCAAAAAACTTTTAATATAATGATAGAAATGCCCAGAAAAACCTAGATTCTTTAGTTTACACAGCAACTTAGCATGCCAAACTTGATCATACGCCTTTTTTATATAAAAAAAAGTTGCAAGAACGTTCTTTCTTCTTGCAAACTGAATTTTTATATGCGTTGACAGTTTAACCAAGTTATCAATAGCAGACCTATCTTTTTGAAAACCCGTTTGATTGACCGGGATTATCTTATTTTTATCACAGAAATACATCAGCCTTTTCAGAATAATTCTCTCCATTAGCTTGCCAGTGTGTGAGGTCAACGCAATTGGTCTGTAGCTAGTTTTGTCTGTTTTGGGCTTTCCCTGTTTATGAATTGGAATGACAATTGACTGTTTCCAAATTACTGGCATAACACCTTCAACCCAACATTTATTGAACAGTTTATGAAGTAGAAAAATAAAGTTTACTGGTATATGTTTTAGCATGTCGTTAGAAACTGCATCTAATCCAACAGATGTTTTCTTAGTAGAAAGAGATGTTAAAGCATCTCTAACTTCTTCCACTGAAATTGCGGCATTAATATATGAACTGTTGTCAGGGACTGGGTCGGTTATACTCTGTTTTATACTCCTCTTCTGTTCTATAATTCTTGCAATTAAGTGACAAGCCTTCAAGACGCATCGATTTTGAAAACATGTCTGCAAACGCTTCAGCTTTTTCTAAATTTGATGGAAATTCTTTGCTCTCTAGTCTCACTGGACAAGCTGGTAAACTAACACCTCTTTTCATTTCATGAAATTTTTCCCAAACCTTTTTAAGGTCTTTATGGTTTGAAATTTCGGTTGTACAAAAAGATGTCCAAAATTGTCTCTTAGCCTGAGCTACAACAAGGTTACAGTGATTTTTTGCTTGTTTCTGTTTTAAATTATTTTCTGATGTTTTATCTTTTAGATACATTTTATACATTAAGCGCTTATATTTAACTGCTTCCTCACAAGCTGGTGTCCACCAGATATTTCCCTGATGTTTATTTGTTTTTAGCATATTAATTTTAGGGATAGACAAAGTGGCAGCATGAAGAATGGTCTCAGTAAATTTGGAATAAAAGCGGTCAATATTGTCAGTGTCAAAGCTGTCAGTGTTGTAAACTGCGAGGATGTCTTCAAACTTCTTCCAGTCAGCTTTTTTGTAGTTAAATTTGGGAATTTTGTCTTCCTGAGTGTCACAGAAAGTTGTTGTTTTACCAAAAGTTGTGATAACAGGCAGGTGATCGCTGCCAAGTGTGTCTTTATACGTTGACCACTCACACTCTGGAGCTAATGCAGGAGACACAAACGACAAATCTAAGGCTGATGCTTTGTGACTGGCAATGTCTGGAATTCTTGTGACACTGCCATCATTTAGCAAGCATAGACAGGAATCAACGATATTTTCTATGAATCGATTATGGGATACTTTTTGACATTCTTTATCCCAGAAAGGAGCATGTGCATTAAAATCTCCTGCTATGAACCACTTTTCATTATCTTGAAGGTTGTGTATCCACTCAGTATTCAGATCATTTGGTCCCTTAGGCAGATACACAGACACAACATTTATTATTAGATTTTTTCCTAAACTTACTCGTGCTGCACATGAATGTATATCTAAGTTCTGGTTAGGCACTGGTGAAGGACATATGCAGTAATCCACCCCTTCTTGAATGTATATGGCTGCACTGACTTTAGTTACATCATCGACTTGTTGATGGACAGGTGGATAGTAATAGCCAGGCAGCTTGGGCAGTTTATTTCTATTTACTTTGAGTGATTGAAGCATCAAAACTTGATAACAATTTTCAGCAAGGTGCTGGATTAAATAGGACAGATTAGTGGAAATAGATCTAGCATTCCACTGCATGATGGAAAATGCGCTTTGTTTTTTGAAAGGCATAATAAAGTACAATGTTATTAACTAACTAATTAAAAACTAAACAAACCCAACCCAGAAAAATATTTTACGGACAAAAAAAAATAAAAAATAATAATAATAATAAAAATTTAAAAAACAGACAAAAAACAACAACACCCCAATAACAACAAAACCCCAAAACAAAAACAAAAACCAATTTTAACTGACTAAAGAATCGTTCACAGTTTAAGACAAACTACTCATTCAAAGAATGTTCACACTGGATTAAGTAAGACAGTTTCTATAGATGTGATCAAAACTGAATAATACTACAGTTAGTGCACCGCAAGTTATTGTACATGAATTACCAGTCCGTGTTCCTAAACACATTAAAATAATAATCATGCTGTTTCTGCTGTCTCCACCATGGAAACTGGACATCGTGAAAACTGAGAGGCCACTGGTTAGATCTGTACCCTGGCTGCTGAAGGTAGTCTTCACAGGCAGATCTGTAGGTTGGTACCTGGCGTGAAGTGTCGTACAACCAGCGTCTGCGTTTCCTCTTCTGCTTTTCCCAGAACAAGGCATGCACGTGTCGGCCGATGTTTCTGGCGAGGACACGTGATCCCTGGGTGTTGGGGTGGAGTGGGTCTCTGAAATAACTTTTATGAGTATTCAGGTTTTCATGGGAGATGAAGGAAACATTTTTCTCACCAAACAATTCAGAACATGTTATGGCATTGAAAACGTCTCTTTTCCTCTGCAGATCTGCATTCTTGGTAGGAGCAATTTTGCTAATTACAACTTTGGTGTCTGGGAAAGAGGCTGTAACATTTTTGACATTCCTAACCATGTTTTTACTGGCTTCTTGTGGGTCTGTGTCTTTCAGATCATTAACACCACAATGGATTATGACACACTGTGGTTTCTTCATATCAGACTTTGCTTTGACAGACTGGTGAATCTCCCCAATTTTTGGTGTATGCACTTTTACTGCATCAAAGCCATAGGAGTGACCTAGTCGCTTGCTGTTAATTCCATGCAGAACGGAATCGTGAACTAGGACAACCTTAGGGAGACTAGAATTATTCTCTTCCTTGAAAGTAGAATTCGATTTAACGTCATCCTTCCTTTTCGTCATCACTGTTTTTTGACGTAAATCTAGGTCGGGTGTGGGCTTTTTTGCTTTCTTCTCCAATTTAGGCCTAGGTCTATCAGGCTTCACTGACCTTTTTGGTGGTGTGGCAGTGCTGGGAGAAGACAGCGGCTGTTTCACGGCTTCTGCATAGGTGGTGGCTGGCAGGGAGGATCGTGGAGCGAAGAGTCGGTCTGGGTTCCTCTGGTCACCATGCTGGAGGTTCGT
>CM060342.1:38698109-38728109 GCA_030674155.1 Stramonita haemastoma
CGCACACACACACAGGAACGCACACAGGCACGCATGCACGCATGCACACAGACACAGACACAGACATAGACACACACACACACACACACACACACACACACACACACACACACACACACGCACAAACACGCACGCACGGCGCGCGTGCGCGCCCACGCAAGCACGTAAACACTCACGCGCGTGCAGGCATTTAGATTTTTTTAAATTAAAAAAACACACACATAAAATGTCAAACAAATTATATCAATGATTAGGTTACTATATCACCAATGCTTTTAAGTTCATACTGTATTAAATAAAAAAAGAATGAAAAAAACAACAACAATAAAAACAAAACAATAAAAACAGATAAAACAAACGCCCCAAAAGACAAACTTACAATCAAACAACAAACAACAAAACCAAGAACAAAACGCCAAATGTAGTTGGCATTCAATGCTGTTAGCATTGAAAAAACTGTCAGCAATCGACATCCCTCCTCCAACTATAACTCCTAAGTCAGGCCCAGGCATCAGAACAACGGCATGGGAGAGAATTGTTATCGTTAATTTCAGTCTGGGAAAAAAGGAAGGAAAATGGACCAAGAATGCAGAGAATAGTCAAGAAGGAAGTGACAGGAAGAAATTAATAGAACAAGGAAGAAACAAAGAGAGGGATAGAAAAGGGGGAATTCCTAGCTCTAAATTTCCAGTAGGTTGGAATGCTATTTCAACCACAGGCCCAGTATCCACAGAGGAGGCTGTATGACCAGTGGTTTTCCTGCTCATGGAATTCCACTTTACAGCTTAGCCTTGTCTTTAGTGATGACTATAGACGTATAGTGTAATTCTCTGACTAGGAGGCTTGACTGACAGTCTGTTATGTGCTGCAGCTCTGGGGGCTAGTTGGCCTTTGGAGAACATCTCCAACGTTGACTGTCCCTATGCCCACATGACCCAGTGTGGGGATATACTGTGGACAAGGCATTTCCCTCGGATGAGACTTTAAACCGAGGCCCCGTGTGCGAACGCTCGCAGAACACCTTGCGCACACGTTAAATCCTGTTCCGCTTTTCGTAAGAGTAGGCCATCGTGTGCCGGTGGGAACAGATGACATTTGCAAAACTGCATACACACGGGGACTGGATGAAAAAAGCACAAGAGTGCTTATTCCATTATCCTCGATATATAAGAATAAATCAAATCAAATCAAATCAAATCAAATCAAATCAATCAGTCAAATCAAATTTCTGCCCTATTTACGAAACATCAACTGCCTCCTCTGCTGTTTTAGAGGTCATCATCAAACACGACGGACTAACGTATATCGTAGCCTGCGTCTGGGATCTTACCTGAATATTGGCCCCAGTTCTTCTCCTCCTGGTAAAGTCTGGTACAGGCATGCTAGCCAGGTCCACTGCACTGTGATGATGTTCAGCCTCTGTGTATCCATTGCACTGGGATGGTGTTTCATTCAGTGTATCCCAGTGGGGATGCCTGGGGTGGGGGAGGGACTGTCAGTAAAATCAGCATCCCCACATTCTGGAAAGTCTATGCTATGAATTCCCTCTTTTCTATCCCTCTCTTTGTTCCTGCCTTGCTCCTTTTCTTCTTGTCACCACCTCTTCATCTATTTTCTGCCTTCTTGATCCATTCTCCTGCCTTTTTTTCCCAGCAAGACTCAAAAGATTTTCTCTCCCATGATGAAATCCAAAGTGCTGGGCTTGACTTGTCAGGGGCTTAACAGCAGCACAACCCATTTTCCATTTTCCTGCAAATGACCCATAACTCTCATATGACCCATAATTTTCATATGACGCATAACTCTCATATGGCCCATACAACTGTGGCTGTCTGACCCAGCCACCAGAAGAAGCCACTGTGCCGGCTGCCAACGTCATGACAGCACGTGATGCATGGAGAAATTCACGTGCCAGAAGCCCCAGCATTAAAAAAAAAAGAAAAAAAGGCCACTACCTGACCGTAGGCAAAATTTCTCCTCTCTCTCTCTCTCTCTCTCTCTCTCTCTCTCTCTCTCTCTCTCTCTCTCTCTCTCTCTCTCTCTTCTCTCTCTCTCTCTCTCTTCTCTCTCTCTCTCTGAAAACTAACGTGGGCCACACAGCTAAGGACAATGCTAGACAGATCTTGGTTTTCTTTTGTTTGGGATAACCAAAGAGTGGAATATATATCGGCATACATCAAAGCTCTCAGAGCATTGTAGATTGCAGATGGCAAGAGTGGAATAACCACATTCAAACCAGCCAAAGATTTCAATCATGTGCTCTGCTGAAACACAATCACTTAATGGAACCGTACTTGAAAATAAACATGAATGCATTTGTAAGAAATGCTTTGACTAAATTCATATTTGGAGTTTCATCTATATATTGATAGATTCAGTAAGATTCAGTAAAACAACTAATACAAGTCAGGTGTTATGTCCATTGTGTAAGCCAGGAAGAATATATTGCAGAAAAATATTACCGAATCTGTGTGCATTTAGGTTACGTCTTTTGTTGTCATACTTTCATTAGAGCATGACAACAAAAGACGTAAGCTAAATGCACACAGATTCCGGTAATATTTTTCTGCAATATATTCTTCCTAGCTTACACAATGGACATAACACCTGACTTGTATTAGTTGTTTTACTGAATCTTACTGAATCTCTCTCTCTCTCTCTCTCTCTCTCTCTCTCTCTCTCTCTCTCTCTCTCTCTCTCTCTCTCTCTCTCTCTCTCTCTCTCTCATATATATATAATATATATATATATATATAATATATATACATATTGATAGATTCAGTAAGATATATATATATATATATATACACTTCCTACTGGGAAGAGTAGGCCATTGTGTGCCAGTGGGAAGGGATGAAAAAATGTACAATTTTAACTACATACTGATACAACCACTACCAGGGACTGGATGTACAAAAAAAAGAAAGAAAAAAAGCGCAGAGTTCTTATTCCATTATCCTTAAAATAAAAAAAAATTAGAAAAAACAAACAAAAAAAACAAAAAACATACACACCACAAAATTGGAAGTTAGCGACGTCATCCCTGTGACAAACAGGTGAAGGCTGTTTTCAGTGACAGTCAGACTGTATGGAATAGCTCATGTTTCTCTACAGATTGTCCATGTAAAGAACAAAAAACAACATTGTGCTAGATTCTGTGGCATTGTAAATTGCGTCGTGCAGGGCATTGTTTTATGTGATGCAGTGCACAATGGCTTATAAGCTTTAATGACTATAAAAATTGTTCCTCTCTCTCTCTCTTCTCTCTCTCCTCTCTCTCTCTCTCTCTCTCTCTCCTCTCTCTCTCTCTCTCTCTCTCCTTCATGCTGTATGGACAATAAAACTTGTGTCTGTCTCTTGCACCCAAAGGTACAGTGTATGCATCCATGATATACTCAAACACACACATGCATAGGCTACAAGCATTTAAACTCGCCACACACACAGTATGCATGCATGTATACTCAAGCACACGTATGCATACTTACATTTGCCGATTGAGACCATTTTTGTCTAGTAAAAAGACAAACTGAGAATCAGAACGCCGTATGAGAACCTGCATGCGATGCGCCTAGATCACTGATTGGTCGGCCTAATTTTGGCAACATCCGGAACGCTGGTCCGCCATCTTGAAAAAAAAGCCGTAATTATTAATTTTATGCTAATGAGTGTTAATCCATCGATTTCAATGTGGATAAATTGTGGGATTACATTCTATGGCAAATCGTGGCATACAAGGAGAGGATACACAAGGTAATCCTGTAACTTTAAAGTGCTATGATTGATTTGGTTTCAATCCCTGGGTCCACGATACACGTGGATTCAGATCTAGGTATCCCAGGGGCGGAATTCTTCTTTTTCTTTTTCTACTCTCTGAACGATCAGACAGCAACTACTGTTTTCTGTCATTTGAGGAGCCAAAATGCGTTGTGCTTGAAGGGGGGGGGGGGGGGGGAGTGTTTACAATCTCCTGGGTCATCTTGAGTGCAGACCTGCCACAGTGCCAGTGCTATGTACCCTGCAAGAGATCAATGATCAGAGATCAATTAACGTTAGATCCCATAATTGTCAGCGTTCAGTGGGTTAAAGAAACATGAACATTCTTCTTCTTTTTCTACATCTTGATCAGATAGCAACTACTGTTTTCTGTCATAATGAGCCAAAATGCCTTGTGCTTGAGGTGGGGGTGGGGGGTTAGATATGCAGGGTTATCTTGAGTGCAGACCTGCTAGTGCTATGCACCATGCAAGAGATCAAAGATAAGAGATCAAATATATGTACTTAGATCCCATAATTCTTGTCAGCATTCAGTGGGTTACAGAAACATGACATTCTTCTTTTGCTACTTCTTTGAAGATCAGACAGCAACTACTGTTTTCTGTGTTCAATATGAGCCAAAATGGGTTGTGCTTGAAGGGGGGGGTGGGAGATTTTTATATCTCCATGGTCATCTTGAGTGCAGACTTGCTAGTGCTATGCACCATGCAAGAGATCAAATATCAGAGATCAAATTACTAGGACTATGACTTGCATGCATACAGTTTCCTGAACTTTAAAAAAAAAAAATTACCTTACTCTTCTGTCTCATTGACATCTGTCCATTTGTAATTTTAATCTATCGAGACCCATGAATAAATTAATAATGAAACATCATTTTCCCATTAACGGAAATTTGTGTTTTTTTTAAAAAAAGAAACTATGATTGATTTACATAAAATTTATTCAAGGTTATTGACTTGTTTTCAGCACAAGAGAAAGATCAGCAGTCGCAAGGTGTCAGCTTCCCGGCACATTCTGGGTCTGGCGGGTCAGTGGCAGGGAGTAAACATTCTGGGTCCCCTCCCGGGTCCCCGCAAGCCCACAGTCCATCTGGATCTCCAGGTGAGTGGTTGTATTTTATGTTTATCTTATTTTTTTCTTTTATATCAAGGATAATGGAATAAGCACTCGTGTGCTTTTTTCATCCACTTTTCCATGTGTATTCAGTTTTTGTAAATATTGTCATCTGTTCCCACCTGCACATGATGGCCTACACTTACAAAAAGCGGAACAGGATTTAACGTGTGCGCAAGATGTTCTGCGTGCCTTGGTTTACAGTCTCATCCAAAAGACTTTTAGGGAGAGTGGAGTCAGCACTGATGTTAACTCCAGGGGAAAAATCCCCTCGAACGGGAATCGAATTAGGGTCATCAAAATGCGAGTGCAATGTTCTGACCACTAGGCTATCCTGTCCCCATGTATGATGTGCAGTGGAGGGTAAGGATGGTTGGGATGTTGTTTGGGGGGTAGAGGGTTATCCACCCCCAACTCCCCCCCAAAAAGAAATGTATTCGATTGCTTTTGTTGAAGTAGATAATTGTAAGATGTTTGTTGTGCTGGTTCAACATGGCCTTCCAGTTACTGAGTTTGTTGTGCCATAAACATTTTGCTCTGTCCGTTCCTTTGTTTTTTTTAAAATGATTTAACATCGTTTGACTTTAAGTGTGTGTGTGTGTGTTTGTGTAGAATATTATTAGCTTGACATATTTGCCTCTTTGGATTTGTTTGTGGGTGGCTAACAGGCTGTGACATGGAAGAGAAATAACTGTACTGAAAAAAATCAGTGCAGTGCTTCAACTTATGGAAGTGAAAGGAAAAGTCAATCAGCCAGTAGACTGACGTGTCAGAATAGTGAAAATTTGTTTTTTTTTTGGTCTGTTTTATAGGATCAGCACAGAGACACTGGGAAGAAGGAGACCTGGTTTGGGTGAGCAACAGAGAGCATGGAGGAATGGTGCATAAGAGAAGAGAAAGGCAGGGAAAATGACAAGTAAGTTGGCAAGACAGATGTCAGTGTGTCTTAACCCTAGTAGGCTGAATTAATGGCAGCGGTTTTCTCAAATACTGGGAAAAGTCCACTGAAACGATTGATGCCATCGCGATCATCATGGTTAGATAAATACTATCTCTTGACATTAGTTTTGATAAATTAAGGAGCTTGTGTTGCTTTATCGGTCATCAAATACTCGGAAAAGTCCAGTAAAATGATTGACGCCATTGCGATCGTCATGGCAGTGATGTTGGCTTTCTATATGAAACTACGATGATTGCTTGATTTTGTGTGATGCAATGTACCCGGCAGCATATCAGTTTGACTAAACAGTAGTTATTTTGAAGCCTTGTTGCGTCAAAATAAAGTAAAACAATTTATGATGTCGAAATCGACAAGTAATAAAGAAGTGCATCATGGCAAAACTAGCACCACACAATTTGGTCGGATCGCGATAAATTTTTCTGAAGTTTTTCAAAAATTTTCTACAACCCTTACCTCATCGTCTCTGTCATTTAATTTAACCAAATCCAGCCTCTAAATCTCCTTTTTGCCGTCAATATTGTAAGAAAAAAAAGTGCAAAACACTTCAAGAAATTCTGGTGCAAAAGCTCGGCCACCATTTTTGTTCAAGATGACTGCAACTGGTCTGAAAAAAAAAAAAAATACCTCTAAACCGATCAAAATCTTTGGTGATTGCGTGTGTTGAACGACCTTCAACCCTTTTTGTGTTCCTACACTTGCCTTAACATTCATTGGGTGACCTTTGAAAGCAAAAGTGAGCCTTCATTTATGACCACCTGTGTCATTCTGGAATATTCCGGGGTCCGCTGTGTGAAAGGTCATCCTGGAATGTTCCAGGAACAGGGCTACTAGGGTTAAAGAGTGTTTTGTTATTATTTAAATTTTGTTTTGTTTCACTGAACAGGTGGTTCCTTATGGGGATGCCAGATACCTGTCAATATAAATAGCATCTCCACTGTTCGGAAACTTTGTGCTAGGAATTCCCACTTTTCTATCCTTCTCTGTTTCAGCATTCTGCCTTTTCTTCCTGCTACTACCTCTTGTCTATTTTCTGTCTTCTTGGTCCATTCTCCAGCCTTTTTTTTTCCAGAAAGACTTAAAAGATAAAACCATTCTCTTGCTTGCCAAGTTGGATGTGCTAGGCCTGACTTGTCAGGCACATAATGGAAGTGTAACACATTTTCACTCATGAATATTTATGACAGACAGGAGTGGCTGCTGTCTGAGCAATTGACGATGAAGAAGAAGACTGAACAGGGTTTCCTTGTTGAGCAGAAATTAAATTCAAATACTTTGTGATCTCAAAGACCGAGAAATTCATGCAGGTTACAAGCCATACAGAAAAACAGTAAACATATAAAAATATCATGGATATATTGCACAACACAGGTTCTGAACATCAGCACGCACCCATCACAATATAAAGAGCACCCAAAAAAACAGCAATACCTCAGCCAGTCATAAATTCATGTGCGCACCAGTATGCCCAATCATTATTAAAACACTTTTCATTCACATGGCTTTACAACCATTCACCCACCCATGACCACCCCCACCCCCACCCCCCCACCCCACACACACACACAAACACACCCACTTTCATTGGAAACATTCGCACACGTGCACGCATTTTTTATGAAATAAACAAAATTGTTATAAACATATTGTATGATAAGACAAATATCAATTAAATTGGTACTCTATTCTATTAATAATTAAGATATTGAACACAGTCTATAAAAAATTTGTTAAAAAACCAAACCAAGTCCAGCTCATGCACACACACACACACACATGCATGCACGCCACGCCACGCATGCATGTACACATAAATTAAACTGTTATAACATGTATGATTAAACAAATATCAATGAAATTAAATAGTTTGTCCATTAAAATAGTGAACACAGTTAAAAATGATAAAAGGTAGCCTTTTCTATGCCTCAAAATTTCCCATCCCTTTTCTGCCTGAGCTCTGAATGTCTCTTGCCTCTTGCTGCCGTCCCCCCCCCCCCCCTCCCCCACAGTCCCTTCCTCCACCTCTCTCTCTTCTCTCTCTCTCTCTCTAGCTCTCTCTCTCTCTCTCTCTCTCTCTAGCTCTCTCTCTCTCTCTCTCTCTCTCTCTCTCTCTCTCTCTCTCTCTCTCTCTCTCTCTCTCTCTCTCTCTCTCTCTTCCCTCACACCTCCCCCTCTTTTTCTTTTTCTCGCTCACTCGCTTGCTTTGGGTCAGTTCAGATTTATTTTCCTGCAATTAAGCAGCAAAATGAAGGTGGGAAGAAAACTATTTTTATATCGTAGAGGTTCAAACTTGGGTACTCTGTAGCGCTTTTGAAATAGGAGTTCAAATTATTTTGCTAGCACATTAGTACCGTCAGTTGCAGTCTGTCTTGCTCTGTCTCAAAGGAATGCAAACCCCCCATATCTGTGCCATCCTTTACAAGCACTGTGTTTTTCTTCTGTTGCTTTTCTTCTGTTGCATCTCTGGCCCATCCATCCTTGTGACTTCCTCCATCCCTGCTGTCATGTGCGACTGCCTCATGTCTCTCGAATTCTTCTGGTTCTGATCAGTGTTTTTTCTCTTCAGCATCAATGGAGAGGGGTGATGTGTTCCAGCTTCCAGTGTTGTCTAGTGGACAGTTTTAAGTGACAGTGAAAATTAGAAGCCAGGAGATTGAACTTTACTCTCTCTCTCTCTGTGTGACTGAACAGTTTTGAGTGATTAGCGGGTTTTGCTGTTGGAGTTTCCACTATCTTCAACACATTTAACCTCTCTGCTTATAGATATGTTGTTGTCAGTCATGTTCTAATTTGAAATACCCAAGGGCCCAAAACTCCAGTGCTTAGTATATATATCAGTCTGCCTGGTTCTCAGAGGCTGCTGAGGTACAGGGCTTTCTTAGGCTGCTTTCCTGGCTTTGACTTCAGCTTTAGTTGTTTTATATAAAAATGGGACTTTAAGTTCCAAATGCATGAGTCAGTGTTTTTATTGTATATTATGTATTTTTTTTTATCCTTAAAGATAATGGAACAAGCACTCTTTTTTTTTTAACACCAGTCCCCGTGACTATGCAGTTTTGTTAACTTTTTCATCCATTTTCACAGGCACACAATAGCCTACTCTTCCAAAAAGCGGAACAGGTTTTAACATGTGCACAAGATGTTCTACATGTATACACACAGGGTATCTTGGTTTATACTTATATATTATAGTCTCATCCGAAAGAGTATTGGGGGGAGTGGAGTTGGCACTGATGTTAACTCCAAAGGAAAAATCCCTTTGAACAAAATTTGAACCCGGTCAGCAATTAACAAGCGCAATAGGCATCACTCTAACCACCAGGCTGTCCTGTCCCCAGTGTTTCAGGACTGTGGTGAATTAAATGCAGGAAGGTTGATGTTTTGTGATGTGATGCATGTACCTGTAGTGCTCATCATAGATTCTGATTGATATTGTTTCGTGTTTGTGATGTACACTGTTGTTGACTCTTTTATTATTTTTATTACACATGTTGGTAGTTTTCATTTTCTTATATTGCTGCTGCTTCTTATTCTTTTCTCTTTTTTTTTTTTTTTTTTTTTTTGTTCGTCTGCTACAACTCTGAGGTTGACCAATTGTGAGATTTTGCATATTATGTGACCTTTTTTCTACCCACCACTAAGGTAGCTGGATTCTGATTCGGGATGGTGTACTTAACATGACACCTGTGCACAGGCATTTTATATATTAAAAATTTGTCATCTGTTTCTACTGGCATGAAATGGCCTACTCTTCTGAAAGGCAGAACAGGTTTATTTATATAGTGATTCTTTTATATTGAAGATAATAGAATAAGCACTCATATGCTTTTTTACATCTAGTCCCCATGTGTATACAGTTTTGTAAATCTTGTCATCTTTTCCCACCGGCACACGATTGCCTACTCTTATGAAAGGCGGAACAGGGTTTAACGTGTGTGCAAGATGTTTTGCGTGCATTTGCACACGGGGCCTCGGTTTATAATCTCATCCAAAGGACTTTTGGGGAGAGTAGAATTTTTTGTTCTGTGTAGATTTCATAGGATATTCTGTGGACAGTTCAGAAGAAGTGAATTGCTGTAGTCAAGTTTTGATAGAACAAAAGCAGTTAAGCAAGGGTTTTAGCTGATTCTCTGGTCAAATACTATAGATCTACGAATTGAATTAAAAAGACAGATTTCTGTATAGGCAGAGTGGCAAATATTTGAAACATTGTTCAGAGTTGAAGTCGGAAGACGTGTTACTAGAAGTGATATATATTTATCTGAATTTCTATCAAGGGTGAGAAGGGTACAGATCTTTGAAATTTCAACCTGAGGGTATCTTTGAAATTTCAACCTGATTAAATATTATTTGTGATTCTTGGAAGTGCATCATGGTTTACACTAAGAGGGATTTCTAGTTTTATTATGCTTGAGTTTTAATTCATTAGAAGTCATCCAGGACTTGATATTTTTGGTACAGGTCTCCATGTTTTCAACAGTGTATATATATCATTGGATTTGCCAAGGACGACTGAAGTAAAAAAGCGTTGTGTCATCAGCGTAGGGCTGAGTAGAAACAGGACAGTAATGATCAGTAGTAGTTTTTAATACTAATACTAAATAGTGCTTGATCTTTTTCAGGCTGTAACAGTGTAAGCTCTTTACATTATTTAAAATAGAAATATACAACAATAAATTCAGTGACAGCCTGCATGCACACATGTATGTATGCATGCATGCGCACGTATGGATGCATGCGTGCACACACATGCGCATGTACGCACGCACGCACACACACACCACACACACACACACACACACACACACACACACACACACACACACACACACACACACACACACACAAGAAAGTATTTAAACCTTCGACCTCTTTTGGGACATGGAGATATAAAGTCTGGCTCAGGCCAAAAGCTGTGTCAGTTATTGGTGTCAGCTAAGTGCCAAGGCCTACATTAAAATGGTATGTTGTAAAATGTGCTGAGATAGCTTTCAACCATGACAAGCGCTTAACATAACAACCTGCACTCTCCTTTAAAGGAGAAAAAATCCCCTGAAGTTGGTGTATGCTGCCTGTATGGCGAGGTACTTGAAAACAGTCATACATGCAAACTTCTTATCTAGTGTTCTTCCTATCTCACAGTGATTCCCAGGTGGGATGAGTGAGTCAAGAGTGCATATTCTGGGTGACCTCCAGGGTGTTAAGCTTGGAAACACAACAACAATCAGTGTATGAAGTAAAAATCAAAGTAAGTATCAACAAATCAAAATTCACCTTAAATGACTATTGACAAGCATGAAATTGGTGATATGTAAATGAAAATCCAAAACCATTTCATAGCCTTCCCAAGTTTGATAAATTTTACCATCTTTACACACACTGTCCTCCCTGCTGGAAGCAAATACCAAAAATTGAGTATATGACTTTGTTCTCAAATACTTTTTGAGAACATATGGATCATATGAAAATTCCATTATGAAGTGAAATCTTGTCCTTACTTAGGACCATATCACAGTTGAAATAGCGAAGACATGAATCTTGTGGATGTGGAATACTGTTGTATCTACCAGTTTCAATCACTTGTGATAAAGTAATGTATTGAAATGAAGTACTTAGTGACAATACATATGCATCTGGTAGGGTCATCATGTAGAGCTCTGTCTCATCTATACATGAGTTTGAACTTCATATAAAATAGACGTTTTTTAAAAATTACTTTCAAGAGTAATAACAACATATTTGGATAAAATCAGTTTAAAGTAAATGTATTTTTACCTGAGAATATGTGGGAATCTCAAACACAGTCAAATCCATGTTCTGTAAGAATGCTTTGATTGTTTAAATAAGGTGACATAAAGCCCTTTGTAAAAATAATGCGTGCAAAATATCATGAATATAATTTACAGAAATTTTTCTTCATTGAAGACGACCCAATACGAGCCCAAAATCTAATCAATAATTATTCTAGTTTTCATTGAAACATAAATTGGATCTAGATACCTGTTTGTAATTTGATTCATAATTTTTTAAAATTTTGGTTCAGATGGAATGATAACATATTAAAAAAAAATTAAGCTGTGATTTTTGTAAAATATCATTTTTGTAACCTCAAATTTCTCAACCATATGAAAAGACTGGTATCACCATAATTATATTTAGTTTCAACACGCGCATGTGTGTGTGTGTGTGTGCGCGCACACACAGAGGCTAGGCACTCAAAAGGGGGTGGTGGTGAGATAAGTAGTACATGAATGAATAAGTCTTGTTGCATACCATTATACTAATTATTTATTACAGTGCAACTTGTTATACTGAATATTTATTGCAATGCAAGCATCACAGCAAAAAGATTCTAAAATCTGAAACAGTCATATGCTAAGAGGCACCTAGGAAAATCCTAAAAATGATATAGTCATATGTTTTGGTTTTATAATCTGAAGGAAAAAAGGGTGGGGGGGGGGGGGGGGTAGATAGAACTCAGAAATGAATAGTCAATAACAGGGACATCATAAGTAAGTACTAGTTTGTAAAATTAGCTACAATACACTTAGCACAGGCTTAGCCTACTGCTGGTCCTATCTTTTTTTGTGGGACAAAGATTTTGGGAAAGAACTTTATTGTTGAAATTTTATGACATATTTGGAATAATCAGTATGACTGAGGCTTATTTATAGTTTTTTTTAAAAGTGGTTTTTGCTGGTGGTGTTGCTGACACACTGGCATTTCTTGGATATCGGGCTTTGGATCCTCTGTAGTAAGGCTGCATTGCTTATGAACTGGATTGTGCTGAACATTGATTGTAGAGAGTTGTGTAAAGCAGTGTAGAGGTGGTGAGATTCTGAAGACTCTGCTTGTCTACATATCATCATCATCATCATGCTCTCTCTCTCTCTCTCTCCTCTCTCTCTCTCTCTCTCTCTCTCTCTCTCTCTCTCCCTCTCCCTCTCTCTCTCTCTCTCCCCCTCTCTCTCTCTCCTTCTTCTTCTTCTCATCATCTTCCTCTCCCTCTTGTATTTCTCTTTCTCAGTCTCTGCCTGTCAGTCAGTATGTCACTATGTGTCCTTGTATGTTGTGTTTGTCACAGTTACAGGGAAGTCAGGCAGCTGTGCAGTTAAAGGGTAATACTGATCAGTTTGTTCTGGCATGTGTCCACTAGTGTGAATTCAGGCAGCTATGCAGTTAAAGGGTAATAACGGTCAATTTGTTCTGGCTTGTGAAGAAGCAGGTATTTACAGGGTCATACTGCTGATATTTTGGTTAAGAGTTATGTGATGGTGCAGCTTTGTTACTGCTGAGAGCTTTCTCTCTTTTTTTTTTTTTTTGGAGGGGTGGGATGTAGAGGTACTGTTGATTTCCTATCGCATATATTCTTCTGGACTATAAATCTGTGTTAACATGCATGCTCACTGGTGTCATGTTCGGACATCATCCCCAAAGTCAGAAAGCGGCTACCTTAATGGTGGCTAAATGATCACATGCAAAATCTTACCATTAGTGAACCTTGGAGATCTACTCTAGCAGCCAAAGAATGAAAAAATAAGTAGTTCAGCTATGGCCAGTGATATGGATGACATGAACATACCATAGCCATCCTACACTGTTTGTGACCTGGAGAGGGATGGCTTGTCAGGTTTTCTCTGTCTGAAACAACTGCATTTGTAACCATGTTGTGGTTTGTATGCCCCAGTCAACAGTCAGTCACTCACGTGTGTCTGTAAGCAATTTGAAGAAATAAATATTTTCTCTTCTTTCATTAGTTGAACATTGTTTTCTTTCTCATTGTTTTGATATTTATAAAAGTTGGTTTGATTAGCTATGAAATAAGATTAATTTCTAACTTGAATATAAAGAGAAGCAATAATTTGTTTACTTCCCAGATATAATCACAATAGAATAACATGTTACATTAAAAAAAAAAAGCCTTGAGCAGAATATTAGGATTTCTCTGTTTCAGTAGCAGCTCCTTGCCTTTCTTTCCATGTAGTAAGTTCCATTTTGGAAAGATCTTGGAGCTGTTGGGCCTGTATTGTAGATTGACTTCATCCATTTCAGAGTCTTGTATCGCTGGTTGAGTGATATGGAGTAAAACAAAATAATAGTCACAGTTACTTGTTTGTGCACTGCCTGTCAAAGACTTGAACTGCCTGTCAATCAGTATTGAATGTAGCGAGTGCTCTCAGGCCACACAAGATTGTTGGTGCATGTTCACCTATAGATGTGTGCTGTTATACTGTGCGGTTGGTAGCCAAGTAGTTTATATGGCTGTGGACTTCTGATCCCATGGTCCTGAAGTTGTGGGTTCAACTCTTGGCAGTCCATTAGGAGTGAAGGATGAAAATGTTACAGTCACACGTCACCTTATTTGCCAATCTGCCAATGTCTTCCCTTGCTTTGTTTAAACTTGCATGCTGAAGATGAAAATTGCAAATTAGGGATCTTACAGTTCACATCAGCGTTCAGTGACTTGTAGAAAATAACCCCTTGTAGAAAATACCCAGCATGCACCTTGAGACTTGTCTAGCACACTTAGTTAAAAACAGTTGATCAGCATCTGCTGTATGGATTTCTTGGCAGATGGTGTAGAGTGTATGGATTTCTTGGCAGATGGTGTAGAGTGTATGGAATATTCTTTCTCACATATGCATCTCTTTTAAGAGCAAATAAGTAAGGACCAACACCCAACACTTTTACAGAACAAAATTTCAGTTAATTAAAATAAATTCTCCAGGCTAAAGCATTGTCCAACTCTTTGGGAAGAGGTGCATCTCTGGAAAAATCTGAACACTGAAACTGTATTTTCTTAGGGGGGGGGGGGGGGTATTTGTGTGTGTGTGTTGTGTGTTTGTGTGTGTGTGTGTGTGTGTGTGTGTGTGTGTGTGTGTGTGTGTGTGTGTGTGTGTGTGTGTGTGTGTACTTATGAAGAGGGGGGTGTTATGTTTATAAATAGGCATGTATTGGTATACATGTGTGTGTATGCGTGTGTGTGTGCATGTGGGCCTGCATGTGTGTGTATGTGCTTTGTAGGGAAGAGGTGTGTGTGTGTGTTAATGTTCATGTACTTGTGTGCGGGTATACATGTGTGTGAGTCTGTTTGTGTTTGTGTGTCAGTCTTCAATTTTTACATCTTTCCTCTTTAAGGGATACCAATGTATATGTGTGTCTGTGTGTGTGTCTGTGTGTAATTTGTGTATTTACTGTATTTGTAGTGTTTGTGTGTGAATGAGTTTGTATTTGTCACTTTGTGTATGAATTTTGTGAGGTCCAAGTTATTTTACTTGCATATTTTTACCTGATGACCTTGAATTGGCAGACTTGGTTGTCAAGTTAAGCTGGGAAGATATGTCAACTTTTCAGTTATGAAAAGTCATGGTAGTTTGTACTTCAAGGTGAGTGTGTCAGACATTTCTGTCTGTAGCTATCCCCAGATTGTGGGGAGAGGGGGAGAGAGAAAGAGGGGGAGGGGGGGAGGGTCGGAGTAACACCTACCTAAGAAGCAAGAGGTTCATAGTTGGAATTCTATCAAAAACTGGGGTTTTCCCTCTATTTTACTAGTAGTGGTCTGGGTGCTAGTTATTTGAGTAGGATGTTAAACAGAGGTCCTGTGTATAATCCGGAATACATACATATCTGTATATCCCAAGTCATTATAAACGATAATCCAGAATATGTCAGTGCTACATGTGTAGAAGATAAATCCAGAATGTACTCCTACTTTGAGTTAAAGTTAAAGTCTGTCCTGAGCCTAGGGCTCATCAGGCCGGTGCTTATCCCGGTTTCTGTGGCGTTAAGCGACTGAGAGTCATAGACTCCCCCCTGGATAGGACGCCAGTCTATTGCGGGGTCAACCCCCAACACAAGGTTGGTGGTACCCCTTTTACACCTGGGTGGGGTGAGAAAATAGCCACAACACCATAGCCGAAAGCTGGGATCGAACCCGCAACCTTAAGATTACGAGTCCAACGCCCTAACCACTAGACTACAGCGGCGGCTACTCCTACTTTGAAGTCGTATTAAAAATAATCTACAGTAAACCAATTCTTCTGACTTGTTCAGTAAAAACTGATCCAGAATAAGGCTACGGCCATAGTAAACCCGGCCCGTCCCGTTGTTTCGACGGCCGTCTCTTTGACGGGAGAACGGATCCGTCAAAGCGGCCATAGTCAACCCGGCCCGTCTCTTTCTGACAATATGGTCACCCCGAGACTGCGAGTGACGCAAAAATGAGGCTGCCGCGGTGACGCAAATCGACAGAAAATAGTTCGACATAAAAAGTGTTTTTACGTAAAATCTCCCCCCAAAACTTTTATCAAAACCATTGGAATGTAATTGGGAAAGGTTAATTTACTAGTTTGTGTAGTCAGAATTTTTGAAGCACCATAAATAAGTTTTTCTTGATTATTTTCCTTTCCGTCGACCCGGCAAACGGACGTGTTGCTCGAACGTCAAAACGACGGGTTAAAAAGAACGGGCCGGGCCGGGTCTACTATGGCCACGCACAGCCGTTTTCAGTGACGCCACAGAGTAATTCAGCCGGGCAGCATTTTTCACCCGGCCCGTCGTTTTGACGGCGTCAAAACGACGGGTTTACTATGGCCGCGGCCTAATCCATTACTTTTAACTTGTACAGAAAAATCTATGGTAACAGAAGATCTCCAATGCTAGATTTTGTGGAAAAACTGATAATGAAGGTGAAAAATGTCAGACTGGAGAAGAAGAAAAATATTGTCCCTGCACTGAGGTGGAATGCACTTTCCTGAGGTGAACTTAAATTTCATACAGAGAAACTGATGTGCTTTGCACTGCTTTGCTTTACAGTGCAGTACTGTACACTATTTTGCTTTGTTTTGCTCTGCATTGTATTTTATCACACCACACCACCACCACTACATAATCACCACGTACCACACTTCACCACAGACATCACCATATTACCCATACACTGCCACTAGATTCATCACCAATCACGTTACACCACACCACATCACACATTAATCACCACCATCACACACTGCACACATCACCACACAGCACAACTCACCATACCACAGTACACCAGACCATGCCAAACTACACCAGACCATTATATATATTGACACCAAGTGCTACATTGAATGAACCTTAGCATTAGGTATAATTTGCTACTTGTACCCTGCCCTACCTTACCTTATCCTATTGTACCTTATCTTACCCTTCCCAACCATACCCCTCCCCCCTCCCCGCTCCATTCCTTTTTCATGTACATTATTCCTACCAATCCATACCATGCCTGTTCTGTATGTATTATTATCTATAGCAATAATTACAGCACCATGCCAGAGTCTGCAATGATGCCATGATAAATTTACAGATTTTTTTTTTTAATGTCAAACTTATTATACTTAAGTTCTGTGTTTTTAAGTTACACCACAACTTGAAATCAAGAGTGTGTTAAGCAGCAGCTTAAAATCAAGAACAACAGTCATTTTGTTGTAGATGTGCTATGATCCATTTTTTCCCATAACTTTTTTTTGTTCATTTTGATTGATTGTTACACCATTGATGATGAGACTTTCTAGAGTTGCTTCAATCTCATTTGCTCTAGTGTATTTATTATCAGTGACTAGGAGAAAGGCGTCAGACACTATGAATAGGAAACTCACTGCAGCAAGAAAAGAGGAGGAATGAAGAATGTGAAGGGTGATGTGATCTAACTCATGATTAGAGTGTGTAGTCATAGAATGATATTCAAAGATTGTCTGTGTTTACTAGAAGAATTTACTTGATGTTGGAAGTTACAACTTTGCTGTGGAAGTATTCTGTCGACTGGATTGTGGGTATCAGTATTATTTGAAGGGGGGGTGGGGGTGGAGAGAGAGAGAGAGAGAAAAAATATGTAAATGAAATGCGTTATTTGCCTGAAAGAAAGAGGGAGAGAGAGAGAGAGAGATAGTTATGCAGATAAAAAGGGTTACCAGAGAGAGAGAGAGGAAGAGTTACATTTTTTTTTTAATGAAATGGGTCACCACACTCTGCCAATGTCAGTATTGAAAAGAGAACAGAAAAAGAAATGCTTTCCAGCAGATCCTTGTCCTATGTCAATATTGAAAAGAGAACAGAAAAAAGAAATGCATTCCAGCAGAGCCTTGTCCAATGTCAGTATTGAAAGAAAACAGAAAAAGAAATGCTTTCCAGCAGAGCCTTGTGGTCATTGTCACCAGTGGTCAGTTCCAACAATTCATCGTGAAATCTTTTGACCTCTCTGGAATCAGGGTCTGAAGCAAAAAAACCATTATGGTACAAGTGGTGGTTATGTTGAATATTATTTTTATTACAAGACAGCGCTGGAAAGTTTTTTTTCTTTTTCTTTTAATAATTTGTGAGACACTTTTGATTGTATGCAATTTTGTTTTACCATAGATCATACGTACTTTCTGAGACAATTTTGAGTATGTAATATGGTGTGGTATTGTACAATCAAAAGATCAAAAGGACTAGCAAAAACAATACTGCAAGGCGTTGTCCAAGTAGGAAGAAAAAGAGGCAGACCAAAGAAGAGATGGGAGGACAACATCAGTGAATGTACAGGCCTAGAACTCAACAAAACCCTGAGAAAGGCAGAACAGAGGAATGGAGGGAACTGGTTGTCAAGTCTTCATGGGTGCCCCCACGGTCGCCAGACTAAGGGATAGATAGATAGAATAATTATGGTGTTGTATTGTACGGTGGATGATTTGTAGTTTCTGAAACACCTTTGAGTGTGTGCTGTTGTGCTATCTTTAGTTGGTTTGAACAAAACCACAAGGAACTTGTTATGGTGAAATTACAGCTACCTGTACACAAATTGTGCAGTGGACTTGTTACTGTGTGTTATTAACTATAGCAACCTGTACTTGAGTTTGAGCAAAAACTGCAGTGAATTTTTACTATGAATGTGTAATTATAGCTATCTGTAGTTGTGTTGGAACAAAAACCACTAGGAACTTATTACTGTGGGTAACTGGAGCTACCTGTGGTAATGTTATCTAGAACAGCCTCCCCAAATTTACTGATGCAAAAACCCAAATAACTAAAAAAAAAAAAAAAAAAACCCCAGAATAACCTTTGTTGGGAAATTGTGGCTATCTGTACTAGTGAAAGAATGAAAACTTCCAGTAAGTAATTGACTGAATAGTTTTCATTATAGTACATCAGAATAACAGGAGATTTGACATTTAATGTAACTGTCATAATGTATGTCAAGATGACAATGTGTAGCATATTTTCATGAAGTGCTTTCAATTTATGTGTGTATGTGTGTGGAGTGAGTGAGAAAAAAGACAGTCAGACAGACAGACAGACAGACAGACAGACAGACAGACAGAGACAGAGTGGGTGGGTGGGTGAGTGAGTGAGTGAGTGAGTGAGTGAGTGAGTGAGTGTGTGTGTGTGTGTGTGTGTGTGTGTGTGTGTGTGTGTGTGTGTGTGTGTGTGTGTGTGTGTGTGTGTGTGTAGAGAGAGAGAGAGAGAGGGGGGGGGGGGAGAGAGGGGGGGAGAGAGAGAGAGAGGGGAGAACCAGTCAGTTAAATAGTTGTTATAATTATCATTAGCCAAGGTCTTAAAAAAATTAATAGTGAATGAATAATATGAAATATTGTGTCAGTGTATGTATGCTTGTGTTTGTGTCTTTATAGTTTCATTATTCTCACATTTGTAATATTTGATTGGGAGGTTGGGAGGAGGGAGGGAGGGAGAGAGAGAGAGAGAGAGAGAGAGAGAGAGAGAGAGAGAGAGAGAGAGAGAGAGAGAGAGAGGCAAGGCAAGGCAAGGCAAAGGCAAGGCAAAATTCTTTTATTCAAGGATAATAGATAAGCACTCATGTGCTTTTTTACATCCAGTCCCCGCCCTTTTCAGGGATAACATCAAGATAAAAAGATAGCCTAAACTAAACAAGAACAATTATAATGATCCAATTAGAGAGAGAGAGAGAGAGAGAGAGAGAGAGATGGGTAAGGAGGGGGAGAGAGAGAGGGGGGGTGGGGAGGGAGAGAGGAGAGAGAGAGACGGGTGGGGAGAGAGGGGGAGAGAGAGAGACAGGTGGGGAGGGAGGCAGAGAGAGAGAGAGGAGGGAGGGAGGGAGGGAAGGAAGGGGAAAGAGAGAGAGAGAGAGAGAGAGAGAGAGTGTGTGTGTGTGTGTGTGTGTGTGTGTGTGTGTGTGTGTGTGTGTGTGTGTGTGTGTGCAAATCCATGCATGCACATATGCAGTGTGTTCATCAGTCTTCTGAGGCAAAGTAAAGAAAAAGAGCTTGAAAAGTGAGAGATTTGTGGGGGGGTTTTGGGTTTTTTTTAACTGGTGCTTGATCGAGATTGAGTTCAGTTGAAACTTGATGTGGATGATCCTAACATCACGGCAGATTATACAGACAGTGATGATTTGTGTTAGAGAGCAAAGAAAGAGAAAGAGCAGATTTTGTTTATTTCACTTTAACTTAAACTGGGTTTAAATCTGTGGAAAGCATTAGTGTTTAGATATAAGAAGAAAATAAATTATGTAACTGGAAAGGAAGCAAAAGTAGGCTAACAAAGCAATGAACTTGTTCATCACCAAAGCAGTTGAAGGTTGCAGAAAACAAAATAAACAACTAGAAACATGATGAAATGATAAGCTTAGTTCTACAGTTATGATGAAATAGTCTACATGTATTGGTCAACATATGCAGAAAACAGAATAAACAACTACAGACATGATGAAATGATAAGCTTAGTGCTGCAAATGTGATAAAAACAGTTATACATGCACTGATCAACATATGGGCCTTCATGCAGTCCCCCATTTTCCTTTTCTTACTACTGGCCTCATGTTTCAAAACTGCCTGCAGTCAGTTTATGTAGGTAGACCACAGGTCTCCCACTGGAGATTTCAGAAAGTTCACCTTGTGAGATTTTAGTGATCCCAATATGGTGTACCATGGAAAACTTCATGTATAGATCTGTAATTGTTGATATATTTCGGATGGAATTCACATATTTCAGTGGTTTCCCACTGGATATTTTAGAAAGTTCTCATGATGCTTTAAAAGTTCCCAATACTGCACACCAGGAGATACTCCATAAGTCTGGTTTTGAAGACTTAACAGTACAGGTGTGCGTGCATATGAGAGAGAGAGAGAGAGAGGGGGGGGGGGGGGGAGGGGGGGGGAGAAGGATGCAGGGAGGGGGAGAGAGTGAGTGAGTGAGTGTGAGTGTGTGTGTGTGGGAGAGAGAGAGAGAGAGAGAGAGAGAGAGAGAGAGAGAGAGAGAGAGAGAGAGAGAGAGAGAGAGAGAGAGAGAGAGTGTGTGTGTGAGAGAGAGAGAGGGTGAGAGAGAGAGAGAGAGGGCTTAGGACCCTGTAGAATAGACAATCCACTTCTTCAATTGCTGATTATTGTGGTGACAAGGACAAGAATCATCATAAATTCTGGGATGGCTGTTTGCTAAAAAGTATAGTTATCATAATATTAATAATGATGAAGAGGATGAGGATGGTGGTCATAATAATAATGATGGTGATAGAAATAAAAATGCTGCTGCTGATAATGATGATAAACAATAATAATAATAATAATAATAAAAACAGCTGGCTGTACATGACTCAGTGTCGGTACTGTCTTGATGAAGGCCCTAATGGGGAATCTATGTTTTCTCAAGCAGCTTCAATGGTGATTATCTTGCTTGCAACGAAGCGAAACATATATCAAAATAAATTAGAGATCAAGCTTTAAAATATATTTTGCATTTTGTACAACAATTATTTGGCTGCGACTTAAGGGCGAGTAAAGCCTCTGACTAAACACATTTTTAACAACTTCACACTGTAACTTTCAGCAATAAAACATTAAAAGTCCAACAAGATCAATACTTTATGAATAGAAAAAGAAGAATATGATCCACAGTTTGTATACATTTGCACATTATTAACTAGAGATGTCCATGAGATGAGATATTAATGATTTAACAGTGATGCGAAAACACAGCTCCTCTACTGTGCATCCATCTTTGCTTACACAGCAGTTCATATGAAGAAGTGAATGATCTCTGATAATACTAGTTATCTATACAAATATCAATAGGTCCTCTATTCATTCATATCTAAGCCCAAAAGGGAAAACATACCATTGATCAATAGTTTGATGTCTACATTGTATCAAACTCAGTTTGATGAATCAAACTTGTTTACAACAAAGAACGATGGTTAGGCCTATTAATATCATGTGTTAAACGGTGTCATACAACTTAGCATCTATTGCCACTTGAAGTAAGTGGTGATTTATTCATTTAGATACAGTTTATTCCACATAACTTTCAATTGCACAGTATGATTTATTAAAGATTCTGTTATGTAGGAATAAAAACTGCTTTGCCAGTTGTGAGATCAATGTACTTTGTACCAACATGACATCAAAGGCAAAAAATATTATTTTATAACAAAAATAAAGAACTTTCACTGTAGTTGAGATGAATCAAGTCAAAATCAGTCTCTCAACAGACATATCCATGAGTATGAGCTAACAATATATCTCAGAGATGCTGTTAATGATTGATTTTCTTTCCTAGATCAGACCGATGCGCACATAGGTCTGCATTAATGAATACCCCAAATCATTATAAAAAGATATATCATCCCTAACAGTCAAATCATATGAACAAAATATCAAACATAACTAATTAGTTGCATATGAATCATGAAAATCTAAAGGATTCAACCAACAAACCTACAGAATAATACAAATACAAAGTATGTATAACAACAGTAGTTTGCATATGAAACTGGGGAATTCATATTTTGACCACACAATTTGCCAGTTGATTTCCCAGACCACCATACAAGAACAACTTATCCTAGACTACCTTGGAGAACAACTTATCCTAGATTACCCTGGGAACAACTTATCCTAGACTACCATACAAGAACAATTATCCTAGACTACCATGCCAGAACAACTTATCCTAGATTACCCTGGGAACAACTTATCCTAGACTACCATACAAGAACAACTTATCCTAGACTACCATGCCAGAAAACTTATCCTAGACTACCTTACAAGAACAACTTATCCTAGACTACCCTGGAGAACAACTTATCCTAGACTACCATGCAAGAACAACTTATCCTAGACTACCCCTGGAGAACAACTTATCCTAGACTACCATGCAAGAACAACTTACCTAGACTACCATGCAAGAACAACTTACCTAGACTACCATGCAAGAACAACTTACCCTAGACTACCATGGAGAACAACTTACCTAGACTACCATGGAGAACAACTTACCTAGACTACCATGGAGAACAACTTATCCTAGATTACCCTGGGAACAACTTATCCTAGACTACCATGGAGAACAACTTATCCTAGACTACCATGCAAGAACAACTTACCCTAGACTACCATGCAAGAACAAACTTACCTAGACTACCATGCAAGAACAACTTACCTAGACTACCATGGAGAACAACTTACCTAGACTACCATGGAGAACAACTTACCTAGACTACCTAGACATACCAATGGAGACAACTTATCCTAGACTACCCTGAGAACAACTTACCCTAGACTACCATGGAGAACAACTTACCCTAGACTACCATGGAGAACAACTTATCCTAGACTACCTGGAGAACAACTTATCCTAGACTACCATGCAAGAACAACTTACCCTAGACTACCATGCAAGAACAACTTACCCTAGACTACCATGGAGAACAACTTACCCTAGACTACCATGGAGAACAACTTACCCTAGACTACCATGGAGAACAACTTACCCTAGACTACCATGGAGACAACTTGTCCCTAAAAGCATTCCAGCTATGAGGATGTCAAACTCCTCCATTCCCTTCCAGTTGATTATCAGCACATCAGCAGATAATGCCCCACATGAAGTGACCCAGGAGGATGTTAAGCCCTAGATACATAATATGCCAGTGAAGCAAAGAGCTAAAAAGGCTCTCACACACAGCTACACAAATGCAACGGGCTACATCTACAATTATAATAATATAAAAATCGCTGCATCTACAATTATAACAATATAAAAATCCCTGCATCTACAATTATAATAATATAAAAATCACTGCATCTACAATTATAATGATATAAAAATCGCTGCATCTACAGTTATAATGATATAAAAAATCGCCGCATCTACAATTATAATGATACAAAAATTGCCGCATCTACAATTATGATAATATAAAATCCAGGAATGGGTGTACTAATTCCTATGCTGACAGTGTTGTTCACTGGCCTGAAGGGCTGTAAATGACTCGGCGTCTGTACTGACTGTGGTGATGAAGGCAGTGGTAACTGCTGCAGGTGGACAGAGGCCGTGTTTCCTGCCACATCAACTCCTCAGGGGGACTGATAATCAATATCTGCCAAATGACTGATTTTTATCTGTCAAGTCATTAATTCGTATCTGTGACGTGATTAACTCGTATCTGTGAAGTGATTAATTATATCTGTGAAGTGAATTAATTCATATCTGTGAAATGATTAACTCGTATCTGTGAAGTGATTAATTCGTATCTGTGGAAGTGATTAATTCGTATATGTCAATTGATTAATTCGTATCTGCAGATGACAGTCTTGTGAATCTACCCTCATTTGGTGTATGAGCCATTTCTGTAGATCTCCTCTATCTGCCCGACAGTCACTAAGATGCCGATCACTGCATTGAAGAAGTGGTCACCAGCTTCCTTCCTTCACTTACTGTTGTTGTGTGCCAAAGCCTGTTTCCTGGTCAGTGGCATCAGTGTTCATTCTATGCGTGAAATAGGAGGGCAACAAGTATAAGGCAGCTTATAAAAAGTACTCACAGAATGGATATCATAGTTGGTTACTAAGAACAAGGTTGATATTTTTTTAAAAAATCAGATGATAGTCAGTGATAGGTGGAGGCAGTTTTGTTGAGACCTTTAAAAATGGGGCACAAATCTTATACTTAACTCTTGGTGATACAGGCAGCCAGTGAAGAGATGGCAAGAGAGGAGTAGTGTGATCTTGAAAACAAATAGACTTACAAAACTAAAGCAGAACAAAACTAGAACAAAAACCCAGTTCATGCGGCAAGTGTATCCAGCTGAGTACAACAGCACACAACATGTTCATAGACCAAGCTGTGAGGTTGTAGTGTCTTCCCTACAACATAGCGACAACATAGACCAAGCTGTGAGGTTGTAGTGTCTTCCCTACAGTACAACATAGCACACAACATGATCACAGACCAAGCTGTGAGGTTGTAGTGTCTTCCCTACAACATAGCGACAACATGATCATAGACCAAGCTGTGAGGTTGTGTGTCTTCCCTACAAATAGACACAACATTGTAGTGTCTTCCCTACAACATAGCACACAACATGGTTGTAGTGTTTTCCCTACAACATAGCGACAACATAGACCAAGCTGTGAGGTTGTAGTGTCTTCCCTACAACATAGCGACAACATGATCACAGACCAAGCTGTGAGGTTGTAGTGTCTTCCCTACAACATAGCACACAACATGATCACAGACCAAGCTGTGAGGTTGTGGTGTCTTCCCTACAACATAGCACACAACATGATCATAGACCAAGCTGTGAGGTTGTGGTGTTTCCCTACAACATAGCACACAACATGATCATAGACCAAGCTGTGAGGTTGTGGTGTCTTCCCTACAACATAGCACACAACATGATCATAGACCAAGCTGTGAGGTTGTGGTGTCTTCCCTACAACATAGCACACACATGATCACAGACCAAGCTGTGAAGTTGCAGTGTCTTCCCTTCCCTGGCTGTTCCTTTGTTTCCTGTAGTGATGGAGGTTGTTGCAGTTTTCCTCTTGGACCTGATGGTTAATTTCTTTAGTTTTCATGACTACACTGCAGAATAATAGCCTGGTATGGCCTCAGTAGTGGCTGGTCATACAAACAACATGCTGTGAAATGGGAAGATGCTATGATTGGCTTCTCTTCTTACTGCTTGTGTGGTGTGTGTGTGTGTGTGTGTGTGTGTGTGTGTGTGTGTGTGTGTGTGTGTGTGTGTGTGTGTGTGTGTGCAAGAGAGACAGAGTCAGGGAGAGACAGACAGACAGGAGAGAGAGTGAAAGAAGGGGGAGAGAGGGAGGGCGGAGAGACAGACAGGGAGGGAGGGAGTTTTATTTTATTTATTTATTTATTTATTTATTTATTATTCTTTATATCGAGGATAACAGAGTGAGTGAGTGAGTGAGTGAGTGAGTGAGTGAGTGAAGAGAGGAGAGGAAGAGAGGGAGGGAGAGAGAGAGAGAGAGAGAGAGAGAGAGGGGGGGGGAGGAATGTGTGTGTGAGAGTGAGCGAGTGAGCGAGTAAGTGAGAGAGAGAGAGAGATGTGTGTGTGAGAGTGAGTGAGAGAGAGAGAGAGGGGGGGGGGAAGAATGTGTAGGTGGTGTGTGAGTGAGTGAAATAGTGAGTGAGAGACACAGACGCAGATGCAGACGCAGACGTTTATTCATAAAGGTCAAAGCCCCTTAGAAGGGGGATAAACATAATGATAACATCATGACATAGAATGCATAAGTACAATAAATGCTGCTCACTTTAATTCTGTACTTCTAATTGTAAATGCTTTCTGTAGATACAATGCTAAATGTCTTATAGTTGTATTGTTTGTTGCAGTCAGAAGCAATATTAGTTTAAACAAGCAAGGTTGAGAATAGTATTTAAATGGAATAAACTGTTTTCTGAGATCACTTAATCCAGGACATGAAAGAACAAAATGCACCTCATTCTCTTGTGACTCAAGGCATAATGGACAAGTCATATTACAATCATCTACTTTTCTATAACGAAAATGATGAACAAAAATATAGAAATGCCAAATCTAATTTTGTTATAGCCCGTTTCAAATATCTATCCATTTGCATCGATAGATATTCTGGAATACAATGCGAGGAATTTAACATTTTATACATGTAAAATGTACTGCTGTCTTCAATATGAGCACTCCATCTCTGCCAACCACAATCAATAACTCGTCGAAAAACACCAATAAAGCCATTCAATCACATACGCCTGATTCATCCACACAAATCCAAAACCATATTCAAACAATGTCATTCATACATGAGAAACCCAGTTACATTTACCTCTGGCATCTAACTCTGCTAACATGTTGTAAGCCTTATGTGGCAGTCTATGTGGTTCCATCTGAGTTACTTTAACCCAGTAACGAATACAAATTACCATAGATCGTAGATATACAGGGTATCTGTTGTCTCTCCATAAACTAGATCATTGGGTGTTTGGAAGGAAATTCCAAGAAACCTTTTCAGTGCATACAGGTGAACTCTTTCAATGTGCATAGCAGCTGGGTCCAAACCCCACATTCTGCACCGTTCTGAACCATCGGTTGAATTTGACAGTCATAAATCTTTAAAAGTAACGTCAATGAATCATTTTTTAACCAAACCAACTCTCTTCATTAAATGCAGAGTAATGCTTTCATTATATGTCCAATGTTCTCTGTCAGCAAGATAACTCCTTTTCTAAACACTATTATCTGAGTTTTACTCATATATATTTTTAACTGGAGAGAAGCAGCAGCACTTTCTAAACTATTTAACTGTGTTTGCAAGCCAACTACAGTTTCAGACAACAATACAACATCATCAGCTAGTAATAATATAAACATTTCTAAACCATCATTTCCAAATCTTGCACCATGCTTTCCAGACCTAATAACCTCTACAGTCAATTCATTGATAAACAAAGAAAAAAGAATAGGGCTACATACATCCCCTTGCTTTACCCCAGATGTACAATTTATCTATATACTGAGTTAAGGATGAACCAGATCTCACTCTAGCTTTAACAGAGTGATACATGCTTTTAATACTATGATACAACTTCCCTCGCACTCCATTCTTAAACAAACATTCCAAAGTATACATCAATTAACTGAATCAAATGCTTTTTCAAAATCAATTAATGCTACATAAAGTTTGCGGTTTAAACAGAACTGTTTTTGTATAAATGCCATCAGAGTGAACATGTGGTCTGTAGTAGAATAATTTTTCTTAAATCCAGCTTGACATTCCCCAGTTATATTATTTTCATTCACCCGTTCCTGAAGTCTTCAATTAATTATGGCACTGTAAAGTTTACTCGTTACGTTGCACAAAGAAATTCCCCGATAATTGTTTGGGTTATTAACATCACCTTTTTTATGTAAGGGAAGAACAACGGACTCTGTCCACATTTCAGGAAAGATACCCTTATCAAATAGAACATTGAAAAGTCTACACAAAAACTCCATTATCATATCAGAGTGAGAGAGAGAGAGAGAGATTTTTTTTTCCTCCACCACTTGCTCTTCTCTTTTTCCTTATCATTCCTTTGTTCATGATTGCAAAGTGGCTGGTGTGAAGAGTTCCGCCATTTTGAATTGATAATCACAATGGATAGAATGGTAGCCCTGATATGGCTTGTAAGGCTGACTGGGCATTAGGATTGATTTATGATCAACCTGGCTATAGTGCATGCACATGCATGCGCAGCGCGCACACACATACACACACACACCACCACACACACCACACCACACCACACCACACCACACCACACCACACCACACCACACACACACACACACACACACACACACACACACACACACACACACACACACACACACACACAAACCCACCACTACCATTGCACAACAACCCCCCCCCCCCCCAACACATACACACACACACACTCTCTCACTCACCACTCTCATCACTCACTCACTCACTCACTCACTACCACTCACCACCACCACCACCAACCACCCCCCCCCCCCCCCCCCCCCCCCACACACACACACACACACATAGTGCATTTACTAGTTTGATGAACTTAAAACACCTGTTTCTCCACACAAAATTGTTCACACGTCTCCTTCATCTGCAGTGTTTTGATTGGCTTCTCTTCTACTGCATGGGTGACTGCACCAAAGTCCAACTTTGATGGAAAAAACAACAGCAAAAAAACCCCTGGTTTGCACTAGGAGGAACCTTAAATCAGATTTCTCAACACAGCAAACTCAAGACACATTTCTGTTCTCGGTGGTCATTTTTTCCTTATCATTCCTAAGTTCATGATGGCAAAGTGGTTGGCGTGATGATTTCATATCAAACTGGATAGAATGATACCCTGATATGGCTTTTGAGGTTGACTGGGTATTGTGATTGATTGATGATCTACTTGGCACTAGGGTGCACACGCGCTCACACACACACACCACACACACACACACACACACACACCCCACACACCAACACACACACACACACACACTGACACACACTCTCTCATTCACTCAGTATCACGCACGCACACATGCACGCATGCACACACACACTTACACACACACAAACACACACACTTACACACACACACACACACACACACACACACACACACACACACACACACACACACACACACACACACACACACACACACACTCACTGATATTGATCAGGGTTTTCTGCTCCTCATGTGTCTAAAAGGTATCTGTCTTCATACTCCAATGATGATGATATTCTTCAGGACTCATGTTTCTGTACATGTCTGTCCAGTCTGTCTACAGACTGTATGCACACACTTCAGCCTTGATATGGCCTCTGTGGTCGGCTTGGCTGAAAGCATCAGGATTGATGATTAAAGCAGATTTCAAAAGTTGGCATCCTAGTTGTGACAATGAGGGCGTGTAAAATCTGATATCATTTCATATCAGTGTAGGTATTGAGGATTGGGTCAAACTCTGTGTGTGTGTGTGTGTGTGTGTGTGTGTGTGTGTGTTGTGTGTGTGTGTGTGTGTGTGTGTGTGAGGTGTGTGTGTGTGTGTGTGTGTGTGTGTGTGTGTTGTGTGTGTGTGTGTGAGTGAGTGAGTGTGTGATGTGGTGTGTGGTGTGGTGATGTGTGTGTGTGTGTGTGTGGTGTGTGTGTGTGGTGTGTGGTGTGTGTGTGTGTGATGTGGATGGAGGGAGGGGAGTGTGTGTGTGTGTGTGTGTGTGAGGGAGTGAGTGAGTGAGTGAGCGAGGCGAGCGTGAGCATGCACCTACATGAGGGAGAGAAGGGGAAAGAGAGGGATGGATGGAGGGGAGAGTGGGGATGGATGGAAGGGAGGGGGATGAGAGAAAGGGGATT
>CM060342.1:38733109-38735609 GCA_030674155.1 Stramonita haemastoma
TTCTTTATCTATGCTGTGACCTTGAGGAGGGCTGGGTCTTTACCAGTTTTCTTCATGAGATCTCTGTGTTGGGGGTCTGCCTTTCTCTGACTGGGGGCATGTCTAGAGCTGTGGCTTCATTTAGTTCTGAGACCAGGAGTAAGGCGGTTTAGGACTTTTCTCTGTAATTATATCTTTGTTATCATTAATTGGGAGGGGGGGGGGGGGGGGTCCTGTATGACTTTTCTCTGTAATGATATCGGTGTTCTTTATTATTAATGTGGGGGTGGGGTTGTTGGTCCCTTATGACTTTTCTGTGTAATGGTATATTTTTTCCCTCCTGATTCTTGGCTGGATCTCCAATGTTCTCCAATGGTGAGATTTTGCGTATGTGACCTTTTTTGCCCACCATGAAGGTAGCTGCATTCCGACTTAAGAGATAGTGATATTTTTTTTGCTGTTACTTACATGACCAAGGAGGGGGGAGGATATCTTTTGTTAGTTATGTGACTAGGGTGGGGGGTGGGACAGACTTGTGTTATTTTGGTGATGGTGGTTGGGGTGGACGGTCTATGACTTAACCCTGAAGTAAAATATATGTGATAGAAGGAGGGGTGGGTTTGTGTCTATATAACTTTTTGTTTGTTGTAATATGGTTTTATTGCCTATGTGATCATCAGCGGTACTTTATGACTCACCGCTTCTACACAGCTGTCATAGAATGTGATAGAAAAAAATGTGATCAGATAAGTGAGATGTCTATAGCTTCAGATAACAGTAACAGAACAGAGAACAGTCTATAGCCTCAGATAACAGTAACAGAACAGAGAACAGTCTATAGCCTCATATAGCAGTAACAGATCAGAGAACAGTTTGTAGCCTCAGATAACAGTAACAGAACAGTCTATAGCCTCTGCTAACAGTAACAGACTTCACAAATGATCTCACTTTACTCAGTCATCCACCACTCATTCACAGTTTATATATTACACAGTTAAAAAAATCTGCAGCACCTGACCAAATGGATGATCTGAAATAAACTATTCCTGTTGATATTATTCTTGACCTTTATTAGAAATGGTGATTCTGGTATTGTTATATGGCTGTGGAATATCGGTGTGTGAAAATATTGCTATTTTAGAAAAAAACAAACTTGTTAAAACAAAAACCGGCTTAGAAGAAGCATGGTGACTAACTGTATGCATGGTCTGACTGGACTGTGCCCTATGTCTGGTGTTATTGGTGCAAGATAAATCAGAGTTTGGTCTGATCTTAGGATTGACAATTCTGACAAACTTTCATCAAAATTGTGACATGTATTCATACAAGAAGAGTGTATTGCTCTGAATGGATGGAAACATAAGACATTTTAACAGAAACAGGATTTGACTGTATAGGAATCCCAGTCATTGATAAACAAAGACAGGTTATTATGTTATTAAAGCATTCAGAGATCATTTTTAAAATGATGATAAATAAAGTACAACAAACTAGTAACTGCATATTCTGTTATAATTTTTTTAAAGTTGAAAAGAGGAAGGTTTATAAATATTAGTTGCCATTTAACGGTATAATTTCATTATTGAGATTTGTTTGTAGTAATAATTAATTGCCAGTTGAAACTGGACAAGTGAAAGGCATTGTACTGAAAACTGGCTTTGTATCTAATGTAATTTAAATAGTGTTGGTAATGAATTCCACTTCGTCACGGAATGTCTTTAAAAGTTTAAAGAACTTGGGAAAAGTGTCACTTCATAATTGAATGTCTAAAGTTTTCAGAACATAGCGGAAATGTTTTATCTTGCAACTTTTTGTATCCAAGATAAAATGCTCATGTTTTGTTTGTTTTCTTCAGAGAAAACAACTTTGTTAGAATCAAGGAAATTCATGAGTAAAGCTGCATTACATTGTTGAAAACACAGACTATATATATTTGTGACAGGCAGTAAAATATTTTTGTGAATTCAAATTATATATGTTGCAATTAGTTTTTGCAAAATATTTGAAATGAAATCTTCCATGTCCCAAGAGTGGTCAAAGACTAATTAAATCTTGATTTTAGTCCATGCAAACCTGCATTTTGACATAAAATCACGGACGGTATTTTATATGCTTGTGCCTTCAGTGCCTAGGTTTTATCACAGTTCTTGATAAAACCATTAACACTGGGGGCAACAACAAAGTGAGAGGCTGTATGATCAGTGGCTTTCCCCTCTCATGGAATTCTACTTTACAGCTTAGTCTTCAGTGATTAACTATGACTCTCTGACTGGGAGGCTTGACTTGCACAGTCCTTATGTGCTGCAGCCCAGGGGGCTAGTTCGCCTTTGGAGCACATCTCCAACGCTGACTGTCCTTATGCCCTCAAGGCCGAGAGAGTGGGGGTGTGCTGTGGGCAAGGCATCTCCACTATAATCAAAATTTTTGCCTCATTTCTGAAACAGCAGCTGCCTCTTCTGCTGTTTTGGAGGTCATCGTCGAACACGACGGACAAACAAAACATTTTATATGCTTAAACTGA
>CM060342.1:38743109-38770609 GCA_030674155.1 Stramonita haemastoma
AGGTAAGTCAGAAAGTTTTCTTTACTCTTTGTGTAGAAGTGTTAGACACACAATAAAATAAGCTTGACTCAACTTCCTCAGTTGCTAATTACGACATCAGTCCAACGGAAGTATCTTCATGTATCTATCTGAGTGACGTCATAATTCAGCTTAATTTGCATAAGTCGTAAATATGCAATCATACACTACCGCACACTTTGTATGATAGTTATCCACAGAACCATGAAAGAAACAGGGTTTTTTTGCTTTTCATGTGTTTGACATTTTAGTTATCGTTGTCGTAGTTTTTGCTTTAGTCACCACAGTCCCAAGCTATAGACTTTCAACAGAACAATGTATTTGTGGAAAAAAAATTTTGTCATCCAAACATCCACCAATTTAAAAAAACAAAAAAACTTCCACAACTTTAAAAAAAAAGCTGAAAGGATACACAGAAATCAAACACTGAAACAGAAAAGGCTGAATATTTGTGCAAGGCAATTGCAATACTTAAAAGGTGCCATTTTAATGAAAAACTACTTTTTCGTGCTATCTTTTAAAATCCTACTTTAGTTTGTAATTACTTTCACTTACTAATTGTAATTGATTGCTTGTGTGTTGTACAGGTTAAATGCAAGCGCTTTGATATATTTTTTGTGTGTGTGCAAGATATAGCGCTATATAAATTCCATGTATTGTTATTATTATCATTATAATAATATAAAAAACCTTCAGTTTTAAAGGTAAAAAAAAATAATCTTGAAATTTTCTGAAAGTCTCCAAACAATATTAGCTCTAAGCATACATACCAGTAGAACTTGCTGTTACTGCACATTTTGATCACTTATTCATTATCATGAGCTGCAAACAACATTAGAACACAAAGTTGTCGAGTGAAACAAGTGATAATTCTGGTAACATGCCATGCACTTTTAAAACACCTGATCATAATAAAAATCTGTATTGACCAGTTGATTGAATATATATATAAATAAATGAATAAATTATTCAAGGAATAAATAAATAAATTGAGGATGAATGAAGATAATGTAAACATGCTGCCTGTCTAAATGAATTAATGTTGGCACTGACAATACTCGGACAACAACAGTTGCTGTCTGAGCGTTAAAAAGGAAGACTGAAAATATTCTTTCTTACATTCCCCCCATGATATAGACATTGAGTGATGGCGATAGTCATTCTGATGAGACTATAAACCAAGGTGCCATGTGCAACACACATTTAGCACACGTTAAAGAGCCTTTAGCAGCAAAAACGTTTCAATCAAATGGGGATCATACTGGCATTTTTCGTTTTCCAGGTAGGAGCGTCACCTGCCAATCCACCTCACTATCAGCACCAGTGTGAAGGGCAAAGTTCCTCACAGGTCGGCAAAGATTTTGAACCCTTTCCTTCAACTACATCACCACAGCACCAGCATGCGTGTGTGCGTTGTTTTCTGTACTTTTTGGGTGGAGAGTTGGTTTTAAAAAAACCACCATCACCACCTCCATCATCATCATCATCATCATCATCACCATCATCATCATCATCATCATCATCACCACCACCACCACCACCACCATCACCACCACCACCACCATCACCACCACCACCACCACCACCACCACCACCACCACCACCACCACCACCACCTCCCATCATCAATATCGTCGTTGTTGTTGTGTTACAGCCTCAGACTGCACAGTCCTCACAAGTGTCAGAGTAACAGCGGTTCCTACTGCCTGGCCTCTGAGTACTGACCACTGGGATGGAGGGATGGATGGAGGGCGTCAGTCAACCACTAGTGGCCTCTGAGTACTGACCACTGGGATGGAGGGATGGATGGAGGGCGTCAGTCAACCACTAGTGGCCTCTGAGTACTGACCACTGGGATGGAGGGATGGATGGAGGGCGTCAGTCAGCCACTAGTGGCCTCTGAGTACTGACCACTGGGATGGAGGGATGGAGGGCGTCAGTCAACCACTAGTGGCCTCTGAGTGCTGACCACTGGGATGGAGGGATGGAGGGCGTCAGTCAACCACTAGTGGCCTTGAGGAGGAGTCCCTTCAAGTCGGTTGATTTCTTTGTGGCTGTATGTCTCTCTGTCTCTATCTCTGTCAGTCTGTATATCTGGTCCCTGCGTGTGTGTGTGCGTGTGTGTGTGTGTGCACGCACACTTTGTTTTCTGTCTGTTTTTTGCCTGTGGTTGTTAGATTAACTTTGCATAGTACATTTTGTTTTTGTGGTTTTAGACTAGCCATTGAAAGATTGCTAACAAGTGTAAAGTAGCAGCCAGTTGATAATTATTTAATAGCAACATTGTAGTTGGGAAAACAAGTGCAGTAGCCAGTTAGAATTTCGTCATCATGATGAAAATGATTTATCACAGACTACACAATACTCTAGAAGATGAAATCTTTAAATGGAAGCATTTGAGACATTATACAGTAACGGCTATGCCTTTGATGTATGTCGATTTTTCCCCTTGGGTCAGGCAACAAGAGAGTTCCAATGAAGAAAAAAGTCCACAGAATCGAAGCTTGTCTGGTAGAGGAACAGATCTAACTCAGGAAACTGTGGTTACAGATGGCGCTGGACTGTGGCGAGATGCACTGAGGGGAAAGCAGCCTGAAGATCACACACGCAGACCTGCCATGACTGAGGGGAAAGCAGCCTGAAGATCACACACAGACCTGCCATGACTGAGGGGAAAGCAGCCTGAAGATCACACACACACAGACCTGCCATGACTGTGACTGCTGTGCAGGGCAGTAGAAAGAGACTGGAGAGAGGGTGGAGCCATGGACTGGAGGTTTGTCCAGATTTCATTAATTTTTTAGTCTGTTCTTAAAGTCTGTTAGCGCTGAATTAACTCAGTGCTGCTGGCGGAATTAACATCAGCCAGTATCATTTTCAAGCAAGATGGGGTCAAACAACCCTTGATATTGATATATAAAATTGAACTAAGTGTGTTGTAAATCACTAGAAAGCTTAGATAACAAGCTTTTAAATGAGCAAAAATTTATAGCAGCATGTAGTGTTTATGATCATGTACAAAAAAAAATTTAATATAAAAAATTGCGTATACACTTCCTAACACTGTTGCGACTTCAGATCCCCAGATTGATTTTTACGCAGTGTTGTTGCAGTGCAAAAATGTCATGATTCAGTAAATAGTATCTCTTGACATTAGTTTTGAAAAAAAAAAAAGTTTGTGTTGCTTTACTAGTCGTCAAATACTTGAAAAAGTCCAGCAAAACGATTGACGCCATTGCGATCATCACTGCGGTGAACACTCATTTCGTGCAAAGTGGCGGCGTTCTATGACCAAAATACGACAATCTCTTGATTTCATGTGATGCAAAGTACTCGGCAGCATATCGAAATGACTTAAAAGAAATTGTATGTGTGTGTGAGTGTATTCGATGTGTTAATCTTCTTTATGGACGATTGTGTACATGTAAATAATTTGAATGTAACGACTTTGATTTGTTGCTGTCCAAGAGTCAGCGCCATAAAAATTCCATACATAAGTAGTAGTAGTAGTATACATGAAATAGGGAGAGGGATTGACATGTGTGTACAGACTTGATTTATGTGTGTTCAATATCTATGTTCACAGGGCTTGTGTACCCAATAGCTGGAGATGCTTTCAGCAGCACCAAGAGTTAAGTACTTCATCTTCTTTTGTGTGTGTGTGCGCGTGCGCACGTGCGTATGTCCATTTTGGGGGGGGGGGGGGCGGGGGCATGTTTATTTCTTTGCATGTGCTGTGATTTTTGCTGTGCTCTTCATTGATGCTTTATTCCTATAGGTATGTTTTATTTTTTAAGGTTGCCGAAATCATGTTAGTTAAATGATACTGGTGAACATTTTTTCCTAGATAGATGGCTTGATGAAAAAAAGCAAATCAATGCGTATTCAATGTATCATCTGGAAATGAAAATTTGACTTGACTTGACATTGTCACAGCTTGTTTTGCCCTAATGTTGCTTGTTGTATTGCCATGATACACTAACCCCATTGTTGATGGTTATTTCCTTGTTGTTTCTTTTTCCTAATATTTTCACTTTCTTTAAACACTTACACTCAGTCAAGTCAAGTCATGTCTAAAACACTTTGATCAACCCTGAAGGGCAATTACAATACTTATAGAATAATAATACAGTTATCTTTTATAAAATACAAAAATATAAAATGCAATAGTTTTTTGTTTTTTTTAAATTCATGTTTTTGACATGATGTTGAGCTTCTACCCATTTTTGTAGATATGTAAGAATACTCTTATAAATTTAGTATTTTGTACACATGATATGACTTATGTCAGGTTGTTCTGAATGCAATAAATAGTGTTTCAAGCATAAAAACAAAGAGCTGATGATGTGTGTGTTTGTTGACAGACTTTGCACTGCAAGAGGGTTGAAGACGGAGAAATTGGCATAGGAGACTGGACACAAGGAATTGAAGTTGGCATGTAAGTTACAAGTCTTGTGTGTGGACGTTTTTAATGTAGAGTTGTTTGTGTGTGTTTGAAGAATGCTGGTTCCTGATGTATTCTTGCAGTGGTGTAATTAATCAGTGCCTGTTTCTGATGTATTCTTGTCACTGCGATTCGCCTCACACAGGATTGAAAGTTGTCAGAGATGAGTACTTATATCATAGTTTTTTAAAGAAATAGTGTATGTGTGTTGTGTGTGTGTGTGTGTGTGTGTGTGTACATTCGATGTGTTAAAACTCTTTATGGACGATTGCATACATGTCAATAGTTTGAATGTAACAAATAATTTGTAACGACTTTGATTTGTTGCTTTCCAAGAGTCAGCACTATATAAATTCCACACACTAGTAGTAGTAGTATACATGAAATAGGGAGAGGGATGGACACGTGTGTACAGACTTGATTGATGTGTGTTCAATATCTGTGTTCACAGGGCTTGTGTATGCAATAGCTGGAGATGCTTTCAGCAGCACCAAAAGTTAAGTGCTTATTTTTCTTCTTCTTTGTGTGTCTCTGTGTGTGTGTGTATGTGTGCATGCACGCATTTGTGTGTGTGTGTGTGCATGGTTGTGTGCGTGTTTACTCCTTTGCCTGTGATGTGATGTTTGCTGTGCTCTTCATTGATGCTTTATTCCTACAGGCATGTTTTGTTTTTTAAGTTTGCCAAAATCATGTTTGTTAAATGATACTGGTAAAAAAAATAATTTTTCTAGATAGATGGCTTGGTGAAAAAAAAGCAAATCAGTGCTATTTCAATGTATCATCTTAAAATGAAAATTTGACTTGACTGGACTTGACATTGTCACAGCTTGTTTTGCCCTAACGTTGCTTGTTGTATTGCCATGGTACACTAACCCCATTGTTGATGGTTGTTTCTTTGTTGTTTCTTTTTCCTAATATTTTCTCATTCTTTAAACACTTACACTCAGTCAAGTCAAGTCATGTCTAAAACACTTTAATCATCCCTGAAGGGCAATCATTATACTTGTAAAATGATAATAAAGTTATCTTTTATAAATAGAAAAATATAAAATACAGTAGTTATATTTCTATTTTTAAAAATCATGTTTTTGACATATTAAGCTTCTACCCATTTTTGTCGATATGTAAGAATACTGTTATAAACTTTGGCATGTTGTATACATGATATGATTTATGCCAGCCTGTTCTGAATGAATGGCATTGTGTTTGGAGCATAAAAACAAAAAGATCATGATGTGTGTGTTTGTTGACAGACTTTGCACTGCAAGAGGTTGAAGACAGAGAAATAGGCATAGGAGGCTGGACACAAGGAATTGAAGTTGGCATGTAAGTTACTGTTCCTTTGTATGTGGTTTTGTTTAGTGCATACTTTTCTGTGTGTTTGAAGAATGTGGGTTCCTGATGTAGACTTGGTTTGGTGTAATTAAAGAATGCTTTTTTCTGATGTACACTTGTTTGTGTATTTGATGTGTGTATGTTTCTGATCTTCAGTGGTGCCCCCATGGTCTACAAGGATGAAATAGGTGAAATAAAGGTGTTTCTGATGTCTTCTCGTTTATGCATGATTGCTGAAATCCTGGTTTTGATATACACTTGCTTCTTCAATTTAACGTCTGTTCACTCTCAGTGATATTGGATACACTTGCTTCTGTGTGTTTGATGTTTGTATATGTGTGATGTGTACTAGTGTGTGTGTTTGATAGATTTGTGTTTCTGATGCCTGTTTCTGTGTGTGCAGAGGGGGTGAAGACATCTGAAGGGAAGCAGGATGGATGTTTCAGAGTTTCTCCACCAGTGGACGGGAGGCATCAGTCGTGGATATTTTTCTGACTGAGGTACAAAGGTCACTGCAAAGAGTGATTTTTATCATGGTTTTTAAAAGAAATTGTGTGTATGTGTGTGTGTGTGTGTGTGTGTGTGTGTGTGTGTTTGTATAAATTTTATGTTTTAATCTTATTCATGGACGTTGTAAGTAAATGTTTTGAAGGTAACGACTTTGATTTGTTGCTTTCCAAGAGTCAGCGCTACATAAATTCCATACACCAGTAGTAGTAGTATACATGAAATAGGGAGAGGGATTGACATGAGTGTACAGACTTGATTTATATGTGTTCAATATGTGTTCACAGGGCTTGTGTACCCAATAGCTGGAGATGCTTTCAGCAGCACCAAGAGTTAAGTGCTTATTTTTCTTCTTCTTTGTGTGTCTCGGTGTGTGTGCGTACATGCGCGCATTTGTGTGTGTGTGTGTGTTTATTTTTTGTGCCTGTGCTGTGATGTTTGCTGTGCTCTTCATTGATGCTTTTTTCCTATAGGGTTTTTTTTTTTTAAAGGTTGCCGAAATCATATTAGTTAAATGATACTGGTGATTTTTTTTTCTAGATAGATAGCTTGAATAAAAAAAAAAAGCAAATCAATGCATATTCAATGTATCAATTGGAAATGACTTGACATTGTCACAGCTTGTTTTGCCCTAATGTTGCTTGTTGTATTGGCATGATACACTGACCCCATTGTTGATGGTTATTTCTTTGTTGTTTCTTTTTCCTAATACTTTCACATTCTTTAAACACTTGCACTCAGTTACCTTTTTATAAAAAAAAAATTCATGTTTTTGACATATTAAGCTTCTACCCATTTTTGTAGATATGTAAGAATACTGTTATAAACTTTGGCATGTTGTATACATGATATGATTTATGCCAGCCTGTTCTGAATGAATGGCATTGTGTTTGGAGCATAAAAACAAAGAACTGATGATGTGTGTGTTTGTTGACAGACTTTGCACTGCAAGAGGGTTGAAGACAGAGAAATAGGCATAGGAGGCTGGACACAAGGAATTGAAGTTGGCATGTAAGTTACTGTTCCTTTGTATGTGGTTTTGTTTAGTGCATACTTTTCTGTGTGTTTGAAGAATGTGGGTTCCTGATGTAGACTTGGTTTGGTGTAATTAAAGAATGCTTTATTCTGATGTACACTTGTTTGTGTATTTGATGTGTGTATGTTTCTGATCTTCAGTGGTGCCCCCATGGTCTACAAGGATGAAAGAGGTGAAATAAAGGTGTTTCTGATGTCTTCTCGTTTATGCATGATTGCTGAAATCCTTGTTTTGATATACACTTGCTTTTTCAATTTAACGTCTGTTCATTCACTGATATTGGATACAGTTGCTTCTGTGTGTTTGATGTTTGTATATGTGTGATGAGTACTGGTGTGTGTGTTTGATAGATGTGTGTTTCTGATGCCTGTTTCTGTGTGTGCAGAGGGGGGTGAAGACATCTCTGAAGGGAAGCAGGATGGATGTTTCAGAGTTTCTCCACCAATGGACTGGAGCCATCAGTCGTCAATATTTTTCTGACTGAGGTACAAAGTTCACTGCAAAGAGTAATTCTTATCATGGTTTTTAAAAAAAATTGTGTGTGTGTGTGTGTGTGTGTGTGTGTGTATAAATTTTATGTTTTAATCTTATTCATGGACGTTGTAAGTAAATGTTTTGAATGTAAGGACTTTGATTTGTTGCTTTCCAAGAGTCAGTGCTACATAAATTCCATACACTAGTAGTAGTAGTATACATGAAATAGGGAGAGGGATGGACATGTGTGTACAGACTTGATTTATGTGTGTTCAATATCTGTGTTCACAGGGCTTGTGTACCCAATAGCTGGAGATGCTTTCAGCAGCACCAAGAGTTAAGTGCTTTTTTTTCTTCTTCTTTTGTGTGTCTCGGTGTGTGTGTGTGTGTGTGTGCGCATGCGCGTATTTGTGTGTGTGTGTATCAGTGTTTATTTCTTTGCATGTGGTGTGATGTTTGCTGTGCTCTTCATTGATGCTTTTTTCCTATAGGTTTTTTTTTTAATGTTGCCAAAATCATATCAGTTGAAAGATACTGGTGATTTATTTTTTCTAGATAGATGGCTTGGTGAAAAAAAGCAAATCAGTGCGTATTCAGTGTATCATCTGGAAATGAAAATTTGACTTGACTTGACATTGTCACAGCTTGTTTTGCCCTAATGTTGCTTGTTGTATTGCCATGATACACTGACCCCATTGTTGATGGTTATTTCTTTGTTGTTTCTTTTTCCTAATATTTGCACTTTCTTTAAACACTGAACTCTCAGTCAAGTCAAGTCGAGTCATGTCTAAAACACTTTAATCATCCCTGAAGGGCAATTACAATACTTATAAAATAATAATACAGTTATCTTTTATAAAATACAAAAATATAAAATACAATAGTTATCTTTATATATATATATAAAATTGTGTTTTTTTCATGATGTTGAGCTTCTACCCATTTTTGTAGATATGTAAGAATACTCTTATAAATTTAGTATTTTGTACACATGATATGATTTATGTCAGGTTGTTCTGAATGAAATAAATAGTGTTTCAAGCATAAAAACAAAGGGCTGATGATGTGTGTGTTTGTTGACAGACTTTGCTCTGCAAGAGGGTTGAAGACGGAGAAATAGGCATAGGAGGCTGGACACAAGGAATTGAAGTTGGCATGTAAGTAACAGTTCTTTTGTGTGTGGACGTTTTTATTGTACATTTGTGTGTGTGTTTGAAGATTGGTGGTTCCTGATGTATTCTGGCTGTGGTGTAATTAATCAGTGCGTGTGTCAGATGTACACTTGTCACTGCGATTCTCCTCACACATGATCAAAAGTTGTTGGAAAAGAGTAATTTTATCATGTTTTTTTAAAGAAATTGTGTGTTGTGTGTGTGTGTGTGTGTGTGTGTGTGTGTGTGTGTGTGTGTGTGTGTGTGCATTTGATGTGTTAATCTTCTTTATGGATGATTGCTTGCATGTAAATAATTTGTAACAACTTTGATTTGTTGCTTTCCAAGAGTCAGCGCTACATAAATTCCATACACTAGTAGTAGTTAAAAGTTAAAGTCTGTCCCGAGCCTAAGGCTCATCAGGCCGGTGCTTGTCCCGGTTTCTGTGGCGTTAAGCGACTGAGAGTCATAGACTCCCCCCTGGATAGGACGCCAGTCTATCGCAGAATTAACCCCCCAACACAAGGTTGGTACCCCTTTTTACACCTGGGTGGGGTGAGAAAATAGCCATAAAGTGCCTTTTCCAAGGGCACAACGCCATAGCCGAAAGCTGGGATCGAACCCGCAACCTTTAGATTACGAGTCCAACGCCCTAACCACTAGACTACAGCGGCGGCTACTAGTAGTAGTAGTATACATGAAATAGGGAGAGGGATTGACATGCATGTACAGACTTGATTTGTTTTTACAAGATATAGCGCTATACAAATTCCATTGATTATTATTATTTTTTTTATTATTTATGTGTGTTCAATATCTGTGATCACAGGGCTTGTGTACCCAATAGCTGGAGATGCTGTCAGCAGCGCCAAGAGTTAAGTGTTTATTTTTCTTCTTTGTGTGTGTCTCTATGTGTGTGCGCATTTGTGTGTGTGTGCGTGTTTGTGTGCGTGTTTATTTTTTTGCCTGTGGTGTGATGTTTGCTGTGCACTTCATTGATGCTTTATTCCTGTAGGTATGTTTTATTTTTTAAGGTTGCCGAAATCATAGTTAAGTGATACTGATAAAAAAAAAAAAAAATTTTATATATAGATGGCTTGATGAAAAAAAGCAAATCAATGCATATTCAATGTATCAATTGGAAATGAAAATTTGACTTGACATTGTCACAACTTGTTTTGCCCTAATGTTGCTTGTTGTATTGCCATGGTACACTGACCTCATTGTTGATGGTTATTTCTTTGTTGTTTTTTTCCCTAATCTTTGCACATTGTTTACACACTTACACTCAGTTATCTTTGTAAAAAAAAATTCATGTTTTTGACATGATGTTGAGCTTCAACCCATTTTTGTAGATATGTAACAATACTCTTATAAACTTTGGCATGTTGTACACACGAACACGTGCACAGAGGTGCCCCCATGGTCTAAAAGGATGAGACAGGTGAAGTGAAGGTGTTTCTGTTCTCTTGTTGTTGATGTGTGATTGATGAAAGTTTGTTTTTGATGCATACACTTGCTTCTGTGTGTTTGATGTTTGTATATTTGTGATGTGTACTGGTGTGTGTGTTTGATAGAAGTGTGTTTCTGATGCCTGTTTCTGTGTGTGCAGAGGGGGGTGAAGACATCTCTGAAGGGAAGCAGGATGGATGTTTCAGAGTTTCTTCATCAATGAACAGGAGGCATCAGTCGTGGATATTTTTTTCAAGGTACAAAAGTCACTGCGATTTTCCTCACACATCATTCAGAGTTGTTAGAGAAGAGTAATTTTTTTATTATTACTATGGTTTTTTAAAAGAAATAGTTTGTACTTTTTTATGATTAAGTTAAGAATTTGCCTGTGGATTAGCTAGTGTATATTATTTTTAATGGTTTGTTTTTGTATGAACATGAGTGTTGTTGGTGTACACAAGTGTTGTGTAAGTATGCAAATCCTTCCTCAAACCACATTTATTTTCTACCTAAGGTCTCCCCCCTCACAATCTGCCCAAACTCTTCAAAATCCACCTCATCTTTATCACCCTGCCTACGCATGCTGTGCTTGCACATTTCGTGTGTGTATTTATGAATTTGGTATTTGTGCATTTTAATCATGGACAGTTACGTGCATGTAAATGATTTGAATGTAAGGGCTTTGATCAGTTGCTTTACAAGAGTCAGCGCTATGTAAAGTCCATACTGTAGTAGTAGTAGTAGTATTTAATTTTATTAATACTTGTTTAATCATACAACATGTTACAACAATTTTAGTTTTTGTTAGAAAAATGTGAGCATGCACGTGTGTGTGGGTTTTTTTGGGGGGGGGTATTTTTCCTTAAGACTATTTTGAATATCTTTATAGAATAGAGTGCTAATTTAATTGATATTTGTCTTATTATATAATATGTTGTAACAATTTGGTTTATGTCATGAAAATATGTGCACATGTATGTGAATGTTTCCAGTATATGTGTGTGTGAGTTGGCGTGCGTGCGAGCCATGTGGGAGTGTGTGCATGCGTGGGCATACTAGTGCGCTCAGAAGTGTTTGCGAATTTACTTGGGTAAGTTCATAACTGGCTGAGGTATTGCTGATTTGTTGTTGCTATTTTTATTGTGATGGTAGCGTGCTGATGTTTGGAACCTGTGTTGTGGTGTATATAGAAATCTGTGATGTTATATTTAGATGTTTACTGGTTTTATGTATGGCTTGTAACCTGCCTGAATTTCTGTATGTTTGAGATAGTAAAGTAGTTGAATTTGACTTAAGTAGTATAGAATAAATATTTTGTGTGATTTATGTCTTCTCGTGTGTTTGTGTTGCCTTGTATTTCCATGATCTGTCCACCCCTTGTTGTTTCATTCTCCCAATATTTTCACATTCTTTAAACACTTGCACAGTTTATCTTTTTATCATCTGTTTAACATAACTTCTGCTCCATTTCATGTTTGCACATATGTTAGAATAGTGTTGTAAACATGGAATGTTGTACTCCTGTTATGATTTGTGCCAGGTTGTTGTGAATGAATGAATTTGTGTTTGGAGCATAAAAACAAAGAGCTGATGATGTGTGTGTTTGTTGACAGACTTTGCACTGCAAGAGGTTGAAGACGGAGAAATAGGCATAGGAGGCTGGACACAAGGAATTGAAGTTGTCTTGTAAGTTACTGTTCCTTTTTGTGTGGTTTTGTTTAGTGTATACTTTTCTGTGTGTTTGAAGAACATGGGTTCCTGATGTAGACTTGCTTTGGTGTTTTTAATGAATGCTTTTTTCTGATGTACACTTACTTCTGTATTTGATGTGTGTATGTTTCTGATCTTCAGTGGTGCCCCCATGGTGTACAAGGACAAGATAGGTGAAGTGAAGGTTTTTCTGTTCTCTTGTTGTTTTTGATGTGCTTTATGAATGCCTATTTCTGATGCAAATATTTCGGGGATGTGTGTTTCTGATGTAGGCTTGTTTCTGTGTTGGATGTATGTGTGTTTCTGATGTAGGCTTGTTTCTGTGTTGGATGTATGTGTGTTTCTGATGTAGGCTTGTTTCTGTGTTGGATGTATGTATGTTTCTGATGTAGGCTTGTTTCTGTGTATGATGTATGTTTGTGATGTAGGCTTGTTTCTGTGTATGATGTATGTTTGTGATGTAGGCTTGTTTCTGTGTTGGATGTATGTGTGTTTCTGATGTAGGCTTGTTTCTGTGTATGATGTATGTGTTTCTGATGTAGGCTTGTTTCTGTGTTGGATGTATGTATGTTTCTGATGTAGGCTTGTTTCTGTGTTGGATGTATGTATGTTTCTGATGTAGGCTTGTTTCTGTGTTGGATGTATGTATGTTTCTGATGTAGGCTTGTTTCTGTGTTGGATGTATGTATGTTTCTGATGTAGGCTTGTTTCTGTGTCTGATGTGTGTTTCTGATGTAGGCTTGTTTCTGTGTTGGATGTATGTGTGTTTCTGATGTAGGCTTGTTTCTGTGTATGATGTATGTGTGTTTCTGATATCTGTATCTGTGTGTGCAGAGTGAACACACCCCTAAGGGGAATCCTGATGGATGTTCCAGAGTTGCTACACCACTGTATGGGAAGCGAGGAGTGTGGACATTTCTCACCAAGGTAACAAAACTCACTGTGATTCTCCTCACACATCATTCAGAATTTTTAGAGAAGAGTCATTTTCATGTTGGGTTTTTTAAAAGAAATACTTTGTACTTTTTTTTTTTTTTTAATGTCTGCGTTTGTTTTTCAGTGTCACTGGCTCTTTTTGTCATGTGCTGGAAACTTTGACTGTTTTCTGCCCTGCGTGTGCATGTGCGTGTGTGTGTGTGTGTGTGTGTGTGTGTGTACTCCTCTGGGAATTTTATCATTTTCTGTAAGCTGTGACTGTTTTCTGCCCTGTGTGTGTGTGCACTCCTCTGGGAATTTTATCATTTTTTTTCTTCATTTTGTTTTGTTCCTTGTTTTGATCTCTGAAGTTCACCACTGCTGATATTTTTATGTATAGAACTGTCAGGGTTGGCACAAGCCTTAAAAAGCCCTAAAAAGCTCTAATTTTGGGAAGCCCTAAAAGCCCTAAAAATGAGACATACGGCCCTTGAGGCCCTTAAAGCCCTAAAAATGGAAGTCATGTGTGACTTCTTTTTTTTTAAGTATTTAAAAAATATTCAAAATAAAACTTTGGAGAAATAAATGTGAGAAGCGTGTCCAAAGATTGTATTATCGCCGATAGAATGCTTGCTTGTCGTCTGCTACTCGCATCACACCACCTATTTTGTAAAGGGAGGTAATAGTAATTGCCTCCCTTGGAAATGTGATCGATTTGCTTCCAGCATATTGTTGATACACACAGCCTGTGCTTGTCAGACTCTTCGTTAGAATTTCTTGGATAGATGACGGTGCACAACCTTGAAGTTGTGTCAGTATCCACCATATACTTTCACACAAGGTGACTTCGCTCACTCGACTCTGAGGTTAGTATATATATATACTTACCTAAATACTAACTTAAATATACCTTTCCCTACACATATATGTGTAAGGAAAGGTGTATTTAGGTTGATATTTATACATTTGATACCCTATGGCTAGGCTCTGAATTTGGATTTAAAAAGGCCCTAAATTTTGTTTCACCAAGTCTGTATGAACCCTGACTGTTTTTCCCCACCATTTTTTTAGATAACCACATTCCAACTTTAAGGATAGTGTCTAAACAAGACACCATACATTGTTTGAGATTTTGTCATCTGTTCCTACTCGCTCAAAATGGTTTACTTGTGGGATAGTTCAGTGCTGTGATAGTTCAGTGCTGGGATAGTTCAGTGCTGGGATAGTTTAGTTCAGTGCTGGGATAGTTCAGTGCTGGGATAGTTCAGTGCTGGGATAGTTCAGTGCTGGGATAGTTCAGTGCTGGGATAGTTCAGTGTTGATAGTTCAGTGACTGACGTGTGTCACTTGTGATTCTGTGTGCAGGCGGTGTCCATGATGGAAGAGACCCAGGCATTGGCAGCCACCAGCCACAAGATACTGACGTTCACATTGTGCCCTCATAACACCTGTTATGGACTTGTGTAGTGCAGTGCACTGTTGTGTTATGGACTGGTGTAGTGCAGTGCACTGTTGTGTTATGGACTGGTGTAGTGCAGTGCACTGTTGTGTTATGGACTGGTGTAGTGCAGTGCACTGTTGTGTTATGGACTGGTGTAGTGCAGTGCACTGTTGTGTTATGGACTGGTGTAGTGCAGTGCACTGTTGTGTTATGGACTGGTGTAGTGCAGTGCACTGTTGTGTTATGGACTGGTGTAGTGCAGTGCACTGTTGTGTTATGGACTGGTGTAGTGCAGTGCACTGTTGTGTTATGGACTGGTGTATCGCAGTGCACTGTTGTGTTATGGACTGGTGTAGTGCAGTGCAGTGTTGTGTTATGGACTGGTGTATCGCAGTGCACTGTTGTGTTATGGACTGGTGTAGTGCAGTGCAGTGTTGTGTTATGTAGATGTGCAGTGCACTGTATTGTAATGTTGTTTATGCCATCTTTCCCCCACCCCCACTGCTGAAATAAAAGAAATATGCTTTTATAACCACAACCACACACACCCCTTCAACCTTCACTTGATGTGCTCATTATATAAATGTTGAACAACTTTGTTTATAAGTTACTGTACTGGGGGTTCATGCACACATTTTTGACATGTGTTATTGTGTTGACATGGGGTTTGTGTTCTTGAGTGAGTGTGTACGTTTGTGTGTGTGGTGTTGTGTAGTGTGTGTGAGAGAGAGACAGAGAATCAGGAATATAGGTTTTCCACATCAGAATCAAAAGTGAGGGTTACACCAGCCCCCCACAGCCATCTGTATTCTACTGCTATTCTTCAGCTGCCTGTATCCAGATGTCTGTATATCAAAAGTGGAGGATTGGAAAAGTGGTTTTATTGGGCGTTTTTTTCTGTCCTTAGAGCTCCATTATCCATGAAACAAAAGAAAGAAAGAAGAAACATTGGAGCACAGGCTTTAAAAGTACAGACATCTGAATACAGGCTTCTAGAATACAGATATCCAAGATTCATACATATAGATAAAGAAAAAGTCAACAGTATAAAAATAAAATAGGGCGTACAAATATCCCAAATCCCTGGATCATTTATAATGTAAAAATGTGATGCTCCAACACATAACGAGTCACATTGCACCTGAGGTCAATTTTTACTTACTGACGCGTTATTGGTCTACAATAAAGAGGTTATCCAAAACAAAAAACACATTGAAAATTGGACGATTCTATGAAAAATAATTAAATATTTGAAATGATGAACTGCAGGACGTGACAAAGAAATGGACTGGTTTAGCATTGTAATACATGGTCAGAATGAGGGCTTGGGTATTTTTTAAACGCATTTAAAAGGAAACGAATATATGCCTTAATATTTCATTAGAGGGTAAAATAAAGGATATAGTTTTATCGTGAATGAAAATTGATAACCAGACCCCAAATGCCTTACATGGCTCCAAGTAGAATAATGGGTCAGGTGCTAAACTACTCATTTTTGTGGTGGAGCAACACAAATGAATTTAAACGCGGAAATTTAAAACGAGACACGCCAGTAATCATCCCCAACATGTAATTACAGACATAAAATATCACATATCTGAAGTAAAAATACTCCCACCCTAACATCTCTTGAATAACTTTTTACATTAAGTAAATCAGACACTTAAAATTCAGATGATAAAATAATAATGAAAAGGAAAGACCTGACCAAAGAAATCAGAGTAAATATTTTTTTTACAAATCTGAATTTTGTCCCAGAAAAACAAGCCTCTGAAAGTGGCCATTTAACAAGACCCATTGATAAAAAGTTTTTACATAAAGTATATCAGACACTTGAGTTTCAGATAACTGAGTATTAATAAAAAACAATAAATGAGACGGCACAGAAAATTTTTTTTAAATCAGAAATAAGCAGCTGTATGGACAATTTATGATGTGTATAATACTATTAGAGACTTTAAAGAAAACAAGAACAACGTATAAATGTGCATATAGATAACAAGCATTTGAATTCAACCTTCAAATATTTATAATCTACAGACGTCGGAAAAGTACATTTGGAGACTGATTTCAAATACTTATATGCAGAAATGGCCATTTGAATACACACATCAGAAATAAATACAATTTGAATACAATCTTCAGATATATACAGGCATAAAAAATCTACTTGGATATTGTCACCAAACCCCCCCCTAAAACTATGAATAATTGACCCAGGCATATTCATTGGATTACAGATATCTAGATGTGGTTGACTACTACACAAGATGGGCATCTAAATGTAATATATATATATTTTTAATAAATGTGCTTAACTAGAGCTTAAAGGTTTGCCCATGGCAAGAGTGTTTTGTATGTCATCCCCCACCCCCCACCCCCTCTTCTTCCTTATTGTCGTGTTGCCAAGATAGTATAGTGTCTTTGAACTACATTCAGCATGGTTAGCAGGTGGATAGGTGACCCTTTGTGTGGTTGACTTCAGCACAGTCACCCAGTTATGATTGGGTACCTGCCCTCATCAGGGTCGGAATAGGTAATGCAGCCAGGGAGAGATGATCATCTGTAAAACGACATACAGACTTGTTTGAACTACATTTTTCCCCTACAGTTAACATAATATAAATATCCCACCACCTAAAAATACAGTTTAAAGTCGACATTGAAATGTAGACACCACTTTATCAAGAAGGAAGATGACTACAAATAATTCTTCCCAGTTTGATACAAAGATTAAATGAGACTAGTTGAGGCCCTGGGTGCAAATGCATGAAGAACACCTTGGGTGCACACGAAAAACCCATTCCGCCATCTGGAAGAGTAGCCCAGCTTGTTCTAGTAGGAGTTGATGAAAAAATTTATAAAATGGATGCAAATGTAAACGCCATCACCAAGGTCCTGATTCCTAAACTGAGGGGAAAGGTAGTATATGCAAAAATTTTGCCTTTGGTGGAGATTGAAGCTGAGGGACATTGATGATAAATACACAGACACAGACATGTGAATTCAGGCATTGGAAATCTGGACATATAAAGTGAATGCCAGATGCATTAGGAATACACCTACACTCTAAACATTGAAGTACAAGTAAATATCTGAAGTACAAACCGCTGAAATACCGACAATTGAAATGTCCTATACAAGATTAATAAATACAGACTTCTAAAATGCATATTGGATACAGACATAAAACGCCTCTGAAGTACATTTCAGATGCATCTATACTTCTGTATAAAACGCCTTCCAAATTCGGATGTATACTTCAGGTGTATTAAAATACATACTGGACAGACATCTAAAATACAGATGCATATTGGGAATGGCACATCTAAATACAGAGATATAATGGTCCTCTAAAATAGTGTCGTAGGTTTTAAAATGGGCATCTAAGTAGGGATGCCTGAAATATATCAATGAACATGTTAAATGGGGCCAGCTAAAGTATGTACATGTACCCAGATGCAGACTGCACTTGATAAAAATACAGGTTTTCTGATGCCAACTTCTGAATATGAACTAACTTCACTGAAAATACACTCCCATCCAACTCCAGAGAATTTGAATAAAAATGGGGGGAAAAACAATTATGGCATGATTTGGAAAATAAAACATCTGATAAACAAACCTCTGATAAAAGACCTCTAGAAAAGACAGACTTCTGATGCACTATAGGCCTACATCTATTGGATAAGGGGATTATAAAATGCAGACATTCTACAAGGGCGCCTACTAACGCTGAAATGTGTGGGAACGCATTTTATAACAAACATTCTACAACGGCCACATACACATGTGGAACAACATGTCTAAACACATTCTACAATGGGCACCTACACAAGCAGAACATATCTGAACACATGTAATGGGCACCTTCTGTAACAAACATATGCTGAACAACATGCCTGCATGCATTCTACAATGAATGCATACTACAAAGGGCACATGACACCTAGGCTACACACAAAACAACTGGTCTGAACGCATTCTGCAATGAACACATTCTACAAGGGGTGCATACAAACTCGTAACAACACATCTAAAATTCTTTAACCACACATTTTATAGCGGATGCCTACACATGGGAAACAACATACAAGTGAACACATTCTATAATGGACACCTACACATGCAGAACAACACATCTGAACACATTCTACAATAAAACGCGTTGTACAAGGACACTTGTGCACACTGAACAACACGTCTGAACGCATGTCTAAATACATTATATAATGTACTCCTACACACTGAATTACATGTCCAAGTACATTATATAATGGACACCTACACACACTGAATTACATGTTAAATACATTATAAAATGTACACATACTGAATTATGTTAAATACATTATATAATGGGCACCTACACACACTGAATTACACGTCTAAATACAGTATATAATGGATACCTACACACACTGAATTACATGTCTAAATTCATTATATAATGTACACCTACACACACTAAAAAACATGTCTAAATACATTATATAATGTACACCTACACACACTGAATTACATGCTAAATACATTATATAATGTACACCTACACACACTAAAAAAATATGTCTAAATACATTATATAATGGGCACCTACACACACTGAATTACATGTTACAGTATATAATGGATACCTACACACACTGAATTACATGTCTAAATACATTATATAATGTACACCTACACACACTAAAAAGCATGTCTAAATACATTATATAATGTACACCTACACACACTGAATTACATGCTAAATACATTATATAATGGACACCTACACACTGAAGTACATGTCTAGATACATTATGTAATGGAAACATACACACTGAATTACATGCTAAATACATTATACAATGGACACCTACACACACTGAATTACATACCTAAATACAGTATGTAATGGACACCTACACACACTGAATTACATGTCGAAATACATTATGTAGTGTACTCTTACACACACTGAATTACATGTCAAAATACATTATGTAGTGTACTCTTACACACACTGAATTACATATCCAACAGAACAGGTGGGAACAGATGCCAAGATCTACAACAATCTCTAGCTAGTGAATACACTTAGCCCACATAAAAAAATCCAGAAGATGGACATGGCATAGCCCAAATGGTGCACCACAACCAAATAGATTACATCATGGTGCAGAGACGATTTAGGCCTTGCATAAAAACTGCACAGACACAAAGCTTTCCAGGAGCGGACATTGGGAGTGACCATGATCTTGTAATGATGACATTCCGACTCCCTCTAAAAAAAACCTCACAAGGAGAACAACATCAGGATCAAGTCTGACCTGGAGAAAAGAGGAAGCAGACATTTTCCCGGCAAAGACAGGTGGGAAGTTTGCAGCACTCGCTCTGATAGACTCAGATGATAGGAATATAGATAGCTTGATGGATGGTTTCAACACAGCAGTGACTGAAACAGCAAGCGAACTTCTTGGCAAACATTCACCAGTCAAAAAACCTTGGGTCACATCTACAACTATGCGATAAATGTTAAAGTTAGTCTGTCCCGAGCCTAAGGCTCATCAGGCCGGTGCTTATCCCGGTTTCTGTGGCGCTAAGCGACTGAGAGTCATAGACTCCCCCCTGGATAGGACGCCAGTCTATCGCAGGGTTAACCCCCAACACAAGGTTGGTACCCCTTTTACACCTGGGTGGGGTGAGAAAATAGCCGTAAAGTGCCTTTTCCAAGGGCACAACGCCATAGCCGACAGCTGGGATCGAACCCCAACCTTTAGATTACGAGTCCAACGCCCTAACCACTCGACTACCGCGGCGGCACATGCGATAAATGTAGAATGTTAAAAAAAAAGGAAAAATGAAACAGAAGAAAGAGTGGAACAATATAGGGCACTCAACAAAAGAATCAGAAAGTCCATGACAGAAGCGAAAGAGAAATGGATTGGTCAACAGTGCCAGAACATTGAAGAAAACATCAAGAAAAAAAAAAACGGCAAGAAAGCATATCAACTGATGAAAGACATGACTAGCAAAATGCGTGTATAATAATATGAAGTAGAGCGCTCTCTTGCTGCCGTGGGCTCTGTAACTGTGAAGAAGTCGGGATAAGAGTGGACTCAAACCGGCCTCTTGTCTTGTAGCATCTTCTTCTCCTGACCATGGACGAAACTCCGACACCTCGCTGCATCACAGCTCCGATAAAAACCGCAGACCTAAAGGGTAGAGAGGGGCAGATGCAGTGAGCAGGGAAGATGGAGCACTATTTTATTTATTTATTCTTTTATAGACTAGAGGATAATGGAATAAGCACTCAAGTGCTTTTTTACATCCAGTCACTGTGTGTATGAATATTTGTAAATCTTGTCATCTGTTCCCACCGGCACACAATGGCCTACTCGAGCGCAATGTTCTGACCACTGGCTATTCCTTCCCCCCTTCTGATAGAGAGAGCCCTTGCCTAACACCCTCGGCACCAAAGTGGCCGATCTAGGTAGAAAGGTGTTCCCCACAGAGGGAATGGAACCAAGGTGGTGTGGCTAGGATGAATTAGTGGTTACATAAACTGACAGTGATTAGCACAGGACAGGTGCTCAGAAACATCTGTGACAGACTTAGGGATTGGAACCAGGGATGATGAGAGGAATATATCATTGTATCCATACATTGGTGTGTGTGTGTGTGTGTGTGTGTGTGTGTGTGTGCGTGTGCGTGTGTGTGCGCGTGTGTCTGTGTGTCTGTGTGTCTGTGTGTGCGCGCACACACGTAGGAGTGTGAGTGTTTGTGATATTTTTATTTGAAGCACATAATGTTTGAACAAAATATGAAATGTAGCTATCTTGTGTCTTTTGATTATTATTGGTATTAATATGCCTGTCAGTATTGTCATTGCCCGTCAGGGATGATTTAAGTGTTTTTGACTAGACTTTAAAGTCAGAAACGATCACAAGAGATTCAAATCACCAACAAAAGTTGTGTGTGTGTGTGTGTGTGTGTGTGTGTGTGTGTGCGCGCGCGCGCGCGCGCGCGCACGCGCGTGTGTGTGTGTGAGGACGGGAGGGACTTGTAGATGATTGGGGACGGGATAGCCTAGTGGTCAGAACATTGCACTGGCAATTTGACGACCCGAGTTCGATTCCCGTTCGAGGGGATTTTCCTCCTGGAGTTAACATCAGTGCTGACTCTACTCTTCCCTTGCGCACACGTTAAATCCTGTTCCGCTTTTCGTAAGAGTAGATCATTGTGTGCTGGTGAGAACAGATGACATTTACAAAGCGCTTTGGGAAGTCCTGGTAAAGGGAACCTATATTATGCTATGTTGTGTTGGTGCACGTGTAGGCCTATTTATTTATTTATCTATTTATTTATCTATTCTTTTATATCGAGGATAATGAAATAATCACTCGTGCTTTTTTACATCTAGTCCTCGTGTATGCAGTTTTATAAATGTCATATGTTCCCACCGGCACACAATGACCTACTCTTACGAAAGATATGCGTGCGTTCCCACACGGGGCGTTGGTTTACAGTCTCATCCGAAAGACTTTTGGGGAAGAGTAGAGTCAGCACTGATGTTAACTCCAGGGGAAAATCCCCTCGAACGGGAATCGAACTCGGGTCGTCAAATTGCGAGTGCAATGTTCTGACCACTAGGCTATCCCGTCCCCAATCATCACTGATGATGGTTTAATCCTCACTTGCACTTGTCCTAATCCAGTGTGATTAGGAATAATAAATAATAATAAATAATAAATGAATGTCACTATGAAACAGCCTGAATCTGGATTCCATGTGTGTAGGATGCAATTGGTGTGTTTTCCTTCCACCTCTGCCTGGTCTATACTCTCACTCTCTAGGCTCTTTTCTTCTTCCACTCTTTGTCCTCTACTATCTGTCTTCTGCTGTCTGTCGTCTACTTCTACTGTCTGTCTTCCGCTGTCTGTCTCTTCCATATGATGTATATGAAGGCTACATCCCCAATGTAGCAAGTCTATAGGTCATAACATCAGGACCTAGAGTTCACCCCGTTTGCTTACCACTGGGTCAACGAGATTCGAACCCAAGACCCCACAGGATAAACCTGCTCAGACCATGTTGCCAGGTGGTAATATCCCCTTCAGCAGGATTCAAACCCTGGGTCAGCAGATTACAAGCACAATGCTCTGCCTAACCAACGAGGCTATCCCATTCTCCCATGTGTGTGTGTGTGTGTGTGTGTGTGTGTGTGTGTGTGTGTGTGTGTGTGTGTGTGTGTGTGTGTGTGTGTGTGTGTGTGTGTTGTGTTGTTGTTTTCTTTAAAGTCTATTCATGCTTGGCGATAGTATGCAATACATATAAGATTCATAATGGAAAAACCACACACAACAAAACAAACAAAAAATAGGACAAACGTCACACACACACACACACACACACACACACACACACACACACACACACACACACACACACAAAAACACACACCCCAAACAAAACAAAAATAGGATGAACGCCACACACACACACACACACACACACACACACACACACACACACACACACACACACACACACCACACCACACCACAAACACACACACACACACACACACACACACACACAACACACACACACACACACACACACACACACACACAGAGTCAAACCAAACATCAACTCAAAAGTTTATTTGCACTCCAACATGACCAAACACAGCAGATCAGCTTACACATATCATCATCACAATGTTACACAGGTCAGTACTCTCTCTCTCTCTCTCTCTCTCTCTCTCTCTCTCTCTCTCTCTCTCTCTCTCCTCTCTCTCTCTCTCTCTCTCTCTCTCTCTCTCATTCCCTTCTCTCTTCTTCACGCAACACTCATGGTAGCATTCCTTTGATGTTGCCCCCTAACACAAATTTTCAACAGCAATTTTCAATCATGAAAACGAAAACATTGTCAATCAAAGCCTTACTTATCAATGAACAAGTTTTAGAAGGCATACAAGATAGTTATGGACACATTGCTTGCATAACAACATCTGTAATTACGATAACACACACGGTCATGTGAAAGTAAGACAAACCATAAAGAAAAATACAGTCTGCTTGAACGAAACAGCAAGCATCTTCCCTTTAGTTTTTGTTCTTGGTGTCATTTGCATGTAGGACCCTAAATTAAAAGCAAAACTGCATTTCGAACAAGGAAATCAGTAGTTTCAACAAGATCAAAACATGTTCTTATCATGATGATGTTATCATTTTCTTTTCAAATGTTCCTCTTCCTAAAAAACAACAGATCTGAGATACTTTGCATTAAATGTTTGTACTTATGTATGTTGATTCACACAAATGATCTTTACCTAGAATGATTCTTTCTGTCGCTCCCTCATCTAACTACCCCCCCCCCCCCTCCCTGAAAAAAGTAACTCCTGCTATATATATGAACGATTTTTGTTGTGAATACCTGTATCTTCCCCCCGAAAAAAAAAGAAAAGAAAAAAGGGGGAGGGGGAGGGATAACAAAGGAAAGACAAAGACTAATAACAACCAAACTGATCCACTACAAAGCACACCAGATACTAAATTATCAAACTGTTTTCTAGATGATTTGACGTGACTTTGAGGATACACCAACCAACATGCCCAAACTTCTTCAAAAGCAGGATGATTCCTGCCTGTAGCTACCTGTCCATATGTCACACAACCACTTGTAGTTGTTGTTTGTTTTGTAATTTCTATTGATCATTCTTTGAAAACAAAATTCACAAAGCCATTATATATATATATATATATATATATATATATATATATATATATATATATATATATATATATATATATATATATATATATATGTCAACCTTTTTTTAAATCAGAAAAAAATGTAGTAAGAGTTAGACAGCATGAAGAAATACGACTTTAACTACTTGATGTAAAATATTCCAGTTATTTATTTATTTATTTGTTTATTCTTCTATATCGAGGATAATGGAATAAGAACTCATATTCTTCTTTTTTTTTACATCCAGTCCCCACGTGGTGTGGCTTTACATGGGGCAGGTGAATAGAACAGATTGGCAATTCTATGGATCTACCAGCTGTCTAGCTCTCTGCGATAACTACCACGCTTAGAGTAACAGTGACAAACCATCCAATGCTCCAACCCAGTCTTCTTCTTTAAAGCCCCATCGACCACAGAGGCGGCACTGGGGAGCTGTCACCTCTTCCATTCTTTCAGTTCCAGATTGAAAACTGCAATTATCCCTATTAAATCAGGAAGTAAAACCAACTCTACTGTCCTTCCTTGTATCAATGCTCCGGTCAGCATAAGGGTCAGCCCAGGATGGTCACTACGTTGTGGGAGAAACCACTTACACGGCAAATACAGTGAGATAAAAACCAAAGGCAGATTCCTTAAAACAAACCTGCTTTAAATAGCCAGCTGTGACACCTTCTCTCATATCAGACAGAAATTGCCGGACTCTCAAGAAGTTGAAAATGTTGTCCAATGAAAATATTACACACACACACACACACACACACACACACACACACACACACACACACACACACACACACACACACACATGATCTTTAGAGAGTCTGCAGTAAAACGCTTGTGCCTAATTAATATATTGGGACATGTTGTCAATGCAGAAGCCAGAATCCCAAAGTGGCTGTAACACGAACTACTGCACTGTTTCCAGGTCCAGAAAAAAAGGAAATGTCCCCTTGTTTCTCTGATAAACAAATTACTGTAAAGAAGCTGAACTTGCAGTATTTCAACAAAATGAACAGTGCATGCACCTTTCAATTTTCTGGATAAGGTTTTCCAACACCATGTAAGACACCAGCTTTTTTTTTCTCAACCTTCTAAATATGACCCCCCCAAAAAAAAAGAAAAAGAAAAAAAGACTGAATGATTTGACTTATGACTGCCAATTTTTTAAATGTGATTTACCAATATTAAGTAAGCATGAATTAAAAACAAAACTGTGATCATTCGAAGGATCTTGAGTTAACCACATAAAAGATTGAGTTTTAAAACATTTTCACCATAGAAATGACATATTTTAATGATTTTACAACGGTGATATTGCAAGTTAAAAAAAAAAAAAAAAAACGTGGCGATTTTACTTTCACAACTTTTCACGATGAACGAGCCAGCTGTGATGTGAAGAATGGTGGAACACCTAAACAATTATCCAAACAAAGTAATACTCTCTGCTTACTCTTCGACTGTTTGGGCAGGTATTGCTTCCGATGTATAAGAGGTAGGTCTATGAGCATGTCTTCAAAAGACCATATTCCAATATCATTCTTTTCTTTTTTTTGGTGGTAGATGCAGTCAAAGTATAAGGTAAAGGTGTCCCATAACCTATGCGGTTGTAGGGGAGTGAGACATCAGAGACCTCAGCTTCTCTAGGGGCCAGCATATTGAGGGCGGCGCCCATCTCCTCTCCCTCGTTGCTTTACCTTCCCTGACCCTGAAGAGGGCAGGTAGCCATTTACAGCTGGGTGAACTGGGGGGACTGTACTGAAGCCAAGGCGCGCAAATGGTCACCCATCCAACTTGCAACCACGCTCGACGCTGCTTAACTTGACTTTGGGAAAGCGAGTGCTCTGACCACTTAGCTATCCCATCCCCAGTCGAAGTATAATTATATGCATTGTTTTCAAATTTAAAAAAAAATCGGTTTTAACTCTTTCAGTGTTTGCAGAGTATTCAGTTTTAAATGTGGTTCCTTTCAAAACTGGGAATAAGAAGGAAGGGAGGGAATAGAGGGAAAAGAAGAGACAGGATCACAGCTGTAACAAATTCCATTTATAAATTATGTACACTGCTTCATTCCTCTCTAGCCATAGCAATTTCACAGGGCTCTAAAAGACACACACACGCACGCACACACGCACGCACGCACGCGTGCGCGCGCGCGCGCCACACACACACACACACACACACACACACCACACACACACCAACCCACACACACACACACTCACTCACAGACTCACAGACACATACACAAACACACACACACACACACACACACACACACACACACACACACACACACACACACACACACACACAATCTTTAACCAAAGGACTGACCCAACACATCCAGGGTTAATTGAACAAACCACCAGTCTGAATAATTGAGAACTGATATGAGCTGGGAGTTACACACATTTCATTTTCTGTTGCTGCTTAATTAATCAAAAGCTATGCACAAAAGCATTAGCAAAAATGTGAAGGGTTTTTTTTTTTGGGAGGGGGATCTAAAAAAAACCCCAGAGACCTCATATTACCACACACACACACACACACACTCTCTCTCTAAAAAAAAAAGGTTGAAACAATATCCAGAAAATGAAAGCATGAATACACTTTACAAGGGAAAACAAAATTGAAAATACAGGCACACAGAAAAAACAACCCAAAAAACAAAAACAAAACCAAACACACACACACACACACACACACCAACAACTCAAAAACTAAAAGCAACCAAAGAAAGCAAACACAATGACCCCCATCATGATGGTAACAGCAACAATGAGATAAGAACAGACACAGAGCAGGACAAGACTGACTCTGTTCACAAGCTGCTACAACCATATTCATTAAAAAAAAACAACAACCAAAGTCACAAACATACAAAAGTGTACACAGCCCATAAACACACACAAGCTATACAATTTTTGTTCGCATGGCTTTCCAAGAGTGGTACAATATTATGTGCATGGAAGTCAAGGTGGTATGTCTACCTCCAGAATTTGTCTGAGTTCGGCAAAGAAAAAAACTGTGTCTGTACGTCTGTATGTGTGTGTGTGTGTGTGTGTGTGTGTGTGTGTGTGTGTGTGTGTGTGTGTGTGTTTATTTTATTATTTATTTATTTATTCTTTTATATCGAGGATAACAGAATAAGCAATCATGTGCTTTTTTTCATCCGGTCCCCGTGTGTATGCAGTTTTTGTAGATATAGTGTGTGTGTTTTTGTAGATATAGTGTGTGTGTGTGTGAGAGAGAGAGAGAGAGAGAGAGAGAGAG
>CM060342.1:38775609-38813109 GCA_030674155.1 Stramonita haemastoma
ATTTAATGTTTTTTGATGAGCAAAAGCTTTTTAGCTCTTCTAAGGAGTTTAATTCTGTCTCATCTTGTTTTATAACTGTTTCAGCTATGGTGGTAAAATAAATGTTGAGATCATCTGGGGAAATTTTATTAGCAATGGGTTGAGTTGGGTATTTATTGGTTATTGATTGATAGCCTGCCAAACAGCTTTAGGATTGTGTTTCGATGAGGCAAGATTTTTTGGGAAAAATTTTTTGTTTGGCTTTACGTTTTAATGAGTTTACTTTGTTTTCTTTGTTCTTTAAATTCTCCTATTTTTCCTGCTTTTAATAGATCATCTCTTAAATAAGTTTCTTTTTAGAATCTCAGTTGTCATCCATTTAGGCTGTGTTGCGGGCTTCACTCTTCGGGTTTGAAAGGAGCATGTTTATCATAGACTGAGTTAAATGTTTCTAGCCAAAATATATAGCTTTCTCTGGGTCTGTAAAGTTGTAAACATGATTAATTGAGGAATTTAGCAAGTCAGCAAGAAATTTATTTTCATCAAATTTAACAAATGATCTATAAGTGACTTCCTTGTGACCAGCTATGGGAATTTTTATTCCTTTTTTGTTCCATGTGAAACAGATAGGAAGGTGATCACTGCAGCCACAGTTAGGAACACATATTTCTTTGATATTTTGCTTATTAGTTACATATACATGGTCAATGAGAGTTGCACTGGAGGAGGTTAAGCGCGTTGGTGTGTGTCAATAATTTGCGAGAGATTATAGGAATTTAATTTGTTTATCCACAAAGGGTGGGGTTTAAGTAGATTCATGTTAAAATCTCCCAATAGTAAAAGTTCTTTAGCATCCAAAGATGCTGCATCCATCATTATGGAAAATCTATCAACCCAATCAATTCTCTCAGAGGGATTTCTGTATATAAATCCGACAATAATGGGTTTACTTCGTTTGAGTTGTATTTCTAGCCATAGAGACTCTACTTGTTGGGTTTCAAGATGGTGAAATACGTTTTAAAATTTATGGATTCATTTATATATACAACTATTCCTGTTGTTTTGGAGGAAGGGGGGTCTTTTACGGATTGCTCAAACCCAGGTATTTGGATTTCTTTATCAGATACCAAACTGGAAAGTCTGGATTCTGTAAATCCAAATAAATGAAATGGTTTATTTGAGTTGTGTAGGATACTATGTACATCAGCTAGCTTGTTTAAAATGCTGTTAATGTTTAAATGACCAATACGTAGTCCATCTTTTTGTGGCCAGGTTTTTGACAGGGAGCCATGTTGCTGAAAAGGTAGAGAAGAAGAAGGAGAAGAAGAAAAAAATAATAAAAAGTAATAATAATGATCACTAAAACCCCAAATGATTCTAAACGGTTTGAGGAAACAATATCTATCAACTTAAAACTGATCAGGTAAATACAATGGAATGGATAATAAGTGAATATGCAATACAAAAACTATATCAGTTTTTTTCTGCACAAATTAAAAGGGAGCAAATATAGTACTAATAAAAGCCTTGCTTTAAACTGGTTACCAGTTGAGATATATTATATCCTAAAACAGTTATCAGGTATACACAATATCCTCAGGTCTAGGAATATTGTTAGGTAATCAAATCAGTCTTCTGGAACACTTTCTACAGGAAACACAACACACAGAGAAATGTTTATGCTGTTTTCCAATATCCAAGGGAGAAAAAAAACAACAACAAAAACCATATATATATTTTTTTAATTTAAAATCCACTGTTGTGTCCCTTCCATCTGTCTTTGTCCATTTCAAAATTAGACTCTTCAATTTGAAGGTTAGCCACAAACAGCACAGAAGTCAGTAAACACATCCACGGTTGTGAATAACTTCAGAATAATTCAGTTTGCAGTTTGCAAAACACAGCATGGGAATCACAAAACACATTCCCTAACTTGGATAACCTTCAGTTTGTAGGTTTGCAAAACACAGCACAAGAGTCACTAAAGGCATTCACAATCTAGACGCATTCACAAAATCTAGACGTTCCAAAACTGTCACTAAATAGCACAGGAGTTATAGCACAGGTGTCACTAAATGCAATTACAATCTAGATACATTCAAAATCGTAATCGATCCAAAACTGTCACTGAATGCATTCACAATCTAGATTGTTCCGAAAAAGCACCGTTTTAGTACTAATAACACAAGTCATTTCAGCACAGCGTTTTTCAGCACTGTAGGTATAGTGTTGAATGTTTTCTGACAATTCTTAATGTTTCATTTGCCGGCACCAGGTCACAGAGGTATTCATCAAGGTAAAAAGGTTAATTTCTACAGGTAGTTTATATGCACACCTACAACATACCCCCCCCCCCCCCCCCCCCCCCCCCCCAGACACACACACAACACACTCAACACATAATGCACACACGCACGCACACATATATTCGCTCTAAACGTAAAACACACAAAAACACTGATACGTTCGCGCACACACACACAACACCACACACACACACACCACACACACACACAAAACCACACACCAACACACACAACACACACACACACACACACACATCACACACACACACACACAAGCGCGCGTTCACTCGACAATACACACACATATACACACGCTGCACAACACACCCCTGCACACACACACACACACACACCACACAAAACACACACACACATACACACACACAAAACACACAACACACAACACACAACACACACACACAACATGAGGACACACTCATGAGCACGCGCCCCAACACACACACAACACACACCACATACACACACACACACACACACAAAAACAGGCATATACGCGCGCGCGCACACACACACACACACAAAACCACACAACACACACACACACACCCCACACACACACACACAACCACAGGCGCGCGCGGCATACACACACATACATACACAAAAGTCTAACATACATGTACATACATATAAAATATCATTTTAAAGTAAAACTTAAGGCAAAAAAAAAACCATAAACAAACATAGAGTAGTAGCTTATGTCTGTCGCATGTCTTTCTTGTCCAGAAAGTCCTAAGGCCGGGACTGCATATATTTGGGGGGAGGGAGGGGAGGCATAAAGAAGGGCCAAGGTGGAGGGGGAGGGTACATCATTGAATACCATGGATAAGGGGGTCTTTTGGAAGAGAAATTTTGGTACCACATTTGAAAATCTTGGGTCTTGGAAAAAGGGTCTTCCGATTTGTTATGCAATGGATTGGAGAAGGGAGGTTGATTAGAGGGAGGGGTGGGAGGGGTATCTGGATTACTTGGTAAGTACGATGATTTGGAAAAATTCCTAGAGCTTGGTAAGGGAGGGAAACTATCGTCATATTGATCCTGATCAGAGCTCTGGGAAAGGGGAGGGGAGGAGTGACTATGAGGGAGTGAGGGGAGAGGGGCAGAGCGACTTTTTTGGGGGGCAGAGGAGGCCTGTGGTCGAGGCAACGAGTTCTGGCCGCTGGTAGGCCTATGATCGTATTGGTTGCGACCCCGTGGTGGGATGTGGGAGGAGGGTGGGATGTGGGAGGAGGGGGGGTTGTTAGGGCATAGGCCTAGTTGGGCAGGCTGGGGGTGGGACAGATGTGGTAAGGGAGGACGGGGTAGTAGAGATGTTTTCCTACTGTCCAGCTGGCTTCTCCGTTGCCCTGCTCCTCTGCCTGAAGTTTCCGGCCTAGGTGGAAACAGGTTGAGAGCCAGTCTTGCCGTGCCTTTCCTTGAGGGGTGGGTTGCGTCACCGTACAGGGCCAACCGAGGCGCTCCACTGGTTGTGGTGAAGACTGTTGAATGGTCGATGTACTTCACCCCCATGCTGTCACATGCCCGCTGTAGTTTTCTGTTGCTAGGGGCAATGACAGCATTGAGGATGTGACGGCCTCTGGCTGGTATGATGGCGGAGGCATGGAGTGTGGCTTTGGGGAAGGTGTGGTGGCATTGGGAGAGAAGGTTTCTCCACGTCTCAGTGCCAATGCCACCATCTTCGGACGTTGCTGGCAGCCGGCAGTCATTCATCCCAACATGAATAGTGGCATTCCTCACATTAGTGGCAGGTGGTTGCTGATTGAGCCATTTTGAAAGTTCCCCGATCCTTAAATCAGGGATACACACTTTCTGTGAGAAGCTGCCTGGGGGGGCTGTCCGCGAAATGTCTATTCCCTGAATGGAGGAATCACCTAGAATGATTTGGGATGTATTGTTGTTTATTTTGACTTTTTTAAGTGGGTGATCGGGGTCTTTAGTAGGAGAAGATGGGGGGTCTTTATTTGCAGGGAGAGCGTCTTCTTTATCTTTGGAAGCAGAAATATCTATGGCTAGGGAGAGGGGAGGAGAGGATGCTTTCTGATCTGAGGGACAGTTAGGCTTTGGATGACTTTTTTTCAGTTTGGGGTTAGGCTTGTTTGGGGGGAGTTTGGGCGAGGACATATTTTTTGAAGGGGTATGTCTTTTGGAAAGGGTGGTCAAATGATCAACTTCTATTTTAAAGGACTGTCTGGCTTCATAAAATGCAGCTCTGAGTGCTGTGATCTCTGCTTGCAGAGAGTGTGTCACAGCTTCAAATTCTGCCCTTGACACACAGTTGTCATGACAGCATGTGGAGTGAGGATCACCGTCCGTCACTGTCGCTCTGTCACTCAACTGTTGGTTGTGGCCAGCAGCTTGGAGGGGGGAGGTATGGTTTGTCCCCTCCAGTTGGCACTGAGACGTGGAGGGTTCACAGGGAGTGGGGGAGGATGAGTTGGTCTCCCCTATTGCAGAGTCACTTCCGTCATCAAGGGGGTGGGAGGGGGAAGGAGATGGAGGAGGGGAGGTGGTGGTGGCATGTTGCTCCGTGCTATGTTGAATACAGTCATGCATAGCAGCAATAGGGGAAGAGGGAGAAGACAAGAGATGGAGGGTGGGATTGGAGGGGAGAGTGATGTAAGAGAAGTGTCCCGCTTCTCTTCAAGGGGGCCAGGTTGAGGCCCAACTGTTGTGGTGGTGGAGACAGTGGTCTGCTGACTTGAGTCAATCTGCTGGCTTGAGTGGGATGACGGTTGACAGACAGCTGGTGTGTTGGCTAACACATCCTCTTCAGCTGTAACTGAAGAGGTGTCAACAGGCAAGGAGTGTTGGTCGCCTGTACTGTCCTCCTGTTCCTTGGTGATACACAGCCTATTCCTACTAATCCTATCACTTTCTTGTTCTACTTCACTAATGCATGCCATGTTTGTACTATCCTCACTAGATGCTAAGTAGTCTACTATGGAGCGCAGTTTTTCAAACTCATTGTCTATCCAGTCATGACAGCCCTTTCCCTGCACTAAAATTAAGTTGGTGGTATAGTAGATGTGTATTTTTAAGAGCTTGCCTTGGTCTGTTCGTATCTCTAGGGTTGACTGAAAGAGATCTGACGGGATGGGGGATGTAAAGTCGATATCATCTTCAGTATTATAGAGTTCATGTTTTGCTCTGTATTCTGTCCATGTTGAATGAAAGGTGTGGGGGGCATATTTACCTACATATCTATGAAATAGCGTATATCGCCAGTGAGGCATGCGGGTGTGTATACATTCGAATTTTTTTTGGATTGAGTCCAGAGTATTTTGGATTTCTTCTAGTTTCTGTGTAGTAAAAATACTGTCCCTTGTCATGGACCGTGTAGTCGGCCTCATGATGAAGTCCCTATGTGTCCCTATGAAGTCCCTAAGTGTCCCTAGTGCCGAATTAATTTACAGATCAAGTAACGCCATGACCCTACGGCCAAAGCCTAGCCCCTGACGGGCATGGCAGCCGTGGGCCTGGTCTAATGAATTAACCTAGTGATGTACATTCATTTTATTTTGAAGCTATTGGTTAGGCCTACTGTATTCCTTTTTTTTTTTTTTTTTTTTTTACATATTGATAAATGTATCAGGTAGGCCTATATCTCAATGTGTTTGCTATTTATAGGTAAAAACTTACTTGTTGAAGATAAATAACATGTTCAACACCTCAGGAGGAGCACAGAAGAAAACCACACAAGAACCATTAGGCCTATGCGATGCAATGCGAACATGTGAAGATAGGAACACAATTAACACAATTAAAGCCACAGATAAAAGCACAAAACTGATGTGAAATATGCGGCAACACTGAAGACTGAAGACTAGGAAATAAAGGGGAACACTGAAATAACTGAAATAACTTTAACACTGCAATAACAGCACAACTGAAGCCGTAGGTGAATGTTCCGCTTGGCTGCACACTGGAGCTCTTCTTCAATACGTCTTGACACGACGACGGAGGGAAGGAGAGAGAGAGAGAGAGAGAGAGAGAGAGAGAGAGAGAGAGAGAGAGAGAGAGAGAGAGAGAGAGAGAGACAGTGTGTTTTACTTCATCTAAATGAAAGCCTAACATACACTGGGATAGACGGGTGTTTAAAGCGAATAGAGTCAAAGCAGTTTTACATGGGTGTACTGTGTACAATGCAACCCCACATAGCAACCTATCATGTTCTCTTTCACAGCTGTTATGGAGAAAATAACTCATCCGCATTATCACATGAATACACACAAGTAGTGTTCGCACAAACAAGCATGCAGGCCTGAGCCAGAAGTATTGTCAGGAACCTACAAGAAAATGTTAAGTCCTAAAACGTTCTGTTGAGATGTTTATCTGTACCATGGATCACTGTTGATTCCAGGAAAACTTTTTATTCATGATCTAGCTCATTGCTTCAGCCCTGAAGGCCATTGTGTGCCAGTGGAATAGATGACAAGATTAACAAAAACTGCATACACACGGGGATTTGATGTAAAAAAGCACACGAGAGCTTATTCCATTATCCTCTATATAGTAGTAGAAGAAGTAGTAGTAGTAGTAATAGTAGTAGTAGTAGTAGTAGTAGTAGTAGTAGTAGTAGTAGTAGTAGTAGTAGTAGTAGTAAGATCTAGTAGGCACCCATCAGTCTCGGAAGACTATGGGGTTGCGCTCTACTAGAGCGCAAAGCCTGGGTAAGTAAGTATATCCTCTAAATAAAAGAATACATAATAGACTAACTCTAAGCATAACAACCTCCACTCTCCTTTACTCGTAAAAACTAAAAATCCTCTGTAAGCAGAGTATGGCTGCCTATGTGGCAAGGTGCTTGGAAAACAGTCACACTCATGCGAATTTCTCATCCAAAAATTATGTTCTTTCAATCTCACAGTGATTCCCAGGTGGGATGGATGAGTGAGTCAGAGTGCATATTCTGGGTGACCCCCCTGAGTGTTAAGCTGGGGAACGCAAACAACAGGTTTTTTTTTGTTTTTTTTGTTTTTTACGATTCTACATCTTTATCGCACACAACAACAACAATGTCAATAGCCAAGAATTAAGCAAACAACAGCAGACCATCTTCTTTTGCACAATACTTTTTCTATTTCTGGAACTGGTTAGGGGCACTTTCCACGTGACCTTTCCCTTAGGACACAGCATTAAGCTAGATCGTGAATAACTGTTCTCCTGGAATAACCCATGAGCCTGGCCAGAAATAAACAAAAGGTTACATACATGCGATGTCTCAGTCTCACTTTATCAAAGCAGATGAGACAAAAAAACCGAGGCCCCGTGTGCAAGCACACGCAGTACATCTTGCGCACATGTTCCGCTTTTCGTAAGAGTAGGCCATCGTGTGCTGGTGGGAACAGATGACATTTACAAAACTGCATACACACGGGGAATGGTTGTAAAAGTAAAAAAGCATATGATTGCTTATTCCATTATCCTCGGTATAAAAGAATAAAAAATAAATAAATAAATAAATAAAAGCTTGGTCACATACACAATCTTTCCATCACTTCAGTTCCCCAGTCTGGGTGCTGGCTTTCACACACTGTGTGTTTGTGCCCATGTAGGCTATGTGCTTTCATTTGCGCGCACGCACACGCACGCACACACACAAACAGAAACCAAAAAACAGACAGACAGACAGACAGACAGACAGACAGACAGACAGACAGACAGACACAGACACAGACACACACTGATTATCATACATGTAGACAAATCACAAGTCTGGTTGTTGAATTCTCCATGAATACATTGAAAGCAAGGTTGTTGAAAAAAAGTTGTTTTTTTTAAAATTAGGTCTTGATCACAAATAATCATTAATTAAAAAAAAAAAAAACCATAACATAACATGTAACAATGCACCTGAGAAGATCATTATTACTTTGTGTGTGAAGAGAGAGAGAGAGGGGAGAGAGAGAGAGAGAGAGAGAGAGAGAGGAGAGAGAGAGAGAGAGAGAGAGAGAGAGAGAGAGAGAGAAGAGAGGAGACAAGTAGAGAGAGACAGAGAGAGAGACATAGATAGATAGATAGATAGATAGAGAGAGAGAGAGAGAGAGAGAGAGAGAGAGAGAGAGAGAGAGAGAGAGAGAGAGAGAGAGAGAGAGAGAGAGAGAGAGAGTGAGAGAGAGAGAGAGAGAGAGACAGACAGACAGACAGACAGACAGACAGACAGACAGACAGACAGACAGACAGACAGTGAGAAAGACAGAGACATTGACACAGAGAGAGAGAGAGAGAGAGAGAGAGAGAGAGAGAGAAGAGAGAGAGAGAGAGAGAGAGAGAGAGAGAGAGAGAGAGAGACAGAGACAGAGACAGAGAGAGAGAAAGAGACAGAGAGAGAGACAGTGAAAGAGACAGAGACAGACAGAGACATTGACAGAGAAACACAGAGAGAGGGAGGGAGAGGGAGAGAGAAAGAGACAGAGACACTGAGACAGAGACACAGAGAGAGTGAAAGTAAAAGAGAGAGACAGAGACAGTGAGAGACAGACAGACAGACAGACAGAGGGTGAGGGAACTGCATCAGGTATATAATATAGGGCATACATCCACTGCCCATTAATTTCCAAACATGTCAAAAGTAATCAATCAATGTGAAGCCAGAAACGGATTAATACACAACACAATGATACATACACCACTCCACTCTACACCACCCATGCATGCACGAGGCCGGAAAGGTTAGTTACAAGCTAATGGCATCACACGTCCACCCAGGGTATGAAAGCACAATAGTTATTAGCAAATTAATATACTCCAGTGGAAACCTTTCAACTTCTGATGCCAATCATTGGGTGTGGAAGAATTAGTTGAAAGACAAAGTTCCTCTGCAGGAATTTTAATCCAAATACGCACACACACGCGCACGCGCATGCACACACACACACACACACGCACACATATTTATGCATTATATTCCTTTATAGTCAAAGAAAACAAAAGAGGTATCATAAGCCCACGTTCGTATATATCTTAAAATTTTAAAAACAGGGTAGGGACGCACAATATATTAAACCATATCATACCATAATATTGTTTATAACCCTACCAAACACGAAAGCCAATATACTATTAAACATTTCAACAGAAGGGAATGAATATTTTACATAAGAAAAGCAATTATTTTCTGGATAATACACTGAAAGAACATATCATTTCAAACATCATGGATCTGTTCACACATTATGGATAATTAATACATCAAGGAAAAGTAATACATCGTGGATAAGTAATACATCCAATAAACAAATTTGTTCAAACATATAGATAATACAGTGACTAAACCAATAATCGCCTCAAACAAACATTGGATTACACTTCATCACACAACAACAACAACAATAAAAAGCGGGAAGTTTGGCTGCAAGAGTTCAAATCCAATTAGTGATCGATCATCGATCATCTGTCATTCCAAGTAATCCTGGCTACAGGAGACAAGAATCTGATCAGGACATACAGGACAATGCCATATAACCCCAACGAAAGATAAGCAAGCCAGTTCTGGAATAGTTTAAAACTCTCCCTCCCTCCTCCTCAAACAACAAAATCAACTGAAAAATACTCCACCACCACCACCCAAAAAAAAGAAACCACAAAACCAAACCAACCAAAAAACAAAACAAAAAAACAACAACAAACGCCTCCCTCCTCAAACAGCCAAAAAGTACTCCCCCCCAAAAACAAAAAAAACAAACCAACCAAAAAAGCTTGACAAAAACCACCCAAAACAAATGCCCCCCCCCCCCCCCCCCCCTCCTTCATGGCAATAAAATTGTAGTACAGTCCCAGCAGAGATTTCAGGATAAACGACTTCCCTCTCACTCCCTCAGCCAGGCGGCAAAGGCAAGCAACAGAGCTAAGGCTCCTGGGTCCACTCCCCCCTCCCCCCCCCACCAAAAAAACACACAAACAAACAAAAAAACCAAAACAAAAACAAACTTATAAACACCAAACCCATAACAAAACCAAAATTTCTATTCCTTACAGCAATCATTTGGAAACTTTTGACACAGCTTTCTTTTATGAAGTTCACCTTCTCTCCCCCCCGCACCAAAAAAAAAAAAAAGAAGAAAAAAAGAAAAGAAAAAATAGGAGCAAGGGTGTGGGTGGGTGAGAGGAAGGCAAAGGGGGAGGAGAGGGGATGGATGGGTGGGTAGGAATGTAATGAAGGAAAAGAAGAAAGGACACTGTTTCATAATCTGTGATTTATCTTCATTTAATTCAATCAGCATTTCTGCTTTGGATACAACAGACACACACAGACACAAGGAGGCACCTTCTGTACAATTATTAAAAAAGAAAAAAAACACCAAAAAACCCCAAAACCAAATGCACCAAACAAACCACCACCACAAAAAAACCCTTAAGTCCAAACAAAGCAAAGCCAAAAACAGCCCATCAATGCAACATCTTGCGGTGAACACATCAGAGTGCCACTACCTCAAGACTCAAGAATACTTTAATGTCTCAAACTGAGAAATCTATCTATCTCTTATTCCACAGAAACAAAACATTGGGGAGAAAGCTCACCAGTTTTTCAGTAAATCATTCAATGTGATACTGCATATGGATCATGTACATGGTACAACACTGCTTGAAAAACTGAAACTATTGTATACTATAGTCAAGACAAAAAGGTAAGGGTAAAGGTGTCCCACAACCTATGTGGTCATAGGGGCCAGCATATTGAGGGCAGCGCCCATCTCCTCTCCCTTGCTGCTTTACCTTCCCTGACCTTAAAGAAGGCAGGTACCCATTCATAGCTGGGTGAACTGGGGGGACTGTACTGAAGCCAAGGCGCGCAAAACGGTCACCCATCCACGTGGTAACCACGCTTGATGCTGCTTAACCTTAGCTGGGGGAAAGAGAGCGCCCTGACCACTGAGCTGTCCTGTCCCCAATCAAGATACCTACACCTTACATCTCTCAATATTCTGTTTCACTCTCTAACTTGGGAACAGGAAGATGGACTCTACAGCTGTACTGAGTGGGTGAGAGCTGTTGACATGTTTGAACTGAAAGAGGGGATTTCCACTATCTCCCTGGTACACTTGGAATGCAAACTAGCCAGCACTTTCATTTCCCTTGTGTTTATACCCACGCAGAAGATCAAATATGCACGTCATAGATCCTGTAACTCATGTGGGTCTTTGGTCAGTGAAGGAAACACAAACATACCCAGCATGCTTCCTGTGTCTAAAGAGGGTGGACTCCTAGAGCGCTAAGAGAGAGAGAGAGAGAGAGAGAGAGAGAGAGAGAGAGAGAGAGAGAGAGAGAGAGAGAGAAGAGAGACAGACAGACAGACAGACAGACAGAGAGAGAGAGAGAGAGACAGACAAGAGAGAGAGAGAGAGAGAGAGAGAGAGAGAGAGAGAGAGGAGAGAGAGAGAGAGAGAGAGAGAGAGAGAGAGCAAAATGCAGTAGCCTATATATCTATAAGCGGGAAAACATTTTATTTTCTTGTTCATATATAGTGTTCATCTCTCCATTAAAATTTGAAAATGGACTTAAATCATTTAGTAAGCAAGTGTGTGTGTGTGTGTGTGTGTGTGTGTGTGTGTGTGTGTGTGTGTGTGTGTGTGTGTGTGTGTGTGTGTGTGTGTGCATGTGTGTGTGTGTGTGCATGAGTGCATGCGTGCGTGCATGTGTGCGTGCGTGTGTGTGTGTGTCTGTGTATGTATGTATGTATGTATGTGTATGCATCATAAACATAAACACATCATAAAGATAATAACCAATAAATAAGCAAAGTATGTACATCCAGAGGTTAAAAAATAAAAGTGCTTTGCTATACAGGGTTCCACAGCAATACCACTGCACCACAAGGTGATAATACAAAACAAGCTGTGTCACACAGAATTCTACCACACCTTCACTACTTCACAAAGCAGCATGCTACTGGCAAGGAATGGAAAAGCGTGGACAATGGAAGCAAGCATTCTTGAGGAGGAAGGAAAAAGCTGTAACAAAATAATGATGAATTATATCCACATAGTAGCACACGTAAATACTGCAAGGCACCTTAAAAAACAGAATCACATTATTTCAGGGTTGGATCTTGTTAAGATACAGCAAGTTGTTAGGTACTTTCCCTAACTCCTACAAACAGTCAAGTTTTTGTAAGTGTGTGACCTTAGCATGGTAGTTATGTCACTTAGTAGCCCAAAGTTTAAAACGGATACAGAACATTGTCAGGTAGTTAAAATGCATATGACTCTTCATTAAAAAAAACAACATATTCCACTCTGAGCAAGTTAAAATTATTGTACGTTACAATGAATAATTTTGTTACATAAGTATATGACAGTTTAAAAAAATCTTAATCTTTTATATATAGATTCCAATTCATAGCTCCAAATTGTTGAAAGACATACAGGCAACACCTAAAACCAAGCTCTACAACTGATTTCAACATCTACAACTGATGTTCAAGCCAGCTTCTTCCATTAACAGTAATGTAAAACAAAGGTTTGCAAGTAAAGTTAGGAAAGAAAGTATTCTATATATATACAATATCCCACATACTGCAGTCAATGACAGATAAGCAGCGCATGGTACATTCAAAATGGGTTTTAAGATCTTATATTAACAATTCCTCACTATCTCTAATCCCATGTGGCCCATGCCAAAGTGTTGTCAGATACTGGTTAATTACAGCAAAGTGAAAGCCTACATTAAAAATGCTGTTGTATTTTGAAAATGTCATGTTGAGATTGTCTTCAGCCTCTAGGCATAGCAACCTGCACTCTCCTTTACAGGACAAAAACTTCCCTGATGTCGGAGTATGGCTGCCTACATGGCGAGGTAACTTGAAAACACTCCTGCATGCAAACTCCTCTTCCAGTGTGTACAAGTGTACAAGTGTGTACATACAGGACAAAACTCCTCTGAAGTCAGAGTATGGGTGCCTATATGGCAAGGTAACTTGAAAACACTCCTGTGTGTAAATTCCTCTTGCTGTGTGTACAACTTTACACACAGTCTCAGAGCGATTTCTAGATAGGTTGAAGGAGTCAAGTACACAGTCTGGCTGACTCCGCCCCCTCCTGAAATCCCCAAAGCTAGGGAACATGTATGCAAATTTTTTTTCCAAAAATCCCCTGTTGGAAGTCTAACTGGCTTCAAGGCTGGTTGGCCACACAACATGGTACATGGTAGGGTGGAGAAAGTGGAGGGGTGGGTGTGAAGGAGGGAGAGGGCACTGAACTTTAAACTGATGCTCTGGCAAATTCTTTTCTACTTTAAACATAAGTTAGTTCACTGAAATTGCAAGCCAGTGTTGCAAGCTTTTACACGGGTGCAAATCAGGATATTTCTACCTAACAGAGTTGAACAATATTCTGAGTATCACATATCATGTATGGCATTTGGTAGTGCAAAGGGTTAAAAAATGCAAACAAAAAACAAACAAAAAACCCACCTAACCTCCCCCCCAAAAAAACAACAACAAAAAAACGAAAAACCAACAACGAAAAACAAAAAAAAACCCTTATGCATTAAAAAAAAAGAAGATTCTTTATAGATTGATCATCTCCTTTTCTGTATTCTGTCAGTTTTACTATTCCAAACACTACCCACACTACACTCACACAATGATTTTACATTTCAAATGTCAAAATGATTGCAATGTTTACATCTTGTAGAGACGATACAGCACATTAGTGTTTTTCACTTTTGTGTGGCATATGATACCCATAATATACAGTAATACTCCCCCATAATGATAATAGTAGAGCTGATTCAAGATGTCTTGATGACTAAATCTATTCAAAAATAGAGCATTCTCCATACGCAATTAGTTAAAAGACAAATAAACACAGACACTTGTAACTCTTACTCTGCCACAGGCAACTTCAGTCAACACTATGGATCCTCACCATAGGCCACTTTTGTTGTCAGCAAGGGTCATGTTAAAACGGACAGTTTTTCATACAGTAACAAGGTTTCACACCTCAGCTGACTTGCATGTGTGATTGCAGACATATTGTCCTTTATCCCTCAACCCGGTGTTGAGAGAAAAAAGCTACTGTTACTCTGACACTGACTGAATGCTGAACTAGAAATCAGCAACAGCACTGACAATGTTAAAATACTTGGCGCTAAAGAGTACTTCAGTTAAAGAGTTGGTAGCCAAAGAGTTAATTAATTAATGGTGGGTAAAAATGGTTGCATGTGCAATATCTCACCATTACCAATGGAGAACCTCAGAACTCTAGCAAAGACATGAAAACACCCCCCCCCCCCCCCCAAACACAAGGATTCACATAACAAACAGGAGCACTTTGGGTCTTGACATTATGAAAAACCCGATGCTTTGATGGGTCACAGTCCCCAACTACCCACCAAGTTTATATTCTCCATTAACTTTTTTGTTTGTTGTTGCTTTGTTTTAAAAGACACAGAGTGTGTACTGACTTTTCCACCCGACAGTAGCTGACTGAATATGTGACCATGTTGAAGTGAAAACCATACACCATCAAAAAAAAGTCATCAACACTTCTCTAGTGACGACAGTCATCATCAATGCATTTAAATAATGATAAAGTGTTTTTTACTCGACTTGACTTGACTTGACTTGACTTGACTTGACTTGCACCACATCAGGTTGTCAGTCCTGTCACACAGGGCCTGGTCAGCGGTGTGAGGGTGATACATTTGCTCAATGGATCAGGAGTTTGAATCTTACTCACAAACACCAGGTAGGAAGAAGCTTCCTCTTAGAGCCATCGTTTGCCCCAATTCCAGCACACATTCACCCCTTCAGGTCAGACTCTGAACTCAAGTTCTGTGTGTGGCCACATGCATGTATGTATGTTTGCCCGTCCAACGATGACCTCCAAAACAGCAGAGGAGGCATATGCTGTTTTAGAAATTGGGCAGAAATGTGATTATAGTGGAGATGCCTTGCCCACAGCACCCCCCCACTCTCTTGGCCAAGAGGGCATAAGGTCAGTCAGCATTGGAGATGTTCTCCAAAGGCCAACTAACCCCCTGGGCTACAGCACACAAGGACTGTGCAAGTCAAGCCTCCTAGTTAGTGGTAAAGCCCAGTCCACTTTCAGGGTAAGGTAGGTCATTACATTCTAGCAGGAATGGATGACAACATAAAAGCATATGTACACAGGTGTGATGGTATCATCCTCACAAAATCCCACCACAGGTTGAAGTTATAACAGAGAATGAATGAAAGAAAGAAAAGAATGGGAAGATGTTATTGCGTTTGTTTTCCTTCAAGAGTTTCAACTTTAGATTGGCTATGTGCTCTATCAGTTCAACTTTTTTTTTTTTTTTTGACTTAATGAAAGCAGGTTTGTTTTTAATGAATGGTAATATATGCAGATTCATAATGGGATATATAATAATATTCTGCGAAAGTTGGAATATTCCGAGGAAACAAGTTAGAATTCAAGACAGGAGGTGGTTGATCATGGGCAGAATCTAATCTAGTTTAAAGTCTGATTCTTTATGAATGCCTGAGATGTTCAGTTGTAATCTAATGATCTGGGTTTGCAAACCTCCTGCAGGCCATTTTATAGGGTTTGGAAACAGGCAATACTTCTTTCTCATACTTTTATTTCTTTAAAAATTTTTTTTTATACTTTTCTTTTCTTTGGCGTCGAGTTTTTCCTTTAAATTTTGTTCTTGCTTTTTAATAAAAATTTTACAGATTATTTTTTGGTACAAGCTTTTCTTTTTGTTCTTCCATTTGGAAGTTAATTCTAACATTTTATTAACTAAAAATCCAAGTATGGCCTGAATTAGAATCAGAGAGTCATCTTGCTATTTAAAAAAGTCATAGTAGCTGGAGAAATGAAATCTGATGCTGGTAGCGTTGGCTTTGGGATTTTTCCAGGTCTTTACTTTCTGCAGTCTTGCTGTCTATACTACCTGACTGACCTCCTTTGAGGCATGTGTAAACATTGTCAACCTTTTTTTTAATATATCATACATAGCTGCTTTGAATCTATTGATGACAGCAGTTCCAATGCTCTTCACAGTATCACCTGTGCGCGTGTGCATGCATGCATGCGTGTGTGTTCAATAACATCTCAGTCAGTGTAAGTGTTGTTTTTTCTTAAAATGACCCTTATAATTGATTTGTAGAACAGAACATTTACTTCATATATATATATATATATATATATATATATATATACACATATATATATTATACCTTGGACTGCTGTGCTGTAAAGCTAGTGTTTTATCTTTTCCTCAACTCACTCCAACTACAGAATAAACTTGTGATTCACCAATGTACCCAGAAATAAGATAACATGCAAAGCTATAAAATATTTCAGCAGACACTTCAATGAATGTAACTGTTACAAGTCAGAAAAATAAAGATCTGAAATCACATCATCTTTGTCAACTATAATAGACCGCTCACCTTAAATTCATGAACTGTGTAACATTGCAAAGTTTTGCGCGGGCATTAAACATTCTTTTGTCTTACTAATGATTATGAACCTAAAATGTAATCATTATGAACTTTAGTGCTACGTTAATTAAACAAACATCACTGATTATTTCTTTTACGACCTCTGATTCAGGTGTGTGGCATTCATTCAATACTTTGAAGTGTCAAAATCTTGGATAATAAAGACAGACATGTAAGAATGATAGTATACTTGTAAGATAAATAAATATACACTTTAGGCACACCACATAAAACAAACAAACAAACAAACTGCATGAATCACCAGGTTCAGAAAAGCATTTATTGTCAGATGTGTTATCATCATGTGGACAAACGGATGGGCCAGTTGTGGACATGTACACACAGAATCACACAGCACACACTCCCTCCTCCCCCCTCCTCTTCACTGAGGTGTTCAGTGTTCTCCATGCCCCATGGCTTGTTGCAAAACGCTTCCCCTTTCTCTCTCTCTGCATAGGCTCTGTCATTCACCCCTCAACATTTGCCAAGGCAAAAGGATCAGATTGGTTTTCCTCTTTCAAGGAATGGGTTCCCAAGTCAAAAACAGTATAAAAAAAAAAAAAAAAAAAACCAAAAAAAAAAACCAACATACCAAACAAAAAATATATTACCAAAAAACAATAGAAAAATATTCCCCCACCCCTCCCCCTCCCAAAACAAAAAACAAAAACAAAAAACCCAAACCACCAAACCAAACAAAAGTATTTTAAAAAAAAAACAGCTCCACCCTAACAAGGAAAAATATATGCATCTTCTTTGTTTTAATTATTAAAGTTCTGGGTCTTGTTCATTCATTATCTCAGTCACATTATATATATATATACACCCACTAAGCCATTTGGGGGTGGGAAGAACGCACATACCCGTGCACGCACACGCACCTACACACTCACACAAACACACTACACACACGCGCACACACACATGCGCTCACACACACACAAACACACACACCTACACACTACACACACACACGCACACACATGAAGCAGACTTTGTGAGGGATAGACTCCACTCTGATCTTTGCTGGGCGGCTATGAGTGGGTCTGTTACAAATAACATACCATATCATATAAAAACTTAGTCCCTGAAGAAGGAATCCGCTCTGGATGGTCTGCGTGTTTCAACCCCATCCAACACAGGATTCCACGTCCTGAATGAAGCGTCATCACAGACTGTGCCACGTTACTGTAGTGTGGGGGTGGCTAACAACTTCAGTCACACTCACTTCTCAATGACGGATGCTTCAGAAGTCTTTCCTGACCTGTCCAATTAGATCCTAGATTTACTTCTTCCTCTGAATAAATATCACCTTTTAATACTTTTGTGGTGACAAGAACATAAAAAAAGACCCCCCCCCCCCCCCCAAACATTGAACGGCCAAACATACATGTGTGTGCGAATGCATGCGCACACGCTCGTACATAAGAAAGTTCATGTACAATTCTGTTATGAGATGGCGTTGGTAAAAACCGGACATCAAATTGTAGCTTTTCACAAACAAAAGTCACCTTTGTTTTTAGTGTTTGCATTAAAAGAACAAAAAAAAAGGTGGGTGGTGGTGGTTGTAAGCTGACCTTGCTGTTTTTTCTCTTTCTTATTGCTTTGTAACACCACAATATCTAGATAAATGTAGTTTTAAATGAAAACCTTCAATATACAGTTTTTGTTAAAACCACAGATCCAGACACAGTCTTTGTTAAGAATGTGCTTAGTTTGAAACCAAACACACATAAATTATGACACCAAATCTGTGACATTCACATTATCACCGTTCCAACATAAATACTTATATCCATGAAAGACAGGAAAACCAGCTACGTCGGGGAAAAGATCCGAATATATGTATGGACACAAACAAAGGAATGAGAATAACAGGCTTCTTACATGTTGAAATCCACAATAACATTTACAAAGTAGAAAAAAAGGCAAACCATACAATAATCTTTTTTCTAATTTCCCTCCACGTTGTACAACAAATTAATATTATTCTGCTTCCCTCACTCACAGCAACTGCATACATATATATATATAAATAACCCACTTTCTCCCCTTCTCTACCTTTCCTCTCCTTTCTCTCCTGCCTTTACATTTACCGACACGAATACTTTTGTCTTAGTTTAATAATACAAGGAATTTATATAGCGCTATATCTTGTAAAAACAAATCAAAGCCTTGTATTGACCTATACAACACACAAGCAATCATTAACAATTTATAGTTTTAGCAAATTTGAATGTACACCCCCCCCCCCCCCCCAAATAACCACTACAGGTGTATCCGGGCTGTGGGCTGTGGACGCATAAACTAAGTCAGAAATGCACTCTTTTCCTTAATTACACAATTTTCTTGATGTCTCCATTTTGCAGCAGAATTCCTTACTCAACACAGCGTCTGAAGTTCTAACCATTTCTGAACAGGCCACTAGCCAGCCCGGATCAGAGACAAGTCCCATGAGCTGTTTCATCTGGAAAGCTTACAGTTATACTTACGAAAAAAAAACACCTAAAAAAAAACCTATTACAAGTATTTTTTTTCTGAAGTACTTTTCATATAAAGGAAGAGCTGAAGCCACCAGGTTGTTTTCAGTATTTGATTTGTTGAACTGCTGAAAAACTGCTACCAGCAATTCAGTTTTCCCCGCTCCCTTCCTAACAAACAAAGGAGTGTGGTTAAATTCACAAACACATGAAACTGCACAGAGGGAAACTGAAGGACCAATACTTGGACACAGGTTAGGTGTCTGAGTCACACACACACATATTTTATCAAAAAAAACCTTTTTTTTGTCATCACGGACATAATGGAAGCCCCTCGCCTTGCTACAGAAACCATTTTCTGGTAAGCACACAAGTTTACCATGCAGCTCTGATTAATGTGCTACATGTTATAGGCGCATAAAAACCCCCAACATTTTAACAATCCATGCTTGTTAATAAGCAAAGGAAGGAAATAATGCGTCTTAACCCAACTTTGTTATTTCAATCTACAAATTAAAGAACAGAAACACTCCACTCAAAACCAAACATATAGCCGATACACAAAGCAATAATGCGAAAACTTTCAAGCTATAATACACAATGAAGCATATTCATGTTACCCATAATATTATTTTAAGGAAATTTCACTGGTTAACTGATAATAAATAGTGTGAAAGAAGTGTAGCGAAAGACCAGCTTCAAAACCCCCTCTCTGAACTTTTGTTTCACATCTTGTACAAATACACAAAAACTTGCATCCATAAATACATAAAAACCTTTGTTGTGGACATTTACTTCTTTTCTTTTCTTTTTTTTTTTTAAAACACCAAAGGACATGTTATTCCTATGAATTTTGTCTGGTAGTTTTGCTTCAAAGTACCTAAATAAAATAAATTAAAACAAAGCAAAATTTTTTTTTTTTAAAAAAGGGATTGCACTGTAAAAGATGCAACAAAACATTTTTCACGATAGTAAAGAAAAGCAGAATGCAGAAACTGCACTGGACTAAAAACCCTGGAATTCTGTTTCAAACACTCACACCACATAGTAATACACTCTGCAGTGTCCATGATCACAAATGACAAAAAAAAAAAAATTCTGATCCCAGGCTATTACCTTTGTCAAGTGTACAAACAGTACAATATAGATCACATCTGAATCCCCCCTAAAAAAAAAACAACGACGAAACAAAATCCCCTTTTCACTGTACATATCTTCTCCATCACGATACTCTAACAAGAAGACCTGGATCGAGGGTGTGAAACACTGAAGACCCACAACATCCCACCCACCCAGGCCTTCAAACTTAACGCAGATAAAAAGCTCTGTCTCCCTTCGACGCCCTAGATGTACAAGAGGATGGATAAAGTAAAGTAAGGTAAGTTCTACATCATGTGACAAAGATCTTACCCAGAAGAAGTCTGACAATTTCAGCCTTCCTCATCTAGAAAGAGGGCAGGTTTTTTTGCTTCATCTTTCAGACTGTTCTGGCCTTTTTCCAGCACCAGTCAGTTTTAGCAGTTAATCTGCTGGGCATTTTCAGAAGAAATTGTTTATTCTGTTTTTTACCCCATTCTTTTATATAAGATATTTCTGCAATCAAGGTGTGGCCCATTTTCTCCCTTTCAACCCCCAGTGCTCTGAAGCCATTCTAAATTTACTGAAGTATTCTTTATCATAAGAGGAATCATCAGATACCACACCTCATTTTTTATGATGGGGGAAAAAAAAGATTACAAGTATTGTAGGTGAACCAACAGGGCACAGCAGTCCTTTCTGATTCCTCAGACAGTGGCAGCAGAAAAGACGATGAAAATATTGGGAATATTTTTTAAATCTGCACTTTACTGAGACTACCCCCATCTGGTACTGAACAGTTACTTACACTGTTCTTTATCCACCCACAGGCAGAAATTTCCCTTGGGTTCATACCACAAAAGCCGCCGCGGTAGTCGAGTGGTTAGGGCGTTGGACTCGTAATCTAAAGGTTGCGGGTCCGATCCCAGCTGTCGGCTATGGCGTTGTGCCCTTGGAAAAGGCACTTTACGGCTATTTTCTCACCCCACCCAGGTGTAAAAGGGGTACCAACCTTGTGTTGGGGGGTTAACCCTGCGATAGACTGGCGTCCTATCCAGGGGGGAGTCTATGACTCTCAGTCGCTTAGCGCTACAGAAACCGGGATAAGCACCGGCCTGATGAGCCTTAGGCTCGGACAGACTTTAACTTTTAACTTTTTCATACCACAAAGCAAATGACAATGACGACAATGTTCTTCAATGTCAAAACACACCAAACGTCTAACTCCTTTAGTCAACCATGTAACACAGTCACAGAAACAATTCTTTTCAACAAAACAGAACTCTGACTAAATTTCATCATAAATAAATGGTTCATCAATTCAACCCCCCCCCCCCCCCCCCCCCCCCCTCGGGAAAACCACAGCAAAAACACAACCATCCTTGAAAAAAAAAAAAGTAAATAAATATTGCTTCCAAGGCACATTAATGACGGACATTTTCCACAGAGTTTGACTGAAAGTGCTGACAGGGTGTGCAGCAGCAGGGAAGAGAGAAGTCTTACTGGTGTACAGCAGCAATGGGTTGAGTTAGGCAGACAACAGACCAGCCTCCTGAAGCCTAAGGCAGACGGTCAGAGAGAAAACCATCCTGATTGTATCGTCCGTCAAGCGGCTTGTGACATGTTTCCAGGTGAGGGTTTAGAATCGGTTTTGCCCTATCTCAAACAGCCAGCTCGCAGCCTCCGGCCAATCAACACTCATTTTGAAGCTACAAGCCACCTAGAGCCTGTGAGCCTGTGAACCTTGGGAATCAATGTGCCTGAAGCCTCAGAGCCTGCATACAGCCCGCCACCTTTTAAAATTATATATATATATATATATTTTATTTAACTATGTACAACTTTCAAAGATTTCTAATGTTCTGTGTAGCAGGTTATCCTGTTCACACTGACAGGTCTGACCTGCCAGGTTGAAAAGTCTTAGTTTGTCGCCTGCTTGACATTCATCTTTACTCATGGACAATCACTGGGGTCAAGAGTTCTACCCATAAATCACACCCCCTCTGAACACTTTCCCACAGAACTGAAAAATTATTTTAAAATATTTGAAAACAAGAGTTAAAATATATATATATATATTTTTCAAAAAGACAAGAGAACATGAACGTATACTCAAAAGTATTCTGAATTTCTAAGCTCTTTCGGGGAAAAAAACAAACAACCAGTTTGAAATTATAAAGGATATTGAGGATGAAAATATTCTGAGACTATTCTACATGAAAAAAGTAAGAAGAAAACATACACACAGGCACAGGAACTGAGCGAAAGAGGGACATAAGGTACATTTTCCTATTAAAATGAAGCTATCAAGCCTTTCCTTTCACAGTCAACAAGCAATGCATGGAAAGGAAATCTCAACAAGCACTACCACAGCAAAGCTTTTTACAATGGAACCCTCCCCCCCAAAGCTGAATGTGTCAGCAAAACAGCTGTGTGGATTTTCTGAACTTTCAGAGTACTTGAAGGTTTTTTTGTTGTTGTTTGTTTTAAATGTTCAACCTGAAACTATTTTCAAATACTACACTGATTCGACAAACCATATAACATAGTCATCAGTAGGATTGTTCACTAGATGAAAATTAAATCAGTAAAATAATAACGTCACAGTGGTGTACATACTGTGCCAGTCCCCCACATGGCTTTATCCACCTTTAAAGAGCAAGAATACAAGTACACCTGCTGTGAACAGCATGGACCCACTTACTGCGTACACAGTGCTATTTCAGATTGTGTTATGTGCAGGAGAAAGGACCAGTGTCATTCTCTATTCCAATCTCAACAAATCAGTTCAAGTCTCCCCACATCCCCCTCCTTCTAATCAATACATTTTTTTCTTTCAAAAGAGCGAGTTTGTATTTTAAATTGCAGTGTTCCTAAAACCTAATCTTTTTAAAAACTTTTAAAAATTTCAATATAAAACATCTTGACATTTCTCACCTGTTTCTGTGTTAAAAGTGAACACAAACAGAATGCCACATACATCAATTCTGTGGGATAAAATATGGCCTGGGGATGGATAAGGATGATGGATAGCGAGGGCTGAAGCACAATGACACGGATATAAAACCTGGACTGTGATAGTTATTTTTCACCCACTTTCAAGTCAGAACACAATGTAAACCAATTCTGTTTTCACTGACTATACTTCCATCTACAAATACTGATGATAATGCACTCTCACTCTTGTCAACAACTAGCGATTCCAGATTTTCAAATGCTTTGATGTACGCGCTAAAGGGCCAGATGAATGCCTCTATCTTCAGGTAAATGCAAATTCTTTCAGTGCAGAGCGAGAATCTGACTCCTGAGAACTATTAATCAACTGAACATGCGTGCAAAATAATTGGTGGCACGGAAATGATACGGTTTCTTTTATCCTTGATCACCATCTCTTTAAGTGTGGATGCTTCTGAGCACATGACAAAAAATAAAAAAGAGCATCCCCCTCCTCACAGATGCCAACTTCTGCATCCCCATAACAAGGCACAAAGCATAGATATATATAGAAGAAGCAAACAAGTCAACGCATTCAATGCTATGTAAAATCAAACACACACATAAGTTATCTATCACACAAGCAAAGAACAAATATCACTTTTTTTTGTTTTTGTTAACAACATTTGCAAGGCTGCATCAGAGCAGGCAGAGGAGTGTCCAAGCACAAGCAGGAAAAGCAAGACATCTTGGCCACAAAAACAAGAAGGGGGGGGGGGGGGGGGGATGGAGATCAAGGACAAACTGATGTGACGACAGTGTGGGGTCGATCCCCAAGACAAGCCCAAGCATTAACGGACGCTTTTTCCTTCCCTTGACAAAACAGGCACGCTAAAAAAACCCCACAATATATGTATCACTTCAGTTCTTCAGAATGATCAACACAGTCACAGAATACATAGTATCATCTTGGCACATCACTTGATATTTATATTATATTATATTATATAGATAATACATACACTTTACACAGACATAAAGGCTGGGAGCAAGGTGACAGCAGAGTCCATCATCATATCAAACAGAACCAAAAATAATTCACGGGGAAAAAAAAAACAACAACAACCCAACCCCCAAACAAAGAATAACACAACTTTCCTCTGCAGGCGTGTTACATAACATGGATCATACGAGTGCAAACTCACAAGTGTCTGGTTATATTTTGCTTTGCATCGTTTTGTGTGTGAAATCAATGCCAAATGCTTTGCAAACACACAAAGTCACAGAAAATCACAACTGTCTTTCTATAAATCTAGTTTTTTCAATCCAGTTTCAAAGCACAGGACAACGTTTGGCGTGTTATTCTCAGAAAGTGGCACATTTCCGTTTGTTCCCCTCCAAGGAGTCCTCCTCTGCCACTTTCCCCACATCTTTTAGTGTTCTTTTCTTTCTCCACCTGCTGCACGCACTCATTTCACCCACACAATGCACAGCCGTACCATCACACAACTGACTACTGCAGAAAACTTTGGGACTTGCACATGTACGTATCTCTTTGGGAACAAACATCCTTTTACATCTTACACGCATACACACTTGTACTCTCTTGCCAGCTCACGGTCGAAAGAAAGAATGAATGAATCCCCCATCCAAGCAGAGCCAAACGATGGCATGATGACTTCAAGAGTCACACTGTCCAGCCCCAACATGGACAGCTGGTTCAGGCAGAAGAGAGAGAAAGGAAGGGCCGTTGAGGGTGAAGATGAAGTGGTGACAGGCAGTGGAGAGATCTCTACGTCAGGCTTGTGTCCTGCAGCGATGGAATGACAGCAGCAGACTGGCTGCAGACTGACTGCATTTCTATGGTGGCTGCAGACTGACTGCATTTCTATGGTGGCTGCAGACTGACTGCATTTTTCTATGGTGGCTGCAGACTGACTGCATTTCTATGGTGGCTGCAGACTGACTGCATTTCTATGGTGGCTGCACTGACTGCATTTCTATCTATGGGTGGTGGAGACTGATTTCTATCTAGGTGGCGCACATGCAGGCACAGCCAGCACACCTTATGAGCTGACACCCCAGCAGCAACCAAGGCCCACACAGCGGATTTCACGTTATAGTGAACATGCCTTGGGCAAGGAATGATAAGTCGACTATGGAACTGTGTCTAGCAAACATTTTCCAACATCTCTTACCAACTTGAAGGATTATAGTATATCACTTTAGTGTTATCATTTGTTGCTAGTTTTTTTTTCATTTTTATGATTTAAAAAAATAACAAAACTTTTTAGGACTTACTGTAGGGAGTAATATTTAATGCCAATTATTTATTCCATGTTAGTGATTGTAACAGCAAAGTGAGGCTTCAAGAAAAAAAAAAAAAAAGGATGCATGCAAAGTTCTTTTACTTGATCTTACTCTGCACAATCCGACTCCACTTGAGAGATGTTCAGCCTGACCACTGTGATGGCCTGATAACATTCTGCACACCAACGGCAGTGCTTTTACATGTATCAGACTTTTCTCCATCCCTAAAGGCTTTTTTTTTTGTTTTTTAGTTATTTCTGGCATCATGGCCCAAATGACGCAAAAAAGCCATAACAGAGCCATGTCATGCCAAAGAAAATCAAAACACCAAAAAACCCCAAGATACTATGCGTTTGAAATGATAATAATAATAGTAAATGGAATTTATATAGTGCTGTATCTTGCAAAGACAAACCAAAGCGCTTAGGATAGTTGTTATGCAGTTGAAGAAATCTGGATCAAAAAAAAAAAGGGAGCTATTCAGATTTGAAGCCAAGTCAAACGTATAGTTCTGAAATATGCTTAGGCTATGGACTTGCACTGATTATTTTCTCAAAACAACAGGGTTTCCCTACATGTCCCTGGCCAAACCCCTTTCCCAAACCATCAATGACACATAAAAACCCCCACATAAAAACAGCGTACTCAGTATTTCAAATAAAGATAAAAAGGCACCCTACAATTATCTATTTAATAAAAGTGTGCCAAAGGTGTTGAATCCACTGTTGTCAGAAAAAAAAAAGGACAGTTTAGACAAAGAATGGATAATTGAGAAAATAAGAACCTAAAAAAATAACAAAACACACAACAAACCCAAGTGGTCTAAAATGAAAAAAAAAACCCACCACAGAATGACAAAAGAAAATCTTTTCTAAAACAAAGTAATCAGAATGTGGAAATATTGTACTTTAACCTGAAAAAAAACACCCTATCTTTATCATTAAATGAGTTTAAAATAGAGTTATGCCAACAAATGAAAGCTAAACACCACGTTCCCAAAATAATAAAAAATAACAATGACCATGAACTGTCCACGACAATACACAACTTTTCTGCTGACTTCACTCTGCAGTGGCCATCATCCCTAGACCACCATGAAAACCACTGCACTGCGCTCCTTCTGTCACTTGCATTGATCACTCATTGCAGTGAGCAACACGGATGACTGATAATCTTTAATGTTCAAAGTTCGGAGGAAACTGTTATCGGAGAGCGAATCACATTGTTGTCTTCAATGCATTCATCTGTACCATCCACGATCCCCCGTCTGAAAAGAGAAAGACAAATCAAGCATAAATTAATTAATTCATTGTGAAAAACAATCACAAAAACTTGACATACAATGATCAATATTTAAACACAAAATCTCAGGCCAAAGCCATAGCTGATCAGAGCTGCTAAAACATAAATGAGTAGGAGGGAACCATTTATTGAAAAAAAAATATTACAGACATGTTGGCTCCTAGAGAATTTCACTAAGCTCCTAAAACCAGCCACCATCCCCACTTGCACCTTGATCTACAAGCACCTGCTTAAAGTTAAGTTATGATCTCCAAAAGCACATTAAATACTGAAATACACCCTAATTAATCTACTAGGGGGAAGAATAACAGTCATAACATTGTGCAGACTCCAGATCTGACAGTCTGGTTTTGAGGCTCCCCTAAAACAGTAAAAGTCCTTCCAATGAGACTATTATAACCAAGATCCTGATGTAATACAATACATGTATGCAGAATGTATCTTGCACACTTGTTAAAAAAAAAAAATCAACCTTTCACAAGACCATGTCACTGTGTGCCAGTATGTGCAGCCCCCCCCCCCCCCCCCCCCCCCCCCCCCCAGCGCATGCACACTATTATAGATCAATAGTCATAATTCTTGAAGTCAGAATGCAGCTACCTTAACAGTGGGTAAAAATGGTCACACACATCAAGAACAAAAACAAAAATAATTTTAAAAATCTCCTATACTGGTGGAATCCCATATAATCTGCTTTTGAAACAATCCTGAATTACATGCAGTCATAAATGCTGGATTTATTACTGTTATCAGATTGTATTGCATATAATTTGTATAATTTAAGTCAATGCATACACTATATTTCCCTGTGTAACATTCCGGCACAGCATGTTGCCACAAGATCAACACCACCCACATTTAACCCCCCCCCCCCCCCCCCACCACACACACAATTCTGCCAGGAACAACTCAATTTTGGTTTACTGTCTTGTCCAAAAGACTAACACCAACCACAACTGACGAAGGGAAGGGAGTTTAGGTTGAAAGGGAACTGAATGGGTCTACAACTTTCTCTTTGTCAAGAGAGGTGTCTTACCACTAGACCATTAATCTAGTTTTAGAATGGGTGTGAGTTCAAGTTAATGTATACAGTGCATAATAATTAATATTTATTCACATTCATGTATTAATCAAGAAACATGAAGAAATGCTTCATCATCTATCATTCTAACTCACTTTCTAAGGGATGGTGGGAGAAAATGTCAGATGTATGAAAAGAGGGTCACAATTTATTTTTTTTATAATATAAATCTTTTTTTAAATATTTTTTTTTATAAAGTTTGGATCTATTCAGACCTGACTTTTGGGACTATGTGCAAACACGACACCAACGTGCATGCACAAGTTTTGTTATCTGGTCCTACTGAAAGGTCTACTCTTTCCAAAAGGTGGATTTTTAAGATGTGCGCATGTCACATGTATACATAATACAGGCCTGGCTTTTGTATTATTATAGTCTCATCCAAAGGACTTTTGTTTCACTAGGAGTGGAGTTGGTACTGATGTCAATTCAAACAGAAAACCCCCCTCAAATGGGTGCCTTGGCGGTGGTTTGAAACCCAGGCCGTCAGAATGCCATCTCAATGCTCTAACCACAAGGCTATCCCGTCCCCTCAGTTATTCTCTATCTTGATATATTATCTGTGCGTTATAACATGCTGCATGCTGGTTTTTTCTTGATCAAAATCAGGTTCGGAAAAAAAGGGGTGCACTTGATTGCTATCAGATTTGTCCTGTAACCTGTAAAATATGGTATAAAGAATGTGTGTGTGTGTGTGTTCATGTGTACACACATACATTATGCGCTGCTGCTGTGTGTGCACCAGTGCATGCTTGTTCTCAATGCATGCACTGTGTGTGTGTGCACACTTCAACAAAATGTTAAAATCTTACCATTCATCATTTTTTCACGATAGCTGTTCTTCCCAACCCAGCCTGCAACAAAAAAACAAAAGACAAGTTTAGATTAAAAACAAAGAATGGCACACATTCCAATGAACTTAAATACTTTATGGATTAACTAGCATTAGCACTTCTAGGCTAATGAAAATTATTTCCTGTGAAAAAATGTTGAATACACTAAATTAGCATATACCGTAAAATCCCTAGCAAACGCCCACCCCCCCTGTGCACTGATTTAGGGCAAAATTGGGGGGTGGGCGTTTGCTAGGGATAGACCCCTTTGCACAAAATAATTTTTGTGCTCAACCGTGTAATTGAGTGAATACAAACCCCGAAAGCATGTAAGTTAGGTCGTGTGAGTAGAAGTGAAGGAAAATAGAAAAAAAAGGATTTTGAGGCAAAGAAGGCCAACGAGTTCCATCGCTTTCCGTTGTAGATCCTTGTTTCACAATACCCTGCCTTCAGATCTTTCATCTTCCAGATAATGCAGCACACCTTAGTCGACATGTTCATATCTAACTGCTGGTCTTTTTGACAGTTTCCGTTTTTGTTTGTCTTTTCCGTACTGCTGTTCAAGTCTATCTCTGTTTTCACTCCATTCCCTGATCCTCTTCCTATCCACAGAAAATTCACGGGCACACTCCGAAACATTCCCACCTGCTTCGTTATCCAGATACTGGAGGGCTTCCAATTTGAAAGATACAGTGTAAGACTGTCGCTTCGGCATTTTGCAAAAATGGCACAGAGAGATTCAAGAACCAAATTCCGGCCATCGTTGTCAAAGTACCCGTAGGTCACCGACAGACAAAAGACGTCAGTGGAAAAAAAGCATGACGTAATTTTAATTCACTTTGTTGGGGATGGGTGGGAGTGAGGAGAAGGGACAAAGAATAAGAAAAAAGGAAAGAAACACGAAAAGGTAAAGATGGGGGAAAAGATGACTTTTAGAACAGTCTGCACAATTCCTAATGAAAGTGAGCATAGTCTCTTTGAAAAAAGCAGGGTGGGCGTTTGCTAGGTAGTTACCCCTGTGCACAACTTTTTGCCCAAAGTGGGGGGTGGGCGTTTGCTAGATGGTGGGCTTATGCTAGGGATTTTACGGTATGCATATTCCTGTTGTCAGTTTTAATCAAAATAAAAAAGTACTGAAGTTAGAAACATTATCATAGTAAGCTGAAAAGGGGGATGGACAGAGAACGAGCAAGCAAGTGTGCGTGTGTTGGTCAAGTAATTTGAACAACTCATAGATTTGCATTTGTATTTTTCTTGACTGTGCAGTCTCAGTCTTTCCTGTGGACCTACAGCAAACTCACTCTGTGTGGGAACCAGCCAGTGTAATCCCCCCCCAAAAAAAAACAACAACCCAGGATTTGAACCTGCAACCTTCCAGCCAAAAACAACAACGCACTAACTTAGTAACTACTGCCTCACATTATCAATGTTTTCATTAACTAATTAAGCTAAGAAAATGATGCACATTTATAATTTATACAACATTTTAACAAACACAAGTTGCTAATGCTATGGTAAAAATAATGCTTATCCATGGACTTTTTTTTTTTCCTTCTTCTGCTCGAGTTCCAAGGTTCACCAATGTTGAGATTTAAATGTATGTATGTGACTGGACCGACGATTCCCCCCACCCTCCCAAAATGTTTAGGTTGGCTGCATTCTGACTTTGGGGATGGTTTGTAAACACAACACCGGTGTGCATGCTGGGTTTGTTTTTTTTCCTTCTGTCATCCATTCCTACTGGCACATAATGGCATACTTTTCAAAAAGGCAGGAAGAGTTTTAATGTGTGCACAAGATGTTCTGTGTCTGTTCGACTTTAGTCTCATCCGAAGCACTTTGTGACATTTAATGATTAAGTTTGATTTTTTTGTTAAACTGGGAAGAAAGGATGAGGTTGGGAATTGAACCCAGAACCTCACGATTTACTTGTTGGCAGGCTAACGTTTAACCACCCTGCCACCCTCCTCCTTGAAGCTTAGGGATGAAAACTAGTGGGAACAGATAACACAATATTTATAATTTACAAAACCACATGCACACAGGGACTTATATAAAAGCACACAAGTGCTTATTCCCTTAGCATTGAAATGAAAGAATAATTTTTTTTTTTAATTCGAAAAAAAACCCCAGGCCATCAGTTAAAGTATACGAGATGATGTAGCTCTGGACCCTTGTGCAGCAAAGAAATATCATGGGTGTCCAGAATGTTGAATGGTTTTAGATGTATCTGGCTAAATCATGGTGTGCAGACTAAGATTTCAAAATTATAATTTCTGATTTATTAATGTCATCAAAGACGAACTGATTGTAACTGGCAAAGATGGAGTGAGCATGTTCATGGCTGTGAGTGTGTGATAGATTTTTGTTATACTTTAAATACGAAATATTTAAAGTAAATAAAAATGTGAGGCATATCTTCCAACTTGATATTGATGAACAGTAACAATGTAGTGTACAAATTACAAAGCAATGTGTGTCTGGTGACCAGAACTCTGGTCACTGTCACCTACTATGTCACCAATAACAGGTAAAGTATGGTATATGATATACGACAAACCAGAGAAACATGCATGCATAAGACAACAGTTCATTCACGAGAACAAGTTAGTGTCAAATAAGGAGCTGAAGCCTAGCTGACATGTTTACTGATGGTTGATGTACAATTGTACTTCAAGGGTGCGTCACACAATGTCACACCTGGTGCGTCAAACCGTTTTATGTCTTGAGGAGAATGGTTTTGCTCGAATGTTTAAATTTCTTTTGAAAACAAATCATATATTCAATCAATGCCTGACCTTTATACGATTATACTGCAGTTTATACATGTTTAAGTTAACCACATGTTCCAGTATTTCTGCAATGCAAAGTATCAAGATGGGTTTTTTTGGGGGATGGGTGGGGTGGGGTCTGTTCCTTGGCTAGAGTTTTGAGGTTTACCAATGCCGCAAAGGTGAGATTTTTGCATATAAACATACATATAATCATAACAATGTGACCGTTTTTGTCCGCCATTAAGGTATGTCTATGAGTTCTGACTTCATGGATGATGTCTTTAAAAAACACGACACCAATGTCTATCATATTTTTGTCAGCTGTTCTTGCTGGCATGAATGGACTATTCTAATAATAATTTTTGTATACATGTGTAATCCTCTGCATTTGTAATGGGGATGACTGGAATCAAAGACAGATTTTGCTTTAATGATCTGTTTAAAAAAAAAAAAAGTAATTTCTCTTCTATAAAGTGCACATCATCAGACTAGTTCATGATTTTCAGACAAGCTGATCTTTGAAAGAAAGAAAAAAACAACAAAATCCATGAAAGGAATGTGGTCAAATGATAAAATGCACAAATGCTCACAAGAGAAGATTTTCATACCAACCTTCACTGAGAAAATTGACCGATGTTATCCAACCATAGGAATAGTCACTGGACACAATCCACTCCTTGGTAGGTTTACTCGCCATCTGCTCAGCTGGACAGACACACACAGTAGTATATTGTTTAAGAGCAGGCCCATGGGGGACGTTGTCCTGTTTGATGGTGGTTGAATGGCCTTCTGACGCTTGTAGAGTGGTTTCAGGGGCAGGAGCTGAACAGGTTGAATTTAGCTGGGTGGGGGTCTGTAGCACCAGGGTAGGATTCTTGTTTGTGATCTGTGGTGAAACTAAGCCATTCAACCCACCTATGTGAGGGCCTTTGGGTTTCTCAGTCTGATCACTAGAAGACACATCAGAGTCTGCAGGGGCAGGATCAGCAGCAGAAGGCCGCTGGGAGGACTGGGAGACACTGCTGCTGAAGACAGCACCTTGGGGCTGCTCACCATTGATGGGCACAGACGCCTTGTCAAAGCAGAGTGAGTCAAAATGGAGGCATACTCGTGGTCACGGAAGGAACCGAAAGCGAGTCCAGCAATGGGGGTGCACATTTCATTTCTGCTGTCAAAAAACTCCACAGCTTTTTTACATCCATTGTTGGCTTGTTTAGCACCTGAGGAACTGACTTTGGACTCGGTAGTTCTATGTTTTGAGCTTCAGAGCCGACTCTACTGGAATGGATTTAGCTGTGGACTTTGTCTTTCCCCCCTCGGCTCTGACATTGGAAGATGAAGGGGGGGTTACTGCATGAGCACCACTGTTTTTGATTTCTACGGGAGTTCTTGAAAGACTGGTCACACTGGTGTTAGTTGCTGATAGTGGACATTCTTCCCCAGTGCCCTTGGCAACAATCTCACTCCCTCGAACAGAATCAGCATCTGAGCTTGTGAAACTCCCTGTAGAGTCACTCGAAACCAATTTGTTATCCTCAGTTTTGTCTACTTTTTCAGAGAAGGGAGGAGGTGAACATAAGTTTTTATCACAGGAGAGCATCTCTTGGCTTCCAGTTCTTTGAAAAAACACTCTTTGTCGGCTCTTTAGGTGCGGAGCCAATGGAGTGCCGTCTTTCTTTTGAAGGTTTGCCCACTCCAAAGGTGCCTGATCGGCTGAAAATTCCACACTGGAGTCTTCCACACAGAAGTTGGCGCTCTCTGGTTTGGAGGGACCAGCACTCTGCAATGACCTATTCCCTGAAGCCATGGTAGCGTAAGATACAAAGTGCCTGGTGTTGCCTCGACTCCCCACACCTGCCTCAGCAGGGAATGACGAGCTTGAAGACTCCTTGTCACTGTCCTTGTCACTGACTGACGCACCACTGTCAAACATGTTTTCCCGCAATTCTCTAGGACTGGACTTCAAAGCGGGAAAGTCACTGGGGTTGAGATCTTTCTCTCTCCTTTCCAACTCCACTGTGTCCAGGAAGGTGGCCTGTGAGAGAGCGGTCTGACACTGGGAGGCTGATGAGTAGTCTGCTGCAGTCTTCTGTCAAAAGAAGAGGCTGAGGGGGAAATCTGCTTGTCCTTGGAACGGTTCTGACTGCTGACCACTGCAGCGTTACCGTTCGCTACAGTGGCAAATGTCTGGTTCTGTGATCTCATTTTCCTCTGCAGTTTTTTGGGCACACAGTGCTCCCACTGCTCCTCGGCACTTCCCGAACATCCAGTGGCAAGTCTGACAGGGCTAGGGAGTGACGGCGAGGACGCTCTAGGTGTTAACACCGGTGTTTCTGTCTTGGCTGGTTTCGACCTCCCTTTCTTTGAATTCTTTTGTTTTGTTTCCTCTGAATCAGTATCTTTCAAATGATCCTGGAGTTGGGGTTTCGCTTTTTCTACATTGTTTTTACTAGGTTTTGTGACGGGTGAAGTCATTTTGTCAGGCCCACGATTCTTAGGCTTTTTGCCAGAATCGGTTTTTGTGTTTTGTTTTTGATTATCTTTTGGTAGATTCAGGTTCTGCAGAAATGATTTCTGAGGATGAAGGGTGTGCCTCCTCCTCATTCACATCTAGCTTCTCCGAAGACGACGTGTTACCCATGCCTATACTGTCTGTATCCTCAGGCTTCTTTACTTCGTTTCCTTGGCATCAACCTCTTCATTCACTGATGACTCTGTAGGCTTTGACGTGGACACTTCCCTCCAGAGCGGGTCTGAAGAAGGGCAACTCCCATCAGCACCGGCTGACTTCACTCTGCGCTCTCTCTTCTTGGCCACACGGCGAAGGTTGGATTCCTCACCATCCTTCACGTTTCCGTCTATTTTCTTGAGGTTCTCAGCAGTGATATCATTGTTGATGAATTTCACTAAATTGTTGACGTCCTCCACATCGCCATAATAGTCCTTGTCTTGATCTGGGTAGACGTCTACGCCTTGCTGACGGCCATTTCTCTTGCCTCGCCTGGCTCGTTTGCTAGCGCTTTGGGAGCCTCCTACTGGGTCCTCTCCCTGAGTGTGTCCCATGTCATTGTTGGAAACGCCAGATGACCCTGGCCTCCCACTGGCGGACACCACACAGCTTTTCTCCCCAAAGTGAACTTCGTGCATCTGCTGCACACCCTCGGGTCTGTGGGGTGTTGGTTGATGTCCTTGCTCACCAGCTTCCCTGTGCTGCCACCTTCTCGTGCTCCATCATCTGCACACACAGTGGTCAAACACTTCAGCAACTAACCAACACTTGCCTACCTTTAGTTTTCCTGTGTAAGAAATTGTTAATGAATTGGGGCAATGGGGGGGGGGGGGGAGGGACCAATCAGATGCCTTATTTTTTGTTGTTGCTTTGTTGGCTAGGCTCTGAGGTTTACCAATGGCCAGATTTTGCACGGGTGATCATGTGCTTACCATTAAGGTAGCTGCACTCAGACTTCAAGGATGTGTCTAACCCCGACACCAGTGTGAATGCACTTAAAATATTTATTACAAATTCTGTCATCTGTTCCTGCTGGCAAGAAATGGCCTTCTCTACCGCAGGGAAGAATGCATTTCTCATGAATATCAGGCATGGAATTTTGCTCACCCCCCCCAAAAAAGAAATTTTCTACGAAAATGTAAAAAAAAATCAGAAAAAGAGGTCAAAAGACTTGAAAGAGATTTCAGAGATTGAAAACTAAAGTTTGAATTAAAAAATTAAAAAAACAACAACCCAAAAGGCAATGAGCTAAATTCAATTCAAAACAAATCACCTCTTGAGAGTTGTTTCCCATTAACCATGAACCCCCAAATAATAGTACTTGAACAAAGGTCTTGATTTTAGCAACAAACTGAAATTATAAGGCGCATGGTATATTCTTTGGAGTCAAATTATCTCCCTTTTCCCAGTGAATCAAGTAAAGTATGTTCAAAGATCATAAAGAACTTTAAGAAGTACTGCTCAGATGATAATTGATATAATGATATATTGATAGATCTACGATCTACGTTTCCAAAAATTCTTTTTTCTACAAGTTCTACTTGATTATCTTGATATAAATTCCCCCCCCTCCTCCCCAAGTCAGATACACACATACTGTGCATCTCAAACACAGTACATTTTTTAATCATAAAAATTGTATGCTAAAACTATAATTTTGTGTTAAATAAAAATGTTGAATTTTAAGAAAATGCCCAACGTTTATTGCAATAGGATGGACAGGCCAACTTCACTATGACTCTACAATGTCAATGGTTCTGAGTTGAATCATTCTCGAATCCACCCATTCAAAACCAGAGTATTTTCCTATGGTCTAAATCTCACAAACTAAGTTTACATCACATAATATGAATTCAAGCAAATAAACCGGAGAATGTTCGTGTTGTCAGAGTTGCTTCAATTTCACAGTGGCAAACATTGTTTTTGATCATTGCTTACCTTATCCCCCCCCCCTCTCTCTCTCTCTTTCAATGGGACGATAGCCTAGTGGTCAAACATTGTGCTGGCAATTTGACAACCGGTTCGTGTCCGGTCGAGGAAATTTTTTCCTGGAGTTAACATCATGTGACTCCATTCCCCAAAAGTCCTTCGGATGAGACTTTAAACCGAGGCCCATGTGTGCGACGCACGCAGAACATCTTGCGCACAGCCACATGTTAAAATCCTGTTCCGCTTTTCGTAAGAGTAGGCCATCGTGTGCCGGTGGGAACAGATGACAATATTTACAAAAACTGCATGCACACGGGGACCGATGAAAAAAGCACATGTTGCTTATTCTGTTATCCTCGATATAAGAATAAATAAATAATAAATAATGTCTTTCTGTTCTCAATAAAGCTCTGAGGTTCACCAATGATGAAGTTTTATGTATATGGCCGATTTTACCAACACCATAACAAGATAGCCACATTCTGACCTTGGGGATGGTGGCTGAAGACAACATCTGTTTGCATGTGCTTTAAAACTTATGTCAATGCTCAGTTCCCAATCAGTACCTGCTCTTCCTAAAAAGGCAGAATAGGTTTTTAAAGTGTGCACAAGATATTCTGCATGCATTTGCACAAAGGGCGTCGGTTTATAGTCTCATGCAAAGGACTTTAAGGGGGGGGGGGGGGGGGGGGGGGGTGAAGTCAGTACTTGTGTTAAAATTCCAGGGAAAATCCCCTAGAATGGACCATGTCTGGATGGAGGCTGATTCAGTGATTCTGGGCCCTCAGATCACCAAGGCCCCAACCACTTGGTTTATAAATCCTCAACTTCTATTACTTTTCTTTTCAGTTTTTCACTTTATGGTTCAGGAATCTGGGTAATCTTATAAATATATAAAAAGTTACATTGTTTTATACAGCTTCTATTTTCCCCAATAAATGAATAATCATTTCCTACAGTATCTATTGTACAAGTCTTTCTAACACTGCCCCCACCCTAACCCCCAAGCAAATCTGCCTAACGGTACACAATACAAGGATACAAAAACAAATACGGATACACGTACATGTTCAGGTTTCAATATGGGACATCTTTTTTTTTGTTTTAATCTACTCAATACTGTCAGTGTCACGCGGGCTGACGACGTGACGTAAACACTCGTGTCAGTGTCAGGTAGGCTAGGCCTAGTAGACCTTATCGTTGGACCAGTGGGCCTACAACGGGCGTGCATACCCTCAGCATAGTACTTAGCTCTGTTGCGATCGAGTTCCTCGCACCCTACTCCGACTTCCAGTTTTAAATACAAATGTTAAAAACAAACAACCAAATTCCACAAACACTGAAAGACAAATGATATTATCCACCGAGTACCTTTTTTAGTATGACCAACATCATGAACAAACATACCAGCCGTCACTTCAGCCTGCGTGTTTCGTGACGTGTTCGATCTAATCCTCCCTTCGCTAGGCTATCCGATGTGCAAATATCACTTTGTTAGGCGTGTCTTCGCTTATGGTTGTTTTCACGTTCAGAA
>CM060342.1:38818109-38850609 GCA_030674155.1 Stramonita haemastoma
TGTTTCCATACTGTTTTCATTCGACCTTCCCCTTCAAAACATACATCCACACTCCCCTAATATCACTAATGGTGAAAAGATGTTAAAACTGAAACGCACACGTGCGCACGCGCCACACACGCATGTGTGCGTGCGCGCGTGCACACACACACACACAACACACAGACAAGCAAAGGACCAGCCAAAAGTGTCCTGGGAGAAACAGAACAGTACAGTACCTTAAATAAAGAAAACAAACAAATAAACAAACAGAAACCCAAACCAAACAACACCTACCCCCCTTTCCCAACCCCCCAAACCATGATATTAATCTGCAATCAGCGTCCGCTTCAGAAGGCAAATAACATGCCAAATTTTAGAATTATAATACAGTTGTTGTCTTTGCATATACTGAGAGAGAGAGAGAAGAGAGAGAGAGAGAGAGAGAGAGAGGAGAGAGAGAGAAGAGAGAGAGAGAGGAGAGAGAGAGAGAGAGACAGAGAGAGAGAAGAGAGAGAGAGAGAGAGAGAGAGAGAAAAGAGGGGTAACGTAAGAATGTTTTTTAGGTGTGTGTAGTGTGTGTGTGTGTGTTTGTGTGTGTGGTGTGTGTGGTGTGGTTTGTGAGTGTGTGTAGAGAGAGATGAGGGAGAGAGGAGAGAGAGAGAGAGAGAGGACACACACACACACACACACACACACACACACAACACACACACACACACACACACACACACAACACGACACACGCACACAGACTGAGGAAGACAAAGTGAGTGAGTCAGTCAGGTGTATGATTTCTTCAAGGACTGTAAACTCCCAGGACAAAGCTTTATAACTAGCAACCTACACCTTCAAAACAGGGAGGGGCTGGATAGGGGCACTGCGATAAAACTTTACTGTACTCCAGTCCGGATAGCCTAGTGGTCAGAACATGCACTCACAATGTGACGAGCTGAGTTCTATTCCTGTTTCAAGGGGATTTTCCCCCAGAGTTAACATCAGCGTTGACTCCACTCTCAACAAAAGTCCTTCGGATGAGACTATAAACTGAGGCTGCATGTGCGTACACACGCAGAACATTTCACACACATGTTAAATCCTATTCCCCTTTTTCATAAGAGTAGGCTATTATGTGCCGGTGGGAACAGATGACATGACTTACAAAACTGCATACACATGGGGACTGGATGTAAAAAAGTACGTGAGTGCTTATTCCATTATCCTCGATATAAAAGAATAAATAAAATAATAATAATATATACAACACACAATTTCTGTTGTTTATTACGGGGGAAAAGAAGGCGGAGAATGGATACATGTTCAAATGTTCCGTAATGAAATGGAGAGATCTAGAGCTACCTAACACCTGACCAGGCCAGGACATCAGAATCATAGACAGATACTGAGATAGATCACTGAATCAGCACATGACCATGATGTGTATACTGTATCATACATGTCATGTCAGCACATGAACAAGGTTTCAAATCAGTGTGTGAGCAAGGTCTGTATAGCTAAGCATATAAACAGGGTCTTTACATCAGCATATAAACTTGGCCTGTATTTCATTCATTCATGAATATTATAGATATAGATATATAACACAGGCTTTTTAGAATAAGCACATGACCAAGGTCTGTCTATAAGCACATAATAATATAATAATAATAATAATAATAATAATAATAATATATATGGGATTTATATAGCGTTGAATCTTGTGGAGTACACAAATCAAAGCGCTTGCATTCAAATTAGTCACACGCATGCAACGGTTCACATATAAAATTAACAAATTACATGTCTACACACACACACACACACACACACACACACACACACACACACACACACACACACACACACACAAATGACACATGAACAGGATCTCACGTTTTGTGCCCTAGAAAATGAACAGGACCTTGAAATCAGCATAGGAAAAATACAGGTCTCTGAATTCAGACATGACCAGGATCTCTGCATCAGCACAGACAGGCCTATACTACAGGACTCAGGACATGTGTACAAACACAAGTATCTGACAGAACACATCAATGAAAACTCTGAATCAGTAGGGCTATAAAAACAACAACAAAAACCACTAATCCTCAAGACACACTTGTTTCAAACCTAAGATTTTTGCCTTCTGTTTTCATCTCCTATTTGTCCCTGCCTTCAACATTTGAAATTCCCTTCACCCTGTCAAAGTGTATAACCTCTATAAGAGTGTGTGTGTGTGTGTGTGTGTGTGTGTGTGTGTGTGTGTGTGTGTGTGTGTGTGTGTGTGTGTGTGTGTGTGTGTGTGTGTGTGGTGTGCTTTTGAATTTGCGAGAACTATTTAAATAGTGCTATATAAATTCCATGTATTATTATTATTATCATTATCATTATTATTATTATTATTATCCTACTGAGGTAAGGTTAAAAAAAGGTAAGGTAAGGTAATTTATTATTATTATTATTATCATTATTATTATTATTATCATTATCATTATTATTATTATTATTATTATCCTACTGAGGTAAGGTTAAAAAAAAGATACCACTGTTATCATCCCTTACATATATATAGTATATATATATATATATATATATATTATATATATATATATTATATATATATATATTATATACACACACACATACATATACCATGTATACATATAAATGTATATTATATATATATCATTATGCATAAACCGAGCAGTATATTTCTTCCTCTACAACAGACCTCAAAGCAGCATTCGATAAGTCACAACACAAGTGGGTACCATCAATAAATAACCGAAGAACAAAAATATGACAACTCACACAAGTAAAGCAAAGCTGGATGAACTCTCTCTCTCTCTCTCACCAGACCCGTGATGATAGTGTATGAATTCCACACGACTTCAGGGGCACTACTAGTGACTCCGCCTCTGACCTTTGCATGGAAGTAGACTGACTAGCACTAGACAAGATGATGCAATTGGCATTGTTGGCTGCAGCTGTGCAAAGATGCCAGCCAGACTGGGGGGGGGATCGATGGAACCTGCTTTGGTACCCCCTGGGATGTTGTGGAAAGATGGTGTGAGCTGGATCACTACATAGCCAGCCATATTTTTGTTGTTGTTGTTGTTTTATTTTATTATCTTTATCATTGTCTGCGAAAATCCTTAATAGTAGCTGGCAGTAGGTGGTATATACATTAATAACACACACAGACAACAAGCAAAGCAAGAGACACACACATTTTTTATACAAAATCTTGACCAAAAAAAAAAAAATCACAAGACAGGCACACATCCAACATGTGTGTATACTGTATGTGTGTGTGTGTGTGTGTGTGTGTGTGTGTGTGTGTGTGTGTGTGTGTGTGTGTGTGTGTGTGTGTGTGTGTGTGTGTGCATGTGCGCGTGCATGCGTATGTGTGTGTGCACGCATGTGTGTGCACATGCGTGCGCGCATGTATGTGTGTGTACGCGCACATGTGTGTGTGTGAACATGATATATATCTGTGTGCACACACATACATACATAGTATGAGAATGAATGCAAGCATGCTACTCTGTAAGCAGGCGTTTGAAAAAGCTAGTTGAGCAGGTCCCCATCCAACCCTATGGTTCCAATAGTCCTGCCCACCACAGGGGCCGGCACATCAGGGCTCTCCTCTCATCCAAGGTTAAATCTCGGGTTAAAACGGAGCACAAAATATCGGCAGATTTATCAAAACACCAAGACTCAAACCACACCTCAGCCAGCCAAAGATACGGGTCCAGCTCCAGATGCAACGTGTAGAGACAGAACCCCATGGACAATTAATGACACTTCAAACTGAACCCAAGAGAACTGAATTGAACTGAACCTAATACGCTTAACTCGTGGAAGATTTCTCAGCGCCAAAATTTCAGGCTGCTCATCCTGGAGAGAGCTTGTCATTGCAAGAGCAGCACCACACATTAAAAAAAAAAACCCTGTTTGCAAGCATATTTGTTTCCATATAAGAGTGGCTTTTTTTCGACAGAATTTTGCCAGGGTGGGTTCTTTTAGATGCACTGAATGCGTGTTGCACACAGAGCCTCAGTTTATCATCTCATCCGAAAGACTAGCACCCAGATCAACCACTCAAGGTCTCTTCGATGGGGGAAAATTTGTGGGTGCAAACTGGATGGAACCTGCACATCTTGCTTTCTAGGCAGGTGAGTTACCCCGAGACCACCCATCCACCATGGAATGAAACGGGATAAAACTGACACCCCAGACCCCAAAAAGAAACCATTTAGGCCAGTTGGAAGTGACTGACACAGAGACAACATGTCGTGGCTCTAGATCTTTCCTTATTTCATATTTGTCTCAATCTGGAAAAAGCTTACATTACCACCTGGAAAGAAACTTAGAAAGCAGCTTGTTGAACTTCCATAAACTCCGTTTCTCTAACCAATTAAAACTAACAAAAAGAAAACGTTCGAAAACTAACAAGCCGAAACAAAGTAAAAATTGCATCCATATTCAGCACTCCCAGGAAAAACACAAGTGAAACGCACAGAACCAACGGGTCGGAAAATACGCAGGAAAGACGTGCCTCACAATAAAAGATATGTGCACACAAAAATGGGAGAAAGACAACAGGAAATTTCAACACAGGACGTTGAGAAAGTTGGTATATAACATCATTATATCAACATCAAATGACTCAGCATCAGTTTCTCGGCCCTGATCGACAATTGATTCACTGATCTACATCAAGGAACTACCATCACAAACGGCTGAAACAAATCATTATAATCTGCTTCTAACATGAAACTCCAACTACTAAAGGAGCCTGTTTCCATCACCTGCGTCAGCTAAATCTAACTCATACCTCAAACACCTCCCCCCTCTCCCAGCCCCTTCCACCCCCTCCCCCTCCCCCCCCCCCCCCTACCCCTCTCCCCCAAAAAAAAGTGAACAGGTCACCTAAATTAAACTGTATACCTACTGACGCAAAAGAACAGAAATCAAATTTGAAGCAACACCAAATAAAACGAACCAACCACTTAAAACTACATAAATTCCCCATCATCATCACACACACACACACACACACACACACACACACACACACACACACACACACACACACACACACACAGCTCGTTTCTCAAGCAATCAATTAACAGCATTAAAAACGAAAGCATAAAAAAAACACACACATTTTATAACAATAATAATAATAATACAAATCTGTTGCTACTGCTGCTGCTGAGAGGTGGTGGTGGAGCAGTGCAGTGTGCTCACCTGGCCAATCAATGATGAACAAAATGTGCTGCACAAGCAGGAATGGAATGGATGAATGTGTGATCCATGGAGAACACAGCTTGAAACAGATGTGTGTGTTTGATCCTGACCTCTGTAGGAAATAACTAGGGTTCTTTTCCCGAGTGTCAATGTTTTCATCCCCAGTTAAAAGTGTCCCATCTCCTCCTTTCGTGTCGCTGTGTGTGTGGTGTGTGTGTGTGTGTGTTTTGTGTGTGTGTGTGTGGTGTGTGTGTGTGTGTGTGTGTGTGTGTGTGTGTGTGTGTGTGTAATGGGAGATGGGGGGGGGAGTAGGGGGGTGGATGGAAGAGGGGGACATGTGAGAGGAAGCAGGAGGGAAGGGGGAGAGGAGAGGAGAGAGAGAGAGGAGAGAGAGAGAGAGAGAGAGAGAGAGAGAGGAGAGAGAGAGAGAGAGAGAGAGAGAGAGAGAGAGCAGTGTGTGTCCTTAATCTTAAGCTTAGTCCTTAATGATCGACTATGACTCTGACTATGAGGCTTGACTTGCACAGTGCTGCAGCCCTGGGGGCTAGTTGGCCTTTGGAGAACGTCTCCAACGCTGACTGTCCTTATTGCCCTCTTGGCTGAGAGAGTGGGGATGTACTGTGGGTAAGGCATCTCCACTACAATCAAATTTCTGCCCAGCTTCCGAAAACAGCAGCTGCCTCCTCTGCTGATTTGGAGGTCATTGTGGAACACGAGGGACAAACAAACAAACCCACTGTTCTTTTTCTTGTCGTGGGCACCGCTGAGGCCCAATGATAATGTGGCAGCTGTGTGAGCACTTCATTCACAGCCTTAATCCACCCTTACCAACCCCCTCCCCTCCTTCCCTGCTGGATAAATCCTATGTCATGGCGTATGTACCAGCTGCAGCATCGTCTGCACGTGGTGTCGGTGGCAGGAATGGTGTGTGTGAGTGTGTGTGTGTGTGTAGTGTGTGTTGTGTGTGTGTGATGTGTGTGTGTGCGTGCATGCGTGCGTGTGTGTGTGTGTACTGTTTTGTATGATTTGCAGCAGATTTTTTGGACACTGCTAGCACAAAGTACACTCAGAAAACTACAAATTTGTTGTCAGGGGACATGTATGATATGTCTTTGCGAAGTTTATGGTATGGAACTTCATTATTTTAAAGTGATGCGTTATATTATCAGATTGTGGAGTGTGACATTAATTAGGTGTATTACTTCATTGGCAATTTGTTACGTGTTGCAAATTTAGTTTGTGCAGTGTTTTGTGTATGCATGTGCATGCTGATTCCACCTCTCTTTATAAATCATTGTATGCAAGTACAAATTTTATACAATATGCACATGTGTAGAGATTGTGTGCAAGCATACATAGATCTGTGAATGTGTGTGTGTGAGTGAGTTAGTGTCCGTGAGGGTTAAGAGAGAGAGAGGAGAGAAGAGAGGATGTGAGTGGAGAGATGAGAGGGAGAGGAGATGAGTAGAGAGGGGAGGAGGAGAGAGATGAGAGGGATGAGAGAGAGATGAGAGAGAGGGAGGAAAGGAGGGTAAGAGAGAGAGAGGAGAGAGGTGAGAAAAGAGGAGAGAGGAGAGTGGGTGTGTGTGTGGTGTGTGACGTGTGTGTGTGTGTGTGTGTGTGTGTGTGTGTGTGTGTGTGTGTGTGTGTGTGTGGTGTTGTGTGTGTGTGTGTGTGTACAAGTGTAAGCATGCATGCATGTGTGCATGTGTGTGCATGTAAATGTGTGAGAGTATGTGGCGCATTCATGCATATGTGTACATGCAAGCATGTAACAGTATATCATATACGTCTGCACACGGCCATACACGCACAAGTACATTCATCAAGGAAGTATTATAAATGACACAAGTGTGTGAATGTGTATACTACATGTAAGCCCTTGCTATGACAATGTCTATCTTGACTTACAGAGCCCACTGCTGACACATCACACATGGGTGATCTTATCAGCAGCCTGCCTCAGTAACCTGGCCTACTTGCACAAGGTCAGAAATTGGACTACTTCACTAAACTATGATCTACTTCCTCACTGTCACATCCAAGTAAATGAAACGTTATTGTAAGTACTATCATAGTCTATGTCCTACAGGTCTAAATCCTGTTCCAACGATACATTGGGGTGTTTTTCCTTATTCTCTCTCATTTCTTATCACTGATGTAAGAAAAATGGGTGAAAAAGAAAGACTTACATGCATAAAAAAGAGAGAGAGAGAGAGAGAGAGAGAGGAGAGAGAGAGGAGAGAGGAGAGAGAGAGAGAGAGAGAGAGAGGAGAGGAGAGAGAGAGAGAGAGAGACAGGAGAAGACAGAGAGAGAGAGAGAGAGGAGAGGAGAGAGAGAGAGAGTGAGAGGAGAGAGGAGAGAGAGAGAGTGAGAGATGAGAGAGAGGAGAGACAGATAGAGATGAAGACTGACAGAGAGAGAGTGAAACAGAGAGACGAGTGAAACAGAGAGAGAGAGTGAACAGAAGAGAGAGAGTGAAACAGAGCGACAGTGAAACAGAGCGACAGTGAAACAGAGCGAACAGTGAAACAGAGCGACAGTGAAACAGAGCGACAGTGAAACAGAGCGACAGTGAAACAGAGAGACAGTGAGAGACAGTGAAACAGAGAGAGGAGACAAGAGACAGAGAAGAGAGAGACAGGACAGACAGAGAGGAGAGAAGACGAGAGAAGGACGAGACGGAGAGAGGAGAGTGAGAGAGAGATGAGAGAGAGGAGAGAGAGAGAGAGAGAGGAGAGAGAGAGAGAGAGAGAGAGAGAGAGAGGAGAGAAGGTGAGAAACTGTGGTCACAATGATGAATGATTTTATTTCATATCAAAGTGCTGCCCCTGATAACACGGTAGTCCAATTTTCTCACTGAGATGAAAATGAGATGAAGATGAAGAAAACCTCTTGTGATCAGAATAGTACACTTTTGTTCATGACAGAGCTAAGACACTATAACCAGGCATGTTCAAGTTGGATCCACATTCTCAAATACAGCACTGCTAAAAACCTGGGCAGAAATACTTTGCTTGGATTTTTTTTTTAAAGGATAACTAAGCATGTTTTGATATCCACTGACAAATAACAAAAATGTAATACAAAAAGTGTATCTTATTTCTCCACTTTTTTCTTCGTTCCTAGGGGGTGGGATAGCCGAGTGGTCAGAGCGCTGGCTTTCCCCAAGTCAAGTTATGCAGCATCGAGCGTGGTTCCAATTGGATGGGTGACGTTTGTGCACCTTGCCTTCTGTACAGTCCCCCAGTTCACCCAGTTGTAAATGGGTACCTGCCCTCTTTAGAGTTAGGGAAGGTAAAGCAGCGAGGGAGAGGAGATGGGTGCCGCCCTCAATATGCTGGCCCCTAGAGAAGCTGAGGTCTCTGATGCCTCGCTCCCCTATGACCACACAGGTTATGGGACACCTTTTCCTTTACCTTTGCATAGAACTACAAGATTTGCCAATGGTAAGTTTTTTAAATATAAATTATTATATTAGCAACCCTTTTTTCCCATCATGAAGGCAGGGTTCTGCATTCTGCTTCTGACTTCAGGGAAACAAGCATTAGGAACTGAACAGGTCTACCCATTTTGTCAGGAGAGTCAGGAGGTACCTTCATGGTCTCTGATTTTTAACTGCTGTGGGCTCTTTTGACGTGCACAAGTCTGTAAGCACATGGGTCTGACTGGTTTAGACTTTCTTCTGAAAGACTTGACTTTCAGTGTGATTTTTCCTATCAAACGAGGAAGAAAGGGCAAGGCTGAGAATCAAACCCAGAACACCATGACTCAATTATTGGGTAGGAGAACGTCTTAACTGTCTTGCCACCTTCCTCTTACATTATATAAATTTCTATATATACAATATACAAATTCAGGGGGGAAAAAACCAAAGCAGTTACAGGCCTCTTTGCTTCTTGACATCATAGGACGATTAGAAAAGTCAGGAACATGAACAGCAAATCAGTTGGAAAATACTATTAAAGGTGAAGGCTGAGCAATTCAGTTTGTTGTAAGCTGTACATACAGATTTAAAAGATCATCTCTCTCCCTTCTCTTTGTTCCCACTGTGGGTGAGATGTGTGGTGCCGGCTCTTCTCCTGTAGATCTATCTCTGCAGGTGGTTTGCTCGCTGGCTGCCTCAGCCAACACAATCAAATTTCAGAGCAGCTCATTTTTTGGTACAGGGAGCATGCTGGGTAGGTTTCGTGTTTCTGTAACCCACCTGACTCATGAATTAATGGATCTTAAATATATCCATACTTGATCTTCTGCACATGTGTGGTATATATATATACAGAATTAAGGCACTACCAGGTCTGCACTTTAAAGCAGACCTAGGAGATCATGATAAATACACCAGACAAAACTTGCAGGGATTTGAACCGACCACTTCACGGACCCACTGAATGAAATCAAACAAGTCTTAACCACTCGGCTACATTGTCGTCCAATAATATAATGTCATTATCATATATTATGATGACGACTGTCTGCTGAGGAGAGGGGGCGGAGACAGGCCCAGCCCTGACAACTGAATCAACACACCTTTCATCAGGACCCAGGTGGCAGTCGCCAGGTGCAACACAATATATAAATTATATTATAATGTAGTGATCAGTAGTGTGTATACGTGTGTGTGGTGTGTGTGTGTGTGTGTGTGTGTGTGTGTGTGTGTGTGTGTGTGTGTGTGTGTGTGTGTGTGTGTGTGTGTGTGTGTGTGTGTGTGTGTGTGTGTGTGTGTGTGTGTGTGTGTGTGTGTGTGTGTGTGTTGTGTGTGTGTGTGTGGTGGTGTGTGTGTGTGTGTTGTGTGTGTGTGTGTGACTGTTTTGGTGTAATGTAATGAGTGATCAGCAGTGTCAGAACATTCTTAGGAGTTCCTGACATTACACCAGCTGAACAGTGCATTATATGACGATGAACTGTATCTGTCTGTCAAGGAATAAGCCTACTTTTGATGGATGATAACAAGAAATTATTTTCTATGAATAATCTTTATTCTTGTTGATTGATGTGTATGGTATTTATATTTTATTTTAAAAAAGAACTTGTTTTTATTCTATCTTAAAAACATACTTTGATTAAAAAAAAAAAAAAACTCAATCAAATTTCAGAGCAACTCACTTAAAAAAAAGAAAGAGAAAAAACCATACACTGTGTGTAGGTGGTTACAGGTGTCAGTGTGTGAATGTGGGTGACAGGATGGGAGACAGGTGGTGTGTGTGTGTGTGTGTGTGTGTGTGTGTGTGTGTGTGTGTGTGTGTGTGTGTGTGTGTGTGTGTGTGTGTGTGTGGGGTGTCTGAGTGTGTGGACAGAGACAGAGAGAGACTAAGTGTGTATCTGTGTGCATGTGCGTAAGTGCACACACATACAACACACACGCACTTGTGTGCCACAAATCTATACGTGTGTCCTATGATATATAATTCAATTTAAGTCACAATGCACACATTTGACACCTACTTATCGTACAGATAGAAATGATGAGTGGTGTATGTTTTCTCTTCTCACACTGGATGTTTTTCCTCTGTGTGTGTGTGTGTGTGTGTGTGTGTGTTGGGTGTGTGTGGTGTGTGTTGTGTGTGTGTGTGTGTGGTGTGTGTGTGTGTGTGTGGTGTGTGTGTGTGTGTGTGTGTGTGTGTGTTGTGTGTGTGTGTGTGTGTGTGTGTGTGTGTGTTGTGTGTGTGTGTGTGTGTGTTTGTGTGTGTGTGTGGTGTTTGTGTGTGTGTTGTGTGTGTGTGTGTGTTGTGTGTGTGTGCGGGGTGTGTGTGTGTGTGTGTGTGTTGTGTCGTGTGTTCTGTGTTGTGTGTCGCGCATGCATGGTGTGTGTCGGTCTGTTCAGTGTTGTTATCTGTCTGTCTGTGTGTGTGTGTGTGTATGTGTGTTTGTATGTATGTGAGGTGATCTACATGTGTGTTTGTCTGAGTGTTTACGTGTGTGCACATGTGTGTATGATCTAAGAACACAAGTTACAGAACACTGCTGTTAAGACACCTTTGAAGGTTTTGAAACATCGTGACTGGCATCTATTTTTTATTCTAAAATGTTGAGATTTTTTTTTTTTTGCTTTAATTTTTTTTTGGAGGGGGGGCTATTTTTTTTTTTTTTTTTTACTTTTCCCATCTACCCAGCAGACTTTTTTTTTTTTTTTTTTTAGACTAATGATATATGTTCTATTTACCTGCTTAAATAAGTGACTGAGTAACATGACTCATTATTAGTCATACTATTATTTATAGACCTACCAGACTTATGATTTGTTCGATGGTTCTGGCGTGTAATGCATTTGATTTTGTTATCATTATAAACTTGAAGAAAGTGTGTTGATGCTATATTTAGCGGGTACCTTCAGGAAAGAAATATTAATTATTATATGTGGGAGACCAAGTATGACTCAGACAGCTGGTTGTGGCAACTAAAAAAAAAAAAATTGGGGTGAGAATGGCGGTGGTGGTGGTGGTGGTGGTGGTGTGGTGGTGTGTGTGTGGTGTGTGTGTGTGTGTGTGTGTGTGTGTGTGTGTGTGTGTGTGTGTGTGTGTGTGTGTGTGTGTGTGTGTGTTTGTGTGTGTGTGTGTGGTGTGTGTGTGTGTGTGTGTGTTCATTATAAGCAACAACCATCAAACAAATCATACCTGACAGATCTATAAATAGTAATATGACTAACAGTATATAGTCATCTTACTCAGTTTCTTGTTTAAACCTGTAAGAGAAATATGTGTGTGTGTGTGTGTGTGTGTGTGTGTGTGTGTGTGTGTGTGTGTGTGTGTGTGTGTGTGTGTGTGTGTGTGTGTGTGTGAGAGAGAGACTTTGTTTTGGTGTCCATGTATTTTTAATACTTAGAGAGAGGAGATGAGAGAGAGAGAGAGAGAGAGAGAGAGAGAGAGAGAGAGAGAGAGAGGAGAGAGAGAGAGAGAGAGAGAGAGAAGAGAAGAGAGAGAGAGAGACGAGAGAGAGAGAGAGAGTGGGTGTGCATGCATGCGCGTGTGCATGTGTGCGTTTGTGCATGCGTGAGTGTGTGTGTGTGCATGTGTGTGTGTGTGTGTGTTGTGTGTGGCGTGGCTGTGTGGTGTGTGTGTGCATGAGTCGTGCATGTGAGAGTGTGTGTACAACAACCCAGTGTTTTACAATGTGTGAGAATTGGCAGAAGTGTAAAGCTTAAGCTGTGTACATAATTCTGAGCCAGGATAAACAATAAATTCACAAAGGTTTAAAACCCCTCTGGTGTAGGAGTTTATAGCACTGTTAGTGTTATCAATGCAATAAACACATACATGTATTTAATTAATACTATAATATATATATATATATATAATATATATATATATATATATATATATATATATTATGCAGGTGATGTTTTTCTATAAGGAAAGTTCTGGAGACACACACACACAGACAGTGACACACACACTGAGTAAAACACACACACACACACACGCATGCACGTACGCACACACATACACACGACAGACAGACAGACAGACAGACAGACAACAGACAGACACACACACACACACACACACACACACACACACACACACACACACAGAGTCAACACACACAGATCACACAGAGTCACACAGTCACAACACCACACACAAGGCAGAGCTCTACTTCATGTGACTTTTGCCACAGCCCACGTAGTGATGCAACCACACAAACATACTGTATACATACTCTATAACAATATGACAAGGCACAGAATAGACCTACGCCCCCATACCAAGAACTGGCATGTTAGATCAATGAAATCACTTCACTGTAGATAACAACTGTTCTTCAGTAGAGATAATGATAGTAATAAAGTAAAGCAGCTTAAATCACCAAATAACTAAATAGTTAAAAAGCCTAGCACTAGCTAATTTTGATGATAGTCAAAATCAGTAGATAAATTTTTTTTTTTTAATCCATCTTGGGCAATTAATATTGATAATGATATATATATTTTATAGCATTAAATCTTGTAAAGCAAACAGATCAAAGCAGTTGCATTCAAATCATTAAACCAAAGCATTTCCATTCAAATCATTAAATCAAAGCATTTGCATTCAAATCATTCATGAGCGTGTGACTGTTCACAAATAAGATTACCATATTTTGAATTCACCACACACACACACACACACACACACACACACACACACACACACACACACACACACACACACACACACACACAATTACTAAGACCAACAGTTTTAAAACACAGAAAACCAACACTTTTAGAGTAAACAACCCAGAGGGTGATCTTTTAGAAAATACACAGCTATATTTATTTATTGGTTTATTTATTAAAATTTTTCTTTTATACTGAGGATAATGGAATAAGCACTCATGTGCTTTTCTACATCCAGTCCTCATGTGTATGCAGTTTTGTAAATTTTATCATCTGCCCCACCAGTACACAATGGCCTACTCTTACAAAAAGCGGAACAGGATTTAACGTGTGCGCAAGACGTTCTGTTCAGTTTATAGTCTCATCCGAAGGACTTTTGGGGAGAGTGGAGTCAGCACTGATGTTAACTCCAAGGGAAAAATCCCCTCAAACTGGAATCGATCCTGGATCGTCAGGTTGTCAGCGCAATGTTCTAACCACTAGGCTACCCCGTCCTCTATAAGGCATTAAGCCAGTTCCCAGCCACAGTCAGCATTTGTGTGGAAAAACAACTAGATGTTGAGAAAGGAAGGTTCAAACATGACAGGCATGAGCTGACAAACTGCAAAAATCTCAGTCAGTACAAACTCAAGTAAAAAATTTTAAAAAATTATTTTTTAAAAGTTTGATGTGAAGAATCTGGCCACAAACAGTGGAGATTTCAAATGCCTCTTCAGCCATGACAATTTCTCGGCTTTTGAATAAAATCTCTGGTGTGGTGCGAGCGCGGCGCACACACACACACACAACACCACCACACACACATACACACAAAACACACACACACAACCACTGTACTGTTACACAGCACTATGTTACCATCTCATTTTGAACAACCCTCAAAGAGATTTGGGTGAGCACACTGCCATCCCTGACAGGCTGTACAGAGATAGTAAAATACTGTCTTAGTGTCCACACTCACCAGGGGCAGCCATTCGGAGGAGCTGGGCGATATCAAAGCCCATGGTATGAGGTAGGTACCGGAGCAATTCGACAGGTGCAATGCTGGCACCGTTCGTCTGCTTCACCGGCCCCATGACTTTTCTGCCTTGATCTGCCACGCCCCTTTCGATCCGCGGCTTCGCTCCGGCTTTGCACAAATCTTAGGGCCTTACCGGCTGGCTCTCGCTCACAAGCTTCAAGTCTTCTTCATTTCATTGTCATCAGTTTAGTCCCATCGAAACACCATCGTGGAGCAGTCTAGCACCCACTGCTGCCCGGGTCTGCTGTGACGAAAACACGGCTGAAACGACACGGCGACGTCTCCACGCTAGCTAGACGCCTGGACGGGAGAGAGCACACGAAACACAACGGAAATGGCGTGGTCGAAGCAACCGGATGGTCGCGCTGTTCCTGAACACTTTCTGATAAAAACGACGGGATCTGCAGGGTTCTGTCCGTAATGTTTATAATGCAAACTCCATAGGCCTAGCTTTCAGCACAAAGCTCTCGTTTCCTTCTGTTCACTTTAGCTCAGAGAACAGTGCACTGTCAGGCCTATCTGTGCCTAGGCTGTGTGTGCCCCTGTGTCGGCGTCAGCGCTGATTAGTCAGAAGCAGACGACACTCTCACGCACAGGTCTACTCTGGTCAGTTGTAACACCCTCTGGAGTGACAACTATGCTGACATAAGGAAAAAGAAACTTGTTTCCTTTTTCCTCCCTCGATCTTTTTGTTGTGGGTTAAAAAAAAAAAAAAGGGCAGGCTGTGTAATCCTCTAAATGTATAGATTTCTCACAGTGACGAAGCGGTTTCGAAAATGGGTGTATGATCAGAACGAAATCTTGTACGAGATGTAGGCTAGGCCAACATAGAAACAACCTCGCCGACCTTCATAAAAACACATTCGGTTTGTAAAAGTGGCAATCGCTGAGCAGCAGCAGCAGCGGGTAAGCTGTGTGATGTGACTCAATGAAAGAAACTGAGTTTGGATAGGCTAGCCTAAGGACTGTCTCTTTCCAGTGCCTTCCACACTGTGTGCTCAGTTCGAGACAGTCACCTGCGGCGTAGGCTACGATAGGCAACTGCTGCTTCGTTTTGCTACCGTATCTCGCCACACGGATCCTATATTTCGCTTTCTTACGTTTTACACACTAGTCTAATCTCTATGCTGAATGTCACTTCAGATTTGGAGTCTCTTAAATCCCAGGACATGTCTAAACTGACTTGGGGGTTTGTGGTGGTCCTAGGTTACATTGAGGTCGTCCATTATCGATTCGTCGTCCCCAGAGATAACTGGAAAGTGCACCGTTAACACAATAACAGTCTCAGGCGCAAGCTGTGTATACATACATATATTATATATAGCATGCTCGTGTTTGACAACGTTCCACAATGTTCTCTGACAGAGCCGTGAAAACGAAAGGCACAGTGACATGCGTCTGGCAGTAATTAGGTTGGTTAGGATTTTATCAGTATGTATGAATGTACAAATTTATGTACACCCAGTTCACATAGGCCTAAATGATAACTGCATAAAGATGTACATCTATCTCATGTTACTGCTCGTGACGAAAGCATGGAATTATGATAAAAAGAATGATATAAAATAATGACAAAAACTGAAACATGACAATGTCTTTTCTACTGCAGCTGGTTTTCTTTTCTTATAAATAGGGTTAGCCTAGTGGTCAGAACATTGCGCTCGCAATTTGACAACCTGGGTTCAATTCCTGTTCCAGGGGATTTTTCCTCTGAGTTAACATCAGTGCCGACTACACTCCCCCCAAAAGTCCCTCAGATGAGACTAGAAACTGAGGCCCTGTGTGCGAACGCACGCAAAACATCTTGCGCACATGTTAAATCCTGTTCCGTTTTTCGAAAGAGTAGGTCATCATGTGCCGGTGGGAACATGACAAGATTTACACAACAGCATACACATGGGGACTGGATGTAAAAAAGCACATGAGTGCTTATTCCATTATCCTCAATATAAAAGAATAAATAAATAAATAAAGACAACTTCTACCATAAAACAGACCAGCAGTTTTCACCTAAAGGATGGGTTGCATCCCAGCCTGTAGTGGTCACAATACTAGCCCCTGAGTGTGTGTGTGTGTGTGTGTGCGTGTGTGTGTGGTTGTGTGTGTTTGTGCGTGCGTGTGTGTGTGCGTGCTGCATGCGTGTGTGTGCGTGGGCATGGTGTGTGTGTGTGTGTGTGTGTACATCATGTTGTATGGGTGTGCACGTATGCGTTTAGGTGTGTGTGTATGTGTGTGCACATATGCATTCTGTATCAGTTTATGGACATTTTGCATCCACACATCCCTTTCAAATACATTGGGATCAAATGCAAATGATTTCAACAAACCAGCACCTTTTTTGACCAGTTCCTTGTACATATATCACAGTGATTCCGTGTATCTGTGTGTGAAGATCATTCTGGTAACATTATAATGTGGAGAGTAAGGCAAGCTGTTTCCCCTAGTAAACATCGCCATGTGCGCTATTTTTAGACATCTGCAACATTTTCTTTTTAATACCACTTAATGTCATAGCAGATTCCTCTGCATGAAATTCGGGCTGCCCTCCCCGGGGAGAGTGCGTCACCACAAGTGCAGTGCCTACCCATTTTTTTTTCTTTTTCCTGTCTGCAACTGTACATGTTTCCCTACCAGAGTGGCTTTTTTCTACAGAATTTTGCCAGGGACAACCCCCTCGTTGCCGTGGGTTCTTTTACGAGCGCTAAATTATGATGTGTAACACACGGGACCCTGGTTTATCGTCTCATTCAAAAGACTAGCTCCCAGACCACCACTTATGGTTTAGCCTAATGGATGGGGGAAAAGTTTTGGGCCCAAACGGGATTCGAACCACCACACACTCTGACCTGGACATTTCACTTTCTAGGCAAGGTGCGTTACCAACTAGACCACCGATCCTAAACCACCACTGTTTGGGTTGAAGTCTGCTCCTACGGCTACATCATGTATGCTTGCATTCACTGTGCAGCAATTTGCTGACAAGTTCTGAGACTTTTCAATGAGGATGTATTGCTCTATATATATATTCTACATACTTTGAATATAAATGAATCTAATATTTTTTTTAAAGCAGGATAAAAACCTCTAGACCCAAAGGCATGACCACGCTATATTTTTATAATGTGAGACAGATCGAGAGAGAGAGAGAGAGAGAGAGAGAGAGAGAGAGAGAGAGAGAGAGAGAGAAGACAGACAGACAGACAGACAGACAGACAGACAGACAGACAGACAGAGACAGACAGACAGACAGACAGACAGACAGACAGACAGAAGAAGAAGAAGAAGAAAAAACCTAAACAAAACAACTTGAAAAGGTGGAGGGATGGGGAGGGAGCAGGGAAAATAATATAAGGTCTGAACACACAACCAGAAGTTAAAACAACAACAAAATAACCCCACAGCACAACTACCAAAACACACACACACACACACACACACACACACACACACACACACACACACACACACACACACACAACACATACAATCCTGTTCTGCTTTTCGTAAGAGTAGGCCATTGTGTGCCAGTGGGAACAGATGACAAGATTTACAAAAGTGCATACACACATGGGGAATGGATGCAAAAAAGCACACGAGTGCTTATTCCATTATCCTCGATATAAAAGAATAAATTTATAAATAAATAATTCATATATTACACGTATATCTGTACTCACTCAAAAATGCACACACACACACACACACACACACACACACACACACACACACACACACACACACACACACACACACACGGAATCAATGTAACAGAGAAAAGCCAGATAGATTCCTAGATTTTGGAATCAAGGTTTCCACAAAATGTTGCTGAAAAATATTGAGACGAAAAATCTCCATTCTCGTCATATTGTCAAGCGCAGGGGTGAAAAAATGACACACCGATTACTGAGAGAGTGTTGGGAGATTATCCCTATTCCATCCCTCTGCCCTTATTTTGGGTCAGCTGACGGTAAATTAATGCAGTCAGTAAGCCTCCCCCCCCCCCCCCAAACTCCCCCTTTCAGAATCCTGTCTCCCTTGATAAAGGATACGGAACCCTTTGACATACAAAAAACACACATAGAAAAAGGTAATGTTATAAGTGTCCCATAACCTATGTGGTCATAGGGGAGCAAGGCATCAGAGACCTCAGCTTCTCTAGGGGCCAGCATACTGAGGGCGGCGCCCGTCTCCTCTCCCTCGCTGCTTTACCTTCCCTGACCCTAGAGAGGGCAGGTACCCATTTACAGCTGGGTGAAACTGGGGAGACTGTACTGAAGCCAAGGCCACCCATCCAACTGGTACCATGCTCAATACTGCACAACTTTAGCTTGGGAAAAGCAAGTGCTCTGACCACTGATCTAGATCCGTCCACACTTACATAGACTTATAATATATATGAAAAATGCGATACAGGAAAACAACACTTGAGAAAGGACTTTCAGTATTCATCCTAGAGTTGACAAGATCACTGCTTGGTCACCAGACTGAAGCACAACAGGCCAAACGTCAACATACAATGTATCACTTAAAAAATATTTACAAGTAAGATTTGCTTTCAAGAAGAAAGGCAGGGGAATGGACTGGGAAGGCAGAAAATAAGCAAGAAAGATGACAGAAAGGTCAGGAAAAAGATGGAAACACAGAGAGTGATAGAAATGGGGAAATTTCTAGCACAGACTTTCTAGAAGGTGGAATAATAATGATAATAATACATGGAAGTTTTATAGCGGTATATCTTGCAAAAACAAATCAAAGCGCTTGCATTCGACCGATACAACACACAAGCAATCAATAACAATTAATAGTTTTAGAAAATATCAAATTCGAATGCACACACACACACACCACACACACACACACACGCACGCGCATGCAAGGCATGCATAAGTAGCTATCATCAACTATAATGTTACCAATAGGTTAACAGGTGATGTGGCCCTCAGAAAAAATGCAAGCAAAGTTGAGCGATCTGATCCAAAATCACATGAACAAAACAGAAAGAGAGAGAGAGCTAATTAATCTGACCTTTATGATTTCAACCTTTTCCAGAGACAACACTCTAAACACTGGGTGAAGCTCCTATCTCCTCTCCAAACTGCCTGACCACAATGATTGAGTTTGTGTGGTGTGTGTGTGTGTGTGTGTGTGTGTGTGTGTGTGTGTGTGTGTGTGTGTGTGTGTGTGTGTGTGTGTGTTGTGTGTGTGTGTGTGTTGTGTGTGTGTGTGTTGTGTGTGTGTGTGTGTGTGTGTTGTGTGTGTGTGTGTGTGTTCGTGTGTGTGTTTTGTGTGTGCTCTGTGTGTGTGTGTGTGTGTGTGTGTGTGTGTGTGTGTGTGTGTGTGTGTGTGGTTGTTGTGTGTGTGTGTGTGTGCCTCTGTGTGTGTGTGTGTGTGATCTGTCTGTCTGTCTGTCTGTCCTGTGTCTGTGTGTGAGAAGTCTTTTACAGTTTTACATTCAGCCTTCCAACTACACTTAACCATACTGGTTGCTGCATTGGGGCAGCTGGATGAGATCCTGACCAAAATTAAAAAAACATTTCACATTAAAAAAAAAACAATAAATGCCTCACTAAAAAGTAAAGGTGTCCTATAGCCTAGGCGGTCCTTGGGGGAGTGAGGCATCAGAGACCTCAGCTTCTCTAGGGGCCGCCACATTGAGGGCGGTGCCCATCTCCTCTCCTTCGCTACTTTACCTTCCCTGACCCTAAAAAGGGCAGGTACCCATTTACAGCTGGGTGAACTGGGGGGACTGTACTGAAGCCATGGCACGCAAACATTCACCCATCCAACAGGTAACCACACTCGACTCTGCTTAACTTGACTTGGGAAAAGCGAGCACTCTGACCACTTAGCTATCCCACTCCCCTTGCCTCACTACCTTCCCATAAAACTATTCTATCTATACCACATGTAATTTCATACTCCTCCCCCCTTTCCAGTAAAAAATAATACCTCCAAAACCAGACAAACACCTGTTACTTCACATCAGACACTAACCAATCTACACAGAAAACATTACAACACACAAAACACCCTTACCTTTAGTCTCCTTTTTCTGCTTCTGTTTCTTCTTCCTCCGTCCTGCCTCCTCATCATCAGCCTTGCTGGGCTGGAGGTCGTGGGGAGTCACCAGGGAACCAACAGACTCCCCAACCTTTCTCAGCAAGTCTCTGCCTGTCCCGAACGGAGGCGAATGGCCGGAACGGGACAAGGCACCCACACGATCCGGAGAAGAACCGGACAGGGCACCCACGCGATCCGGAGAAGAACCGGACAGGGCACCCACGCGATCCGGAGAAGAACCGGACAGGGCACCCACACGATCTGGAGAAGAACCGGACAGGGCGGAGAAAGCACCCAGAGAAAAGTTCACCGAGTCATCCACACGTCTGGAAGTAACCGGTGCGTTCCGGAGACTGGAGATAGACTTTCCTTCCGCCAGCAGTTTGGAAGACAGGTCAAAGTTGATGGAAGCTGTGGAGGCACCATAATCGCGCGAATGTCCTCTCGCACTCCAGGCATCCGAGAAGTAAGGGGACGGGTGGTGGAGGAGATTGTCGTCATCGTCATCGTCATCGCTGTCGTAGTCCTGGACGTAGCCGCGCCGCTCCGACCTGAACGTGGTCATCTCCACCCCCTCCTCCTCCCCCCTCCCTACTAGCTGGGTGACCTCGTACTCGCGTGTGCTGGAGGCATCGCTGCGAGGAGACTCCAGCGACTCGCTGTCCTGCTCCACAGCCACCTCCTCGTCAAACTCGGGGTTGTAGGAGTGACGCACACACACCAGCTCCCTCAGTCTGGGAACAACATCACCACCCCCCTCCTCGTCTCCTCCTCTTCTTCTTCACGTCTCTTCACCTCGCAACACTGGGCAGAATCGCTCTGGTCTTTCTCCTCCGTTTCTGCGGTATCCACCGACGACAAACTGGCCGGACGTCCGGTCTGGGTGGAAGAGGGCAGGCCTGAATCGTCATCTTTCAGGGCAGAAGACGCACGTTGCCTGTTGGCGGAAGCGCTTGAGTTCAGATCCAGCTCAGTGGCGAGAGCAGCACCCAGAGTGTCCCCGTTGTCGTCGTCATCGCTGGCAAACAGTTCAGGTTCGTTCATGCTCATGGCCAAGAGGGGGAGAGAGGCGGGGCGGCCACGGGCCAGGCTAAAGTCGCGAGCATTTAACACCAACGCGTTGAACTGGTCCTCAGGAAGGTCGGCGATGAACCGGGCTTGGTCTTTTATCTTCTCCACCTGCCACAAGAGAGAGAGAACATTGACCGATAAATTATTCATCTTTTGGTAAAGTGTTCAAACTGAACCAGGCAAATCCAGTGTAACCATTGGTTAAGAATGAACTGAAAACAAAGGATCAGTAAGTTCACAATTTAAACACTTTTACTTCAGTCTTGCGGTCAGCATCACACAGAATCTTTTAAATAAGCTAAAACATGCACGCACACAACACACACACACACACACACACACACAACACACACACACACACACACACACACACTCCACACACACACACACCACACACACACACACACACACACACACACACACACACACACACACCTCCACACACAAATCACCAACACACCACACACACACACTCACACACAACACACACACACACACACACACACACACACACACACACACACACACAAATCAAACACAATCATGTAGACTAGGAACGTTCTTGTTCTTCAGGGGGAGGCAATCTATTCAACTCGCTACTTCTCTTTCACCTGACCTAGCTCGTGCTTTTAACATAAAGCTCAAATGACGAGAACAGCATTTCTGTATGAATGCAAGAGGTGGTTGGTGTCCTGGGTTTTAAGTGACACATATCACATATCATGTAAAGAAGCACAGGTTGCTGTTACATGCATTTTGGAACCTCACTAAATGTGGCCTGTCGACTCAGCAACAACAAACCAATTTTGTCCATAACCTTAGAAATTCAACATACATTAACAAAATGATAAAAGCAAATCTGACTAGAATAAGTAGAAAGTATTATTGTTATGACTGGGGGCGGGATAGCTAAGTGGTCAGAGTACTCGCTTTCCCCAAATCAAGTTATTAAGCAGCGTCGAGCATGGTTACCAGTTGGATGGGTGACCGTTTGCGCGCCTTGGCTTCAGCACAGTCCCCCAGTTCACCCAGCTGCCAATGGGTACCTGCCCTCTTTAGGGTCAGGGAAGGTAAAGCAGTGAGGGAGAGGAGATGGGCGCTGCCCTCAATATGCTGGCCCCTAGAGAAGCTGAGGTTTCTGATGCCTTGCTCCCCTACGACCGCCTAGGTTATGGGACACCTATACCTTTTATTACTATGACTACTTCTGAAATCTGAAAGCATACTGGTATTGCATTCACAGCATTGACAGTGAACTTACACCACCAAACTGCTTAGGCTAAGATTTTTATAACCAAACATTTGAAAGAAAAACTTGATTATCAGTCATATCTATAGCAAAGCTTGCAGGGTCATGAATACCAAAGACCTTGCCAGTTGTCTACATCCAAAACTTGTGTGAAGAAATTATTATTATTATTATTGAGGAAAAGGAAACACTAATAATTATATAATTATAATTATATGATTTTTCATCCACTACTTTTTCCTCAATTATTATTATTATTATACCTCCTGCCTCCATATGATCACAATATTCCGTTAAAAAATTGTGGCCCATGATACAATCAGAACAGAACAAAAAGGAAAATAGGTCTCCATGTAAACTTGTAAATTTATTTATAAATGATGTCCAATGTAAACTTCAGCACATGTATTTTCATGAGAAAAACCATATGCGCATCAAGATTCTTTCAAATAATTAAAGTCCTGTACTAAGTAACTAAACTGTCCTATTGAAACAGTGTGTGTGTGTGTGTGTGTGTGTGTGTGTGTGTGTGCCTGCGTGCGTGCGTGCGTGCGTGTGTCTGTGTGTGTCTGTGTGTGCATTATGTATAATACATGTGTTGGAGGATGTGTATGAGATTGGGAAAATATTCCAAAGCACTTAGAGCTTTAGAGCAGCTGTTCAACAAATGGTCTATTATCACTGAGTCTGTTGTGATGACCTGAATAGAACGACACCAACCAATGAACTACAGAACCCCATCCAATCCTATCATTTGATATCATAAAAGCCCAGCGAATAACAGAAGCCATGCTAGAGCTGCCAACTCTTTTTGTGGTTCCATCTCAAGGTTAAAACTGCACAACCAGAGTCTTTAACAGAAGAACTTGTTTTTCCTACAGGTCTTTAGCATTAGTGTTGTGCTTCAGCATTCTTCAGGAATCTAAAAAAAACACAAACAACCCCCCCCCCCACACACACACCAATCCAAACAACCAACTCCTGGTATCTGTATACATGTATAAACTATTCCTGGAAAAAAAAGAGATTTAAACAACAAAACAACAACAACACAACAACAACAACAAAGAGAGAGAGAGAGAGAGAGAGAGAGAGAGAGAGAGAGAGAGAGAGAGAGAGAGAGAGAGAGAGAGAAGAGAGAGAGAGAGAGAGAGGAGAGAGAGAGAGACAGACAGACAGACAGACAGACAGACGACAGACAGACAGACAGACAGAGACAGAGACAGAGAGACAGAGAGAGAGAGAGAGAAGGAAAACAAACCAGAAGCAAACACTTTGTAATCTTTGTCCCCAAAATTTCCAGGCAGCAACCTCTTCTGGTAAAAATATTTCAGTACATGGTTTGGAACAATATGAGGCAATACAGTACATTAGTAGACCTCTCCAACTCTATCTATGTGACACAAGAGTAAGTACTGCATTGCGTAACTTCTGACTGGCAGCCAAACTCTCTGTACTACTTACTACTCACTCACAGGTAAGGCACTTAGGGTTAGGTCACACTTGGGTTTGTCCAGGTAAACTTTGTGGACTATTATTGTTAATTAATCCCCTTAAGCATCAGACTGTGTGAATAAACTACTGTTGCCCCTCTCTCTCTCTTTCTCTGCCAAGGGATTGAGCTCTACTTTACCTGGCTGGCCTTGGAGATATAAGTCTGTCCACACACAATGTTTACTCTGGTTACATCAATGAAATAGCCAGACAAAGCAAGAGAGACAGACAGAGAGACAGAGTGACAGACAGACACAGAGAGAGAGAGAGAGAGAGAGAGAGAGAGAGAGAGAGAGAGAGAGAGAGAGAGAGAGAGAGAGAGAGAGAGAGAGAGAGAGAGAGAGAGAGAGAGAGAGAGAGAGAGAGAGAGAGAGAGAGAGAGAGAGACTCTAACTCGAAATTTTAATGAGGGTAATTGGATAAGCCAGAGGCTTCTTTACACCAGGCCCTCAGACAGACAGAGAGAGACAGACAGGAGACAGACAGAGAGACAGAGAGAGAAGGGGAAGAAAAACACTGAAACTGTTTATTGTCATTCAATGATTCATTGCAAACAAAAGTCGTGACAAATGGGGGGTGGACATATTACGGCATGAAAACTGATAAAAGCAATATCCACACATGTTATATATATATATATCTATATCTATATCTCTCTCTCTCTATATATATATATGGGCTGTTCTCCGAAAGCATGCACAAAAGTGTGACATAGAGGCTAAAAAAAAAAACTTGCACCCAGAAGCTTAAAACCTGAATTAAAAGCAAGTCACATCTTTCCTCTTTAAGATCATGAAAAAATTAGGATAAATTATCAAGTGGTCTTTTATGTAGGGGGTGTTGAACGTCATAGGTCAACTAGTGTAACAGTTGTTGCATAGTAACCAAAAAGTCACTGAAAAAACACAACATAAAATAAAATCTCTGATTTTAAGCTTCTGTAGGCTTGCTTTCTAGTAAACAAGTGTCTTTAAAAAAAAAAAATGATAATGGGCACTTAAGTATGGTTTCAGCCAACATTCTTTCACAACCATAAAACCACACGGTAAATGTCATGTTGTACATTTTATTTTCTTTTTTCCAAAAAGTGAAGTTCAAACCTTTTTGCTTATAAACATACATGAACCACTAATACTTTAGATTGATACTAGTTTGCATTCTTTTCCATTTATGATTACAATGAAAATTAGACTTTAAAAAAAAAATGTAACCTTTGTTGCACAGTAACCATAACAGTTGTGGCACAGTAACCAAACCTAGATTTAGCTATTCTATCAAATGTTTTCTGGATTTTCCAATAAAGTAGTATTAAGTAGACCTTTTTGTTTTCCAGGATACACTACCACAGATGATTATGACCTATCTAGTAATTTATGGGGATAAAAATGGTGGCGACTTTGGCAAATTTCTTCTCTAAATTTCTATTCTGAAAAAAAATGTTGGAAGCGTCCGTTGATGACTGGGGCTTGCAGGAGCTTGATATTCTTGTTGCTGACAAGGGAAATGTCATCAACCTCAGGGAAAACATGGTAATTATGTTTTCTCCTAAGACATTTGATGACTGAATCGGTCTTTCCCGCGTCCAGCACAACAGCCTTGAAGTACTGAGCCACACCCTTCTCTGTCACAAACTTGGCCTGTACCCAGCTGCCAGGTAGAATACTGCAACAGAGGCCAAAGGGAAACACTTTATTAATAAAAATGTGTGTGTATATATATAACCAATTACAAACTGGTTTCTTTTCCTGAAAAAAGAAAGGTAATAAAAAAGCATGGAGAAAGTCTTCCGTCTGTCCTTTTTTTTTTTGTATGCAGAAGTTTGAAGAATTACATTTACAAGTACACATACTATTATTATTATTATGAACATTACAGTATGATTGTATACATTTAAGACTCTCCCAATGTATGATAGCTGATCAACTGCTTTGAAGTATTCTGAACAATCTGTTGAAGAATTAGCGAAACTCTGAGGCCAACTTACACTTTGTGGGAAACTGAATAGGTGTAAGCTTAAATGTTGCCACATGCTAAAGATGCCCCTTTATGTAAAACTTAATGTGTAGACAAACACAAAATATTGATGTACCTGTGACTGGATGATGCTGAAGCTTCAGGCTGTGCAGTAGAAGTGGACGCTTCTGGTTGTGCAGCCTCATGGTCCTCTGTCATCCCTCCATTGCTTGCAACCCCCATGTTCTCTGGACATAAGAACAGAGAGGACTGATTTTACAACTTCACAATAAAAAGTCATTTATCAGTGCAATCTTACAAGTATGAGGAGGGTGCGTTCTTAAAACTCTACTCTGACATTAAGATCAACTTACCTCAAGTTGATTTTTTCAATTCAAATCCAAAGAACTGCTCATAAGATTCCAGAATGTCTCATACACACTATGGAGAAATGAAAAGTAAAATCTGAATGCACCATGGCAACTAACATTTGATGGATCAGGGAGAGGGAAATAAGCCTTTTCAAAGTTTTTAAAGGAAATCTCCTCATCTAATTGGCTGTAGTGTAATGGATTAAATCAAACTGATCACAGAAAGGCAAAGAAATCTGGCAAACAAGATATTGTAATTACCTGGACAACCACTATGGACAGTTGGAGATGTAGTAGCAGCAACTGTGGCAGTCTGGTGATCAGGTGTGGCAGGGCACTGACCAGGCTCATCAAGAAGAGGCAGGTTGGTTGGGTCTGGGGAGGGTGCAGGGTTGACTGGGGAGAGGTGCAGGGTTGACTGGGGAGGGTGCAGGGTTGACTGGGGAGGGTGCAGGGTTGACTGGGGGGTTGACTGGGGAGGATGCAGGGTTGACTGGGGAGGGTGCAGGGTTGACTGGGGAGGATGGAGGAGGCTGAGTTGGGGATTGGTGAAAAGCAGGGGATGGAGGATCCAGAGGAGGAGGTGCAGTGTTGACCCCAGCAGCAAACTGAAGGCCTCGGCGAACACGGGGGCGTCCCCGAGCATTCGATCGCTGACCAATGGGTCGCAAAACATGGTGTGCCCAATGTCCAGTAATTTGTGCACACTCACACACGCCAATGCCAGTTTGACACGTTCTGCAGCTGCAGGCCAGATGGCGTGTCATAATGTGGTTTCTTTCCACACTTTTGACAGAGTGGAAAGACCGAGTGCCTGGCACTGTCATCACTTTCCTGTCAGGGCGGTCTCTTTCGATGTCTTCATCTCCAACCCAAAAAAAAGACCGAAGGGAATGCTGACATCCATCTGTAGGGGGCTGCTTATTGAGGGCTGACGAGATGCAGTGCTGGTAGAGGTCTTGCGCTGTTGCAATAACAGCATTACCTGCTTTCACTGCCACAGTTGCATGGTGCTTCACAACTGCTGACTCTCCATCAGAGGGGCCTTTCCCATGCCTGGAACCAAAGAAGTTTCTTTGCAGGGTGGCATCCAGGTCAGTAAGGGCGCAGGCAATATCAGCAAATGGTCCCTTACTTTTGTACTGGGATGCACAGCCGTCGGTCCACTGAGTGATGTGGGAAATGGTCAGACCCCTCGTTTCCCTCAAGTGAGCCACAGCCTTTTTTGTGAAATGGAGGACAGCATGGTGGTCATGGGTCATGTCAGAGGAAATGAAGACAAGGGACTCCCTGACAGTGGTCTCACAGGCAGGACATCTATAAAATGTCACAATGGGGTGCACTGTGACTTGGTCATGGTGCCAGTGTGCTGCCTGAATTTCCTGCTGGTACATGCAGGTAAAGTTTTCTGCGAAGTCCAGGACCATGCAGACTGATTCAGCAGGGAAGGGTGTCAAGTCCCGCATCTGGCAAAAGTGGCGATGCTGCCAATCTGCCCTGAAGAGGTGCTGAGCCAAAAATTCCGCATCCCTCTTCAGACTGGTTAGCAGGGTGGCTATGTCACCTCTCTTGGTGACGAGGACCTTGCGGTTGACCTAAAACACAGAAAAGCATTGAAATGATTATCAGTATAATTTGCTCAGAAATTGATATTTTCTGTTCTTCCTCTGCTACAGCTTTACAGTTCACAACAGATAAGAATTTGCATGCAACCACAACCAAGGTAGCTGCATTCCCAAAATATTCTGCATGTATTTGTACATGGGACCTTAGTTTATACTAGTTTCATCTGAAGGACTTTCTGGGGCGTAGAGTCACTATTGCTGTTAAATCCTGGGGGGGAAGGGGGAGCCCTCAAACAGATGTCTTAGTGGCGGTTTGAACCCATCCATAAAATCACCAGCTCAGACTCCAACCACAAGGCTACCCCACCCCTAGTGAAGAGTAATGAATGAAATACACATTTGACTAGAAATAACTTATCAGTAATGATCAGGTCCTCAATTTACCTATACTGATTTGAGATAAGCCCTTCACATCATACACATATTACATAAATGAATTAAAATAGAACACAAAATGATCACCAACTGCAGTTAGTATTTACCATAATTTCTGGACCAGCAAGAAAGAAAATTACCTGTCTTCCCTTCATCTCCACCAGTTTGCTCTCCCAGCAGTGCCATGTCAACTGTCCATCATGGCCCAGGAGCGGCTGCAGATGGTCATCCAGGAGGTGAACTCCACACTGCCAGCAGTCCCCATAGCAGCAGGCCTTGCTTTTGTTGTCACAGGTGATGATGTCCACAACATGCCTCTCATTTTTGATGCGGCATTCCCCGTTGATGGTGGCAGCCAAGGTGTTGATGGCTGCCAGTGTCAGCTCCATGTTGGTGCAGTATTCACATAGGCACTGTTTAAGATGAGCTTGTGCCATCAGCCGTACATTTCTCGGTCTGCACTTCGCGAATCTTGAGAAGCTCATCTTTTTGCCTTTGTCTGCACAGAAGTCAGCAAAGAGCTCCTTAAGCGGCTTTTTCAGCTGTGCTGCTCCCTTGCCGGTCTTTTTGCTGACGAGCTTTTTGTCTGGAAGAGGGGTTGCTGCATCATCGAAGAAGGCCTCGGCATCGTTTTTGTATGCTGCAGTTGTGGACCTCTTCATCACCTTCTTTTTCAAAGCATTTACCAGGGCTCTTCTATCAAAGCCAAGCAGGGATGCCCTGTGGGATGTGGTGCTGTATCCCTGGCAAATGTCCAGTACGAACTGGCGTCTCCTCTGGTCTTCTGCACTGTTTTTTTTTCGAAGCCCCCGACACGCTGTCAGAAAAAGACAGCCAATTTCTCTGTCTTCACTGTTCTTGGAGGACAGAAAAAGTCTCTGTTTTCGTGGAGATGCCTTTTTGATCAGTTTGTTGACTGTAGCCACAAATTTGCTTGGGCTGCTGGGTAAGGCATCTCTTGCCCTTTGCAGAGCCTTTCTCTGGGCAGCTGGGGAGCGGTCATCAGGGGGCAAATCCTCACTCTGGACACTTTTACAATTTTTTTCTTGCTGAGCAAGCTGCTTTGTTTTCTTATTTTCCGCGTATCTTGCCCTACGCCTTGCATTTGCAGCTTCCCTGGTTTTATGGTGCATTTTTGATGCTCTTTCTTTGTACTGCTCATTCCACTTTGCCCGCTGAGCTGCCTTGTATGCCTCATCTTGGCGTGTTGTCCTCTGTGGCTGCTGTTGTTGCTCGAGCTTTTTCTTCTCTCTCTTTCTCCTTGATCTCTCGTTTGATTTTTCCCGTTCCGCTATTTTCTGTTCTTCAGTCCGGGACTTTCTATATTCTTTACATTTTTCTTTATTTACATCTAAATACTTTTTGTATTTCTCCAGATCAGACTTTCTCCTTTCCCTGTACTGCCTCATGCGCTCTGCATTAGACATCCTTTGTTTAGGAGGTGGTGGTGCTGGTTGTGCAGGCTCTGAAGAAGTTGGTTCTGGAGAAGTTGTCCTGGCTCTCTTTTGTGCCAGTCGATCACATCTTCTTGGGCCAGTTGGGGAAGACATCTAAATTGATGATAGAACATGGGACAGTTATGAGTATCAAGAGAAAACAAAAATTTTGATTATTTTTTACACACACACAAAAATCAATTTCTTTTGGTTTTCTTTAGGTTTTCTTCAGAATTAAATTTACCTCACCGAGTTACTCCTATTATAATTTGTATACTGAAGGTTGATGAAAATATGTGATTATTATCTATTTAGTGCTTATATTTGACTTCTTTGCTTTAAAAATATCAATAGAAACTAAAATGTATCATGCACAATGATCCTTAATGTATACTGATTGTTTTAGAATCTCAATGTGATTGTATGGCTAAATTTAGTAAATAGGTCATTTTTCTCTGGTAGCCCATTGAAACTAAAGATTCCAGGATGACCAGTTTTGTCAGAATTGATTATTCATAGTACACTCTGTAACTCATTTTAAAACTGTAATTTGACAAGTAACACTTCTGTTACATATTTATACAAAAATTGAACTAGTATAAAAAATACAGTAAAGAATTAACAAGTCTGCTTAGTTTCTTCTGCAACAACTGTTACATTTAATTCATTCAAACTGATTTTATCTCTTTCTTTCATTTTTCTGATTAATAATTGTTAAAAAATGCTAGTATCAACCATTAATAATCTAACCAAGCTTCCAGGGAAAAAAAAAAGTTACATATTTTAACACATTACTTTGATTACCGTTTTCATGGTTCAGTTGTACAAGTGACTATGAACTTCCGTTTCTATCTCACGACTGTTTGCTTTGTTGTCAAATTTTACTCTGTACACATCAAGCCATGATGAATTTTTGCACTGTGATCAATCACAGATCTGTATTTCATATTATTTTTGCGATACTGACAATCGCAAAGGCAAAGGAATAAAGTTTATTAATTATTTCCCACTATTAAGCGTCAATAACATTTCAGTCGCTGCCGAGAAACTTCGCTCTTCGTTACATTGCAACGACTGTTCGCCTACACAGATTTTCACCCGATTTCTTCTAACAAGACAAGCCTCAAACATATGTTGATAATTGCTTTCATTCACCCTTCTCCTCCGATTTGAATCCAAGGCCGAATTTATTTTTACTTTTGTAAACAGATCTATAATAACTACTGCAGCAAATCAAAGTCTGCACAGTCGTGGCGTACATCGAACTGAACTGGTTGCGACGTCACGACTGAACTAAAACGGCAACAGATTTGGCCTTGCCCGCTTATTGCTTAACTGGAAAAAAAAAAGTTTGATCTAAACCGATTTCACTGATTTTAATGAATATCCAATCTCTTGATTGAAGAATTTCAGCGAGGGCATACTAGTGCGCACTTCGTAGTACAGAATATTTTGTGCACAGTCGGAAGATACAAACGACGAAGACCGTTTCTGGCAAACGACTGTTACACTTTTACTGTTTAAACTTAATTCTCGATCTACACACAATACTCACACAAAACAACAATACAGTTCCTTGTTCAGTCATTATTCTGTAACTTTTATGCCTGAAAACCGATGTAACGAACAAGAAAACCGGTGTTTATTTGGCAGAAGAATGTGACCGTGCAAAGTGTTGAAAACTTGTTTTCGTCAAATCGAGAGCCAGTCCGATGAAAAAAGTGTACGAACACTTCAACAAATAAATACATGCATTTTATTCAATCACAACATGATTCTTCACTTAATAGTTAAACCATCGATCATAATAAAATAACAAAAACAACCATAAAACTCAGAAAAATCTTACCTTGAAAGTTTGGTCGTAATCTTCGTGAACAGTCGTGGCAATCAACGCACTCGGTGTAACTAAAGTTTGAAATTTCGATCGCGCTGCTCCAAACCCGAAATGCAGGGTAGTTTCCGAAATAAGTGATGTAGCTGGTCTTCTGTATCCATACGCGTAGAGAATATAGTGCCTTAATAGTTTCCATTGAGTTTTTTTTTTCATTTCCACTTGTTCAGTCGTTGCACCATTTCAACGTAACGAAACATTTCTGGTAAAAATTTGGCTCAAATTTATAATACATACTTACTCAAAATAAAACTGCATGCTTTCAGTTCATGTGTACTACGTCACACTCTAAAAATAGACAGAAGAAATAGTCCTTGGAACACCTCTTTGTTCATATCAGCTCGTGTTAGGGGAATACCGAAACAAGTAACGGCCGCCACGACTGTTATACGGTTTTGCTGACGTCACTTGTACGTTATTTATTGCAAACATTTAATTTTTATCATGGTTTATGTTCAAAACGATGTCTGATTGACTGATGCATGCTATTTGTTTGACTTTGAAATGACTAAATACAACATCAGGGCAGTTTGTTTGGAGGCCAGTTCAGCATGTCACAAATCCGCCATGCTGAAAACAGCATTTTCACAGCAACTCGCTACAAATTACAAATCTAC
>CM060342.1:38855609-38863109 GCA_030674155.1 Stramonita haemastoma
CTTTGATAACTGAGCACCCCTGGGGTGTCAGGCTGGGGAATACATATAACTGCAGCTGTAACAACTGCAAACAGCGAGGCAACTTGGTGTCAACAGTTTCTTCTTTTTCTTCAATGAACGTACAGACACCAACTCCTGTTTTCTGTCTTACGAGCAAAAATCCACTCTGCTGCCATTAAACTGATTAATTAATAAGCACCTGACAAGTCAGACCCAGCACATCTGCCTTTGGTGTCGTTCTGACAGTTTAACCAGCTCCTGACACTTTTACCTCACATCATTACGTGACACACTGTTGATCTTTAGGAGCTATAGTATCGTGCATTTCTATTCAAAGATGCTAAATTCTATTTTTCCTACAGAAAAAAACCCCAGTCAAGACATCAAATGTGCGATAGTGAGGTCACATGAGGGAAAGGAGATTTGCGTTTGCTCTGTTGGCAAGCCAACAAAACAGTAACTGAGCAAGCTTGTTGCCTCTACCTGTTAAAAAAAAAGTACATGAGTGCTTATTCCACTATCCTCGAAAAGAAAGCATGCATAAAAACAAATAAACAAACAAATACCTGAGTACTTATCAATATTACAGAAGCAAAGATTTGAATTTGAAATTATAAGCCTAACAGGTCACAGGGTGAGGGGAGAAAGGAGGAGTTGAAACTTGCACAGTTGCAGCAAGACTGCATTCATTTTGTTTGTTTTCTTACAATATTATTTATATTTACTGAATGAGATCAAGACACCGTTAGAGCTGATCAGTCAGGGCAGCCATTTTGTTCTTTTTGTTAAGCCCCCCCCCCCCCCCATCTCCACAACGGAGCTGACTTATCAGTAATCAGCATTCACTTGGCCACTTTTGTTGCATGTTTTATTCCTGAAGGTCTGGCAAAGGCTCATCAGGTGTTGTGTCTGTGTGGCACACTACTACTACTACTGAGTCCTGATTACATAGATTTTACTTCATTTTTTTTCAGACACGCCTTTAAATTACTTTTCCTGGCCACATTATGCACATATATCACACACACACACACACACAGTGACAGACACACACATGCACGCACGCACACGCACGCACACACACACACACACACACACACACACACACACACACACACACAGAGTGACACACACACATATACCTGTAGACACACACTCTTTTAATCTTGAATATTTATAGCTAAAGAAAGTCTTTATTTTCTTTCTGTACCGTGTACATGCAACCAGTATAGAGCATGTATGGGTATGTGTGTGTGTGCGTGCATGTGTGTGCGCGCGCGTGTGTGTGTGTGTGTGTGTGTGTGTGTGTGTGTGTGTGTGTGTGTGTGTGTGTGGTGTGTGTGTGTGTGTGTGTGCGTGCGAGCGTGCGTGCACGCCTGTATAGATTATCAATCATGTACTTCTGCTTCAGGCCTTTTGTCAGTTACATGTAATGATGTATACAATGTTTAATTCATTACTGCATACACTGTACTTTGTCAGTGTAATATCTAAATCTATTATTTCATTAAAAGGACCAACAAACAAAAAATAACCCAAATAATAAATCCAACAGGAAAAAAAACAAGAGGGGGTGGGGTGGGGATGGGGGGCTAATCAGAGAGATGGTACATAGGTTTGGGGGCTGCTCCCACTCATGCTTCAGTGAGTTGATAGTGATAAGGTCAGCATGCTTCGATGAGCCGCTTACACATGTGCAGCTTAGAACTAGCCTAGGCCTAGCAGCAGACAACTTCTCTACAGCTACGAAATACTTCCACTGGTGTTCCAGCCAAACAATGCTTCAAACCCTTTCCGGAAGCCTTGAGAACCTCACTGCACAGGAAAGACAACGCGCAAGTATTGACGTACACGTAACATACAAACACGATGCTAGCTGTGATATCTCACCTGACACGCAAGACGATTTTTTTTCCTGGTCTTGTGCTTGCGTTAGGCCTAAACGTGTTTGTGCAGAGTCAAGTCAATGCCACGCAAGTTTCCTTAATACAAATCCTACGAACAACTGAGACCAAGAAAACACGTCAGAACAAAAAAGTAGTATTCGTCCATACAATCGCACGTTTAAATGAAACCTATGCAATAAAAATCATCTGGGTCACACAAAACACTAAACACACACACTACGAAGGTGGGGAGTAGGCCTACGAGAAGATGGTGACAGGAAAGCTGGTCCAAGGGAAATAACTTTCCAAAACAATCCCGCGGAACACAAACTTGCCTCCAGCTATCAAAAATGTTATTGGCCATAACCACACAATCATTTCTCAAAGTTATCCATTCAAATAATATTGTGCATTTATTAGAGAGGGTTAGTGACAAATCTGCTTCAGTATCAAAGGACCAAAATCAGAAAAGTAATTGTGATCAAGACGCAAAAAAAATATTTTCCTGACAATAAGAGATCATTGAATTACCTGAGCATCCGGGAGCTCTTTCGGTATAATGGAATCATAAATACAAAAAAAATGATGTTGATCGTCGTTTCTCAATGCAGAACCGAGAAGAAAGGCGTATCTGTCGTTGTCGGCTAAACACTCCCCAAGTATATCCATCGTGCTAGCCAGCCATTTTGATCGAATCGCATCGGTCGCCAGGCAAGATTTGGCAACGCGTGAAATAACGAGAACACACGTGCGTGTGGCATGCTAGGTAGTTTTTTTAGTACTACGCCTATATCTAAGAAAAAAATGACATTCAGAAGGAATAAAGCTCAGTATTTGTCTTTTTTTTTACGTGGTTTTATGAAAGATATAATTCTTTGTTTTTTGTTTTTTTAATGTTGTTAGTTTTGGTTCTTGTTGACATGTCGTGTGTTGTGAAGTTCACATAGATCTGTGTCCATTTTACACCATTGAACAACCAATTCACGATAGAACACACAGCTTGGAATTTCAGGCGTCTCTCTCAGCAGAGAAAGATAGTCACCACAATGTGAATCTCAGTTGTTTTTTCGGCGCGTTTTTGTTTTGTTTTGGGTTTATTGTTTTTTAAAGTTTTTTTCTTTTTTTTTGGGGGGGGGGGATGTCTAAATTTATGTGACCCAGTGTGCTTTTTTTATTTTTTTGGTCAAGTGATAGTGAGAAACTACTTAAGTTTGTGGAAAATCTGTATAGGCCTAGGCCTATTGCTCTTGCTGGAAAGTGATGGCAGGTTTTACACCAACACTTTTGACAAAAGTGCATGTGAAAGACTGATGGCACGAGAATTTAAGTATAGTATTTGTCAAGAGTGCTGTGTTTTCTTTTTCCTTGGGATTTGGTTTTCAATACTGTGATCAATTAATGGACCAGAAAAATGCAAAAGTTTGTATGACAGTATGGAAAGTGGATGGGGAGAAGGGATCTTTTCTTCTTCATTTTTTATATTTAAATATCACAGTGGATGTGAAATGAATAACAAACCCGGTCATATGACTATGAGGAACTGCTTGTGTTGATATCAGTTTGTGGCACATCTGCATGACACCAACACATTTTACACAACTGTATGTAAAAGACAAATGCTTTATCAAGTATAGTACTGGGTAAATTGTCCATGTTTTTGTTTCCTTGTTTAAAAAAAAAAAAATTAATGGGATCAAATGTCAATGGACAAGAAAAATATAATAGTATGTATGATGGTTTAGTAAGTGTGGAGAGAAAGAGATATTTTTCCAGTCACATTAAATATAAAATAATTAAACTTTTTTTTAAAAATGAAGAAAAATTTAACCAAAAAAAAAGTTTAAAAAAACAACAACAAAAAACTTGTTGTGTGTTTATAAGAAACAACTGAGTTGATAGCAGAGGACAAAGGACTGAGGAGTACAGTATTAGCAGAATTTTTTTTTTTTTAATTCAAACCTACCAAATTTGTGCAGAAGAAACCACATGCGTTTTGGGTTCAGAGACTAGTGTTTCACAAAAAGTGGTTTTTATTTCTGTGGGTGCCTTAGTATGTGTGGTATGAATGCATGAGTAATATATATAAATAATATAGGAAAGCAGGAGATTAAGTAACAAAACCTAAAGCAGATGTGTAGCCATATCAGCATGTGTCGCAGAAAGGTTTTTCTCTCAGGGGGAGCAATCTTTAGTTGTTCAAGGTAAACAAAACCGGGTTGCTTCCCTTCCTCTGTCTTTCATCACAATGGTATGTATAGACTACTTGTCTTGGTTACAGTGATTTCTTAGGCTAGCTGTTTCTCTCAAACACCCACTCCATTATTATGAAACAGGTTTGTTTATTGCATGCTCAGTTATAATTTATTGTAGATCGACTTCTTGTTTTCCATCTTTCTAAACAAATTTAATTTTTATTTTCATTATGAGAAAAGCAATGGAAAAAATCATAACTGTAAATATTAATGATCATGCTGCCTTTTTCTCTTATGATTTGTGTTTATTTTAATGAGGTAAATTTATCGAGATATTGACTACATATATATATATATATATTCAACTCCCTGACACTCGTGTGCTTTAGTTGTGGTTTTGTTACTTCTTGCTATTCAAGGAAAAAACGATTTGAAAACAACTAGGCTATCCCAACCTTCATACTGATTTAAAATTCCCTATAACATCAAATTGATATTGCTTCCTTTAAAACAATTTTTTTACTTACAAACTGTCAAGACCTTGGATTAGCCAATATTTCGCATGAATAAAAGAAGTCATGGATATTTCAATTTGCTCTTGAATTTTTTGGTACTTCTGCAGCCGTTTCTTTCTCTCCCAGGTGGTAGCAGTTGATGACACAGGTGCACAGGTGTGCCTTTAAAAAAAAAAAATTCTTTTATATCGAGGATAATGGAATCAGCATTTATGTCCTTTTTTTTCATCCAGTCCCTGTGTGTATGCAGTTGTGTAAATCTTGTCAACTGTTTCCACCGGCACACAATGGCCTACTCTTACGAAAAGCGGAACAGGATTTAACGTGTGCAAGATGTTCTGCGTGCTTTCGTGCACGGGGCCTCGTTTAAAGTCTCATCTGAAAGACTTTTGGGGAGAGTGGAGTCTGCACTGTTGTTAACTCCAGGGGAAAAATCCCCTTGAATGGGAATCGAACTCGGTTGTCAAAATGCGAGCGCAATGTTCTGACTACTAGGCTATCCCGTTCCCTCATTGTGCCAATGTATTGTATGGTGCCATGACCCCTTTCTCCGACACTCCACCACATGAGCTGTTATGCACCAGAGATCAGTTTTTGTTATTAATCTGCAATAAAAAGGCTAGCTATTCAATACCAAAAACCCCCCAAACAGATTGAATATTGGACAGTTCTGTAAAACAGTATTACACATTGAAATGCTAGACGACAGCAAGGGATAAAATGAGAAACTGACAAGTTTTGCATCGTTATTGGTGGTCAGAATGAGGGATAGGGTGTTTTTTTTAAAATGTGTTTTTAAAATAATAGGAAACAAAATTATGCCTTGATACTTCAGTGAAAGGTAAAAGAATGGCTTTAAGTTTAAAAACCAATCAAAATCTCAAAATCGACAACCTGGCCCTCACCTGCCTAAAATGCCTCCTAGTGGTAAAGTGGGTCAGGTGCAAGACGACTCATTTCCTGGTGGAGTGTCACTGACATGCTTTTTGGGAGTTTTGTTTGTTTTTTTAAAACATTTTTATTTAATCAGCTTCTCTCTCTCTCTCTCTACCTCACTGCACAGATTATTCAGATGTATGATAAACGCTTGCAGAAATGTCTGAACCATGCTATGACTACACCAGCTATGGCTAGGGGTATGGACTACAGATCTGTAGAGGCAAAGGCTCCACTAGATTCAACTTACATAAGCCACACTGGTTGTAAATTTCACTACAATGCCCCAATGATTCCAACTGTTCAAGAGGTGGTTTTTGTTTTTTTTTTTTCACTGTTCAAGAGTTCAGTCATTCTGGTTGTGACACCAAAATACTGTGTGCATATTACTTTGATATTGTTTTGTAGAAAATTTTCATAAGGTGACCTTTTTTTCTGAGGAAACTGTGCTCTGTCTCTTTCAGGAGTGAGAGAAGCCCACACAGAAACAATGTTTATGAATGATAAAAGTGGTCACTGTAAACATCCCAATCATCAATGATTTGCATGTTCTTACCAGATGACAATTTAAAAAAACCCCAAAAGCACATGTACACTGATTCTGTTTAAAACATCATCACAGTAGAATGCAGCTGCCTTTATTTATTTATTCTTTTATATCAAGGACAATGGAATAAGCAATCATAAGCTTTTTTACATCCAGTCCCCATGTGTATGCAGTTTTGTAAATGTCATCTCATCTGTTCCCACCGGCACACAATGGCCTACTCTTACGAAAAGCGGAACAGGATTTAACATGTGCACAAGATGTTCCATGTGCGTTTGCACACGGGGCCTCGTTTATAGTCTCATCCGAAAGACTTTTGGGGGGAGTGGAGTCAGCACTGATGTTAACTCCTTTCAGGTGGGCAAATGGTTGTATAAACATTACATACAAAATCTCATCATTGGTGATTCTTGAAGCTTTTCTTCAGAATGAAAAAGAAAAGGGGGAAAGATTTAAGCAACAAAAAACACAACACATAAGCATGTTTTCAAACACTTTATTTCCAAATTATATTAGCTTTTTTCTCCTCTCTCACTCTCTGTCTTTCTGTTGTGGAAAAGGTGTGATCACTCTCAGTCTCCAAAATTAACATGTCAACGTTCTGTTCAAAATGGGAAAGGGATGAAAGAATTAACTGACCGTTCAAAAACTAGAACCATGTACACAGACACCGAAAATATATATACAACGGGGCTGTACACTGTACAAACATGTATAACTTTTAAATGCACAAAGTCTGCTAAACATAAACACCTCATTTCAAAAAAGGCCTTATTTCTGACTGCACCATCAAAGTTAAAAATCATTAAAAAAAAAAAAAAATTCAACTCTGAACAACAAATCCAAATTCTCCCAGAAAAGAGCGGGCCATGTTTTGTTAAGTAGTAGACTTAAAGAAACGCAGAACCGACAAAAGGAACCAGCAAAGCCACATCACAGCTAGCCCATACACTTCCTACACACAGCAGTCTGTCTTCTTGACAGACAGTCTGTCTGTACTACACGCCTTTCAGTCCTACAGAGACACAGACCTGCACGACCTATCCCCACTCCTGCCTCCCTCTGCAGGAGTCCTACAGTGTTGGTCAGTGAGTCCTACAGTGGTCAGTGAGTCCTACAGTGGTCAGTGAGTCCTACAGTGGTCAGCGAGTCCTACAGTGTTGGTCAGTGAGTCCTACAGTGGTCAGTGAGTCCTACAGTGGTCAGTGAGTCATACAGTGGTCAGCGAGTCCTACAGTGTTGGTCAGCGAGTCCTACAGTGGTCAGTGAGTCCTACAGTGGTCAGTGAGTCCTACAGTGTTGGTCAGTGAGTCCTGCAGTGGTCAGTGAGTCCTACAGTGGTCAGTGAGTCCTACAGTGTTGGTCAGTGAGTCCTACAGTGTTGGTCAGTGAGTCCTACAGCGTTGGTCAGTGAGTCCTACAGT
>CM060342.1:38865609-38920609 GCA_030674155.1 Stramonita haemastoma
ACCATGGGGGCACCACTGAAGACTTTGCAACCAGCTTCCTCCACTCCCCACGGTCCTCCACCCTCTTTGGCAGATCGCTCTAGTCCACTCTCTGATGATGTTTTCACAGTTAGTTCAGGTACAGGGAAACACCCAGTGTGAAGTATACGCCCTGCACTGCTACGATTTGATACAAGCGAACCTTTTTTTATATCACAGACAACAGCATCAGCTTCTCCAAGCAACAACCAAACAGGTCATGTTCACAGAAAGATATATGTGTCAACTTCAAATCATAATGTAACAACAACAAACAGCTAGACAGGTCACATTCACAGATACAGTAACATCAAATCATAATGTAACAACAACAAACAGCCAAACAGGTCACATTCACAGAAAGATATACGCGTCAGCTTCAAATCATAATGTAACAACAACAAAAAGTCAAACAGGTCACATTCACACATACATACATTAACATCAAATCATAATGTAACAACAAACAGCCAAACATCTCACATTCACGGAAAGATACACACAGTAACATCAAATCATAACGATTATCTCTTAAGTGAACTGAACCATGCAGAACTGAACCAACCAGGCTTGGACTGTTTCAACCTGTACAAGCTGTTATTTTCCACACACACGCACGCACGCAAGCGCACACACACACACAGGTACAGCACACTTCTCTTTTTTCAATGCAGACAAGCATGACCCTCTTTTCCCATAGACACAGCACGTGTCTGATAACAATTTCAGACAAAAGCAAGACCAAGCGCTTGGGTTTGTTTTTACAAGATATAGTGCTATATAAATTCCATCCATTACTATTATCATTATAACAGTTCAAGATAGGTGCCAACGATATCTAACAGTGGGCTGAAGAAAATGGTTTCGGCTGAAAAAATAATTTCAAGTTTTTGATACCAAAAATATAAGATTTTTTAATAAAGCCATTTTGATTAAACAAAAAAAAACAAAAAAACAAATAAACAAAACAATGCCGCCATTCAAAAAATATTTTTAAAAAACCTTATATATATATATTTTTTCACCTTGGACCGGTGTTATCACATCAGATGGCTACAAGGGGAGAGGGACAGCCTAGTGGTTAGAGCTCTGAGCTTGTAATGCGATGGCCTGGGATCAAGCCACTACCCAGACACCCATACCATGGGCTTTCCTCCCCCCATGGAATCAACATCAGCACTGACTTCACTTCCCTGCAAGTCCTAGGAGATGAGACGATATATACCCAGGCCCCATGTGGAAATGCAGCACGCAGAACATCTTGCACACACAGCCTGTTCTGATTTTAGAAGAGTAGGCTGTTGTTGCATTTTGCCGCAGACTCCCTAAAGATCCTCTTTCGGATGAGTGAAAGTGGTATAGTTGGTCTGTAAGGACAAGGTTGTTTTAAGGAATCTCGTTTTATGTGTGATTGATGTGGGTTTTCCCACGACGCGGTGGCCATCCTGGGCTGACCCTTATGGTTGACCAGGGCGTTGATACAAGCAAGGACAGTGGAGTTGGTTTTATACCCTGTTTTAACTGTATATAGTCGCACACTTTTAATACGAGTTTTAAAATGTGACAGCCCTGATATGGCCTATGTGGTCAGAGGGCTGTAAGCAACATGATTGGATTGGATTGGCTGAAGGAAAGGATGACGGCATCATTTTAAAACTGCACTGCATGCACGGTGGTGTGATGTTTAGCCACCATCCCCCGAAGCTGGAATATGGCTACCTAAATGATGGGCAAAAACCATCGCATGCGCAAAAATATCACCGATGGTGATCCTTGGAGCCATAGACAAGGTACCCCCCCCCCCCCCCCCCCCCCCAAAGATATCTAAAACTTTTTTTTTAATAACCAACCCAACCCAGCCAATTGGTCCATACATACCTGACTAGTTTGATAAACAGCTGAATGACTACAAAAATGTCCAAGTTTACAGACAGACAACAGCACTGAAAAACGCTACTGGCATGTCACTTCCCACTGAAAAGTCCTACAGAGAGAGAGACCAAAGAAACATGGGCACTGTCATCACTCAGCAGAGGCATTTTCACAGGTTTATGAGGGAACGGGATAGCTCAGTGGTCAGAGCACTCACTTTCCCCAAGCTAAGGTTAAGCAGCATCAAGCGTGGTTACCAATTGGATGAGTGACTGTTTGTGCGCCTTGGCTTCAGTACATTCCCCCCCCCCCCCCCCCCCAGTTCACAGGCTGTAAATGGGTACCTGCCCTCTTTAGGGTCAGGGAAGGTAAAACAGCGAGGGAGAGGAAATGGGCGCCGCCCTCAATATGCTGGCCCCTAGAGAAGCTGAGGTCTCTGATGCTTCACTTCCCTATGACCACACAGGTTATGGGACACCTTTACCCCCCACCCCCCCCCTTTTTTTTTTTTTTTTTACCTTTTTTATGAGGGTCAGTGCTGCTGTGAATATCTTCACCTTCAGCACCTCTACAAGGGTCTGATTCTGTTCTTTGAATTCCCTCATGCTTTAGCTCTCAATCCCTGGTTTTACACTTTTATATCAAAGTTTTTTTCCTTCTATTCTCAGCTAATGTTCGGATACTGTGTTGTGGCATTTTTTTTCCGTAATATTATGTTTACTGTTTCTATGATGGCTTGTAACCTGTATGAATTTCTTTGTCTCTGAGATAATAAATATTTGAATTGAATTATACTCTTGGCATGTCAGGCCTAACTCAGCCTTCACTGATATTCCCTGTAAAAAAGCAGGAAAGAATACATACCTTTCTAACTTCACTGTTTGAAATATTATTTGCCAAAACAAAATGAACACCCCCCCCCCCCCTCCCCCTTTCAGGAATTTTCCATTTTCCTTCTCACTCACTGACTCGGCCCCAATAAAAAGATAAACAAAATCCAATATGCATGCACAGAATAATAAACAACCAACAAAAACCATCTATGAATAAAATGAACAATAAAACCAACCCAACAAAAGAAGCATCTGCAATATGACCTTGTCCATGTAAAAACCTTATCACGTAAATGCATTTATCAATTTTCCCCCTAAAGAAACAACCCAGAAATCTTCCTTCACCCATTTCGCTGTGTGCCTTCTGCAAATAATCTTTGAAAAAAAATTTAAAAAATCCTTTGTCACTGACACAAAGACCTCTACCCACATCCCAATGTTGGCGAGGACGGTAGCGTAAAGTCTTATTTCCCAGACACAGAATGGACCCACAGCCAGTGAGGTACAAGCCGTCAGTTTTTCATCCGCTTGTTTTTAGAACAACTTTTTGAGTTTGTCTTTTTTGGGGGGTGGGGGTGGGGGTGGGGGTAATCATGTCACCTCTTTCATAAACACCCCCATTCCACTCCAATCTTATCATGATGTTTATAGCCCCGCCGACCACAGAGGCCACATCTAGGCTGTGACCCCCCCACTCCAGGGTCAAAGTATTCAGGATAGAAAGATATCAGGCAGCCTGCAACTTTTAGCACAGTATCTAGTCCTCTTAACACAGAATATCTAGTCACCTCTCTCATAGAACATCTAGTCACCTCTATCATACACTATCTAGTCACCTCTCTCTCATACAATATCTAGTCACCTCTATCACCATTTCTTTCAAGTCAATTTGCTGCCTCTGTACTCACTTTTCCTTTAAAAAAAAAAAAAAAAAAAACCTACACACACACACATGCACACACACACACACGCATGCACACACACACATACATGACACACACACACGCACATAAACACACACTCACACACACACACACCCCACACAAACAAGACACACAACACGCACACACACACACACCACACACGCAAACACACACACACATCAACACACACACAAACACCCACCCACACGCACACACTTATAAACATACACACAAACCCCCCGCCGACACACAAAACACAAACTGTACAGAACAAACAAGCTGGGTCACTGAGCCGCCTTCAAGTGCGTCTTCAGCAAAGACATCTGCTCGGGAGCCCTGGAGCGGGGAGGGGGGGGCTGGTGGTCAGGGGGCGCCTCGTCCACGATGCTGAAGATGAACTGCAGGCACCCCACCTGGATGTGGCTGCCATGATTCAAAATGGCCGTCCCCTCCCACCCTGCCCCGCTGCTGCCCATCAGACTCAGGCTGCTGGTCTTGCACCCGCACGGCCGCCCAGGCTGGAATGAGGGTGTGGGGGTTAGGGTGAGTCTGCTGGTGGTGGGGGTGTGGAGTTTTGGGGGTGGTGGTGTGGTGGTGTGTGTGTGTTGTGTGGTGTTGTGTGTGTTTGTGTGTGTGTGTGTGTGTGTGTGTGTGTGTGTGTGTGTGTGTAGTGTGTGTGTGTGTGTGTAAGTGTGTGTGTGTGTGTGTGTTTTATTTTATTTATTATTTATTTATTCTTTTATATTGAAGATAACAGAATAAGCAATCATGTGCTTTTTTTCATCCGGTCCCCGTGTGTATGCAGTTTTGTAAATAATTGTCATCTGTTCCCACCGGCACACGATGGCCTACTCTTACGAAAAGCGGAACAGGATTTAACGTGTGCGCAAGATGTTCTGCATGCGTTCGCACACGGGGCCTCGGTTTAAAGTCTCATCCGAAGGACTTTTGGGGAGAGTGGAGTCAGCACTGATGTTAACTCCAGGAGAAAAATTTCCTCAACCGGACTCGAACTCGGGTCGTCAAATTGCCAGCGCAATGTTCTGACCACTAGGCTATCTGTCCCCCTGTGTGTGTGTGTGTGTGTGTGTGTGTGTGTGTGTGTGTGTGTGTGTGTGTGTGTGTGTGTGTGTGTTGTGTGTGTGTGTACTGAAGTCTATAAGTCTGTATACCGAAGCCTATCTATAAGTCTGTATACTGAAGCCTATCTATAAGTCTGTATACTGAAGCCTATCTATAAGTCTGTATACTGAAGCCTATCTATAAATCTGTATACTGAAGTCTATCTATTAGTCTGTTTATTTGCTGTTGTATAAACATAGAAACATACTGAAGTCTATCTATAAGTCTATTTGCAGTCGTAAATACACAGAAACATACTGAAGTCTATCTATAAGTCTATTTGCAGTCGTAAATACACAGAAACATACTGAAGTCTATCTATAAGTCTATTTGCAGTCGTAAATACACAGAAACATACTGAAGTCTATCTATAAGTCTATTTGCAGTCGTAAATACACAGAAACATACTGAAGTCTATCTATAAGTCTATTTGCAGTCGTAAATACACAGAAACATACTGAAGTCTATCTATAAGTCTATTTGCAGTCGTAAATACACAGAAACATACTGAAGTCTATCTATAAGTCTATTTGCAGTCGTAAATACACAGAAACATACTGAAGTCTATCTATAAGTCTATTTGCAGTCGTAAATACACAGAAACATACTGAAGTCTATCTATAAGTCTATTTGCAGTCGTAAATACACAGAAACATACTGAAGTCTATCTATAAGTCTATTTGCGGTCGTAAATACACAGAAACATACTGAAGTCTATCTATAAGTCTATTTGCGGTCGTAAATACACAGAAACATACTGAAGTCTATCTATAAGTCTATTTGCGGTCGTAAATACACAGAAACATACTGAAGTCTATCTATAAGTCTATTTGCAGTCGTAAATACACAGAAACATACTGAAGTCTATCTATAAGTCTATTTGCGGTCGTAAATACACAGAAACATACTGGTCTATCTATAAGTCTATTTGCGGTCGTAAATACACAGAAACATACTGAAGTCTATCTATAAGTCTATTTGCGGTCGTAAATACACAGAAACATACTGAAGTCTATCTATAAGTCTATTTGCAGTCGTAAATACACAGAAACATACTGAAGTCTATCTATATGTCTATTTGCAGTCGTAAATACACAGAAACATACTGAAGTCTACCTATAAGTCTATTTGCAGTCGTAAATACACAGAAACATACTGAAGTCTATCTATAAGTCTATTTGCAGTCGTAAATACACAGAAACATACTGAAGTCTATCTATAAGTCTATTTGCGGTCGTAAATACACAGAAACATACTGAAGTCTACCTATAAGTCTATTTGCGGTCGTAAATACACAGAAACATACTGAAGTCTATCTATAAGTCTATTTGCAGTCGTAAATACACAGAAACATACTGAAGTCTACCTATAAGTCTATTTGCAGTCGTAAATACACAGAAACATACTGAAGTCTATCTATAAGTCTGTTAATCTGCTGTCGTATCTACACAGAAACATACTGAAGTCTATCTATAAGTCTGTTAATCTGCTGTCGTATCTACACAGAAACATACTGAAGTCTATCTATAAGTCTGTTAATCTGCTGTCGTATCTACACAGAAACATACTGAAGTCTATCTATAAGTCTGTTAATCTGCTGTCGTATCTACACAGAAACATACTGAAGTCTATCTATAAGTCTGTTAATCTGCTGTCGTATCTACACAGAAACATACTGAAGTCTATCTATAAGTCTGTTAATCTGCTGTCGTATCTACACAGAAACATACTGAAGTCTATCTATAAGTCTGTTAATCTGCTGTCGTATCTACACAGAAACATACTGAAGTCTATCTATAAGTCTGTTAATCTGCTGTCGTATCTACACAGAAACATACTGAAGTCTATCTATAAGTCTGTTAATCTGCTGTCGTATCTACACAGAAACATACTGAAGTCTATCTATAAGTCTGTTAATCTGCTGTCGTATCTACACAGAAACATACTGAAGTCTATCTATAAGTCTGTTAATCTGCTGTCGTATCTACACAGAAACATACTGAAGTCTATCTATAAGTCTGTTAATCTGCTGTCGTATCTACACAGAAACATACTGAAGTCTATCTATAAGTCTGTTAATCTGCTGTCGTATCTACACAGAAACATACTGAAGTCTATCTATAAGTCTGTTAATCTGCTGTCGTATCTACACAGAAACATACTGAAGTCTATCTATAAGTCTGTTAATCTGCTGTCGTATCTACACAGAAACATACTGAAGTCTATCTATAAGTCTGTTAATCTGCTGTCGTATCTACACAGAAACATACTGAAGTCTATCTATAAGTCTTCATCTGCTGTCGTATCTACACAGAAACATACTGAAGTCTATCTATAAGTCTGTTAATCTGCTGTCGTATCTACACAGAAACATACTGAAGTCTATCTATAAGTCTTCATCTGCTGTCGTAAATACACAGAAACATACTGAAGTCTATCTATAAGTCTGTTAATCTGCTGTCGTATCTACACAGAAACATACTGAAGTCTATCTATAAGTCTTCATCTGCTGTCGTATCTACACAGAAACATACTGAAGTCTACCTATAAGTCTATTTGCAGTCGTAAATACACAGAAACATACTGAAGTCTATCTATAAGTCTATTTGCAGTCGTAAATACACAGAAACATACTGAAGTCTACCTATAAGTCTATTTGCAGTCGTAAATACACAGAAACATACTGAAGTCTATCTATAAGTCTTTATCTGCTGTCTTTTTCTTGCCCTGAAAGCACTGGCATAGACTACTAGGCTGTCCAAAGTTTGGGGGATTATCAGAAAGGTAAAAAAGGTAAAGGTGTCCCATAACCTGTGTGGTCGTAGGGGAGCGAGGCATCAGAGACCTCAGCTTCTCTAGGGGCCAGCATGTTGAGGGCGGCGCCCATCTCCTCTCCCTCGCTGCTCTACCTTCCCTGACCCTAAAGAGGGCAGGTACCCATTGACAGCTGGGTGAACTGTACTGAATGAAGCCAAAATCCACAAATGGTCAAAGGGCTATCAGTACGAAACAGAAACTTTCCCTTCCTCACCGATCCTTACCTCTCGTGACCTAGCGGGCATGGTGTAGCGTTTATCTTTGGCCTTGTCCTCCCAAACAGAAACTTTCCCTGCCTAACTCCTCCTTACCTTACTGACTCTACTTCCTCCTTTAAAAGGTTGCTCAAAACACACCTTTTTATCCGATTCTTGTCCCTGACCATTGATCAAAATTGATTTCCCATTTTATTGACTCATCTCTGACTCTAGTGCTGGTCTTTTTCTGTTTTCGGATACGATAAGGTTCTTTATTTCTATTTTACTTTCATCTTATTTTTTTGCTAATGTGAGTATATGTAGGGTAAATCCGTGAATGTGCCGTTTCTTTTGTTATTCAGTGTTGTGTGTTTTGTGTATGTGTGTGTTTTTGCGCGTGCTCGTGCGTACGTACATGTGTATGCATTGTACTGCACTGCACATTTTTTTTATATTGCTTTTATTTTACTTTTGTTGTCTGGCCATGTAATATGCTGTGTATTGTATGTGCATGCATTTTTGCTTATGTTTTTTTTGTGCTAGTCAAATTTTTCTTGTTCATATGTAACCTATTTAAATTGATTTGACTGTCCAGCGCGGTGAGCCCATGTTTTTGGGAATTTGCGCTATATAATCCTCCATTTTATTATTATTACCTCTCGTGACCTGGCTGACATGATGTAGCGTTTATCTTTGGCCTTGTCCTCTTTCTCCTTCTTGGCCTTCTTGCCCTTGGCGATGATGTCTCGCACGGCAGCCACCACTGGTGTGGGCTGAGGCACGCTGCCCGGCTTGTCAGAGAAGTCGCACGAGTAAAGCACATGGTCCACTGTTGTGCCAAACTCGCTGTAGTTCAGGAGTTCAAAGTGCCGCGTCATCTGTCGGACAGACATTTCCTAGTATACCGACACTCCTAAAATTCAAAGATTGATTCAAGTAGGATTTTTGTGTGTGTGGTTTTTTTTTGGTTTTGTTTGGTGTGTGGTTTTTTTTTTGGGGGGTGTGGGGTGGTTGTGTTTGTCAAATGGATAGCTTTAAAGTATTTGATTATCATGAAACAAAGAGGTTTCTTCCAACAGAAGCAGAATTAACCCCACCCCTGAAACTAAAGGTATGCGCGATAATTTTCCCACTTTTTCAGAGAAGAAAATGAATCTACAAAATAGAATATAGGTGGGTTTGCAATATCAACTTCAGAACAAGTCAAGCATGAATGGCAAACATTACCCATATTACTGCTTAATAAATATTCCAACAAATTGTTCTGTGTATGGGATACTGTTTTAGCATTTTTTTTATAATATGTGTGTACATTCCTTTTCTCTGTGTGTGTGTGTGTGTGTGTGTGTGTGTGTGTGTGTGTGTGTGTGTGTGTGTGTGTGTGTGTGTGTGTGTGTGGTGGTGTGCGTGCGTGCGTCAACACAGCACAAACTTAAGGACAGAACAAAGCAAAAAAAAATCTGGATAACCCAGTCCACACATATATTCAACTGTTTCATAAAATTCTATCAAAACTGTACTCAACTGACCCGTACCTAGGTTCAACTGTTTGCTGAAGACACCAAAACTACATACAACTTGGTCTGATAAAACACACGTCTGAAGTGACTAAATGAAAGTACTGTTAAGTTTTATAACTACATCAAACCCTTTTGAACTCAGCCGACCGATGCTTCTGTGCCCCCCCCCCCCAAGTTGTCACTGACCTACCTCATCGTAGAAGATGACGGCGTGTTTGCTGGAGACGAAGTTGCAGTGGCCGAACTGGCTGAGCTGAGCATCCATGTCCGCACCTGCACACCACCCAACAGCCACCTCACTTCACTGCACTGTATCCCTCTTGACTGTATCCCTCTTGAACTGTATCCCTCTGACTGTATCCTCTTGACTGTATCCCTCTTGACTGTATCCCTCTTGACTGTATCCCTCTTTACTGTTATCCCTCTTACTTATCCCTATTATCCTCTTGACTTATCCCCTCTTACTTTCCCCTTTACTTATCCCCTCTTGACTTTATCTCTTACTCCCTTACTTTATCCTCTTGACTTTTCCGCATTGCTTTTCCGTCTTCACTGATATCCTGACTACTTTGACTTTATCCCTTCCTTGATGACTTATATCATCTCCTCCTAAGTCACTATCTGTGTGTGATTCCAGCATTGCAGTTTCTACCATTCACTGGAAAATAAAACTGAACATGAAAGTCCTTCACATGAGAGTAAAAAAAAAAAAGTCAAAGTCCTTTACATGAGAGTAAAAAGTCAAAGTCCTTCACAGAAGAAAAAAGTAAAGTCCTTCACATGAGAGTAAAAAAAAAAAAGTAAAGTCCTTCACATGAGAGTAAAAAAAAAAAAAAAAAAAAGTCAGTCTTACATTTAGAGTAAAAATGTCAAAGTCTTCACTGAGAGTAAAAAAAATAAAGTCCTTCACATGAGAGTAAAAAAAAAAAAATGTCAAAGTCCTTCACATGAGAGTAAAAAAAAAGTCAAAGTCCTTCACATGAGAGTAAAAAAAATAATGTCAAAGTCCTTCACATGAGTAAAAATGTCAGTCTTACATTGAGAGTAAAAATGTCAAAGTCTTACATTTGAGAGTAAAAACATCAAAGTCTTAAACATGAGAGTAAAAATGTCAAAGTCCTTTGAATGAGAGTAAAAATGTCAAAGTCTTCACATGAGAATAAAAATGTCAGTCTTACACACGAGAATAAAAATGTCAGTCTTACACATGAGAATAAAAATGACAGTCTTACACATGAGAATAAAAATGTCAATCTTACACATGAGAATAAAAATGTTAGTCTTACACATGAGAATAAAAATGTCAAAATCTTACACATGAGAATAAAAATGTCAGTCTTACACATGAGAATAAAAATGTCAAAGTCTTTCACATGAGAGTAAAAATGTCAGTCTTACACATGAGAATAAAAATGTCAAAGTCTTTCACATGAGAGTAAAAATGTCAAAGTCCTAGAGATGAGAGTAAAAATGTTGAAGTCTTTCACATGTGAGTAAAACTGTCCAAGTCCTTCACATGAGAGTAAAAATGTCAAAGTCCTTCACATGAGAGTAAAAATGTCAAAGTCCTTCGGATGAGACTATAAAATGAGAGGCCTCGTGTGTGTGTGAATGCAAGCAGAACATCTTGCCCAACACATTGAAAACTTGTTCCACCTTTAGGAAGAGTGGGCCATTTCAAGCCAGTAGGAAGGGTTGACATCTTTTACAGACATGCACACAGGTGTTGTGATTAGGACACCACTTGCAAAGTCAGAATGTGACCATCTAACCAGAAGGGGGAAAAGAACATTTGTACAGTCGTGCACTATTAGTGAACCTTGGAGCCTAACCGAAGAAAGAGGGAAAACAAATGCAGTATTTACCCAAAGGCATAGTACAGTCTCAGCTCACCTGACAATAACACAACAGTTACATCAATTCAACCTGCATCCAACATCAAACACTTCACCTAAGCACAGAGACTTCAAGTACAAATTTTTCCTTGATGATTTTCAGATCAATCTGTGCAAACAAACACTATTTCACAAGTGTTCAGCTTTTTACATAACATTTCTACCAACAACACAACAGTTACATCAATTCAACCTACATCCAACACAATTTAATCTCAGCACAGATACAAGGAGTACAAGTTTTTTTCCTTGGTGATTTTCAAGTAAATCTGTGCAAACACTGTTTCACAAGTTGTCCACTCTTTATAACACTACAGTTCTACCAAAAGTCAGGAAGCAGTGCTCTCTCTCTCTCTCTCTCTCTGTATCAGATATAAATGTTCATAAATTCAGATACAGAGGATATGATGTTGATGACCTCAGGTTACTATGCACCTTTATGTAAGCAAGCAGTTGAAGATGAAGTGCATTTTGTGTTATGCTGTCCAGTGTTAGAGGATGTTAGGCAGAGTCACATCCCTAGAAAATATAGAAGGCAGCCTAATTCATTTAGACTCTGTTTACTCATGGCATCAAGTCAGCCTGAGTTGTGCACAGCCTCACTCTATATTTGTGTAAAGCTTTTAGAATAAGAGATACTTTATTATCGTAAGTCATATTTTTTGCTACTGATTTTGTCGCTATACAATTCTGCTGTTGTCAATTGCTGTTGTCTTTTATTCCACACCAAAAATACTAAGCAGTTTGGCAACCCCCTTCATGTATGGGCCAATGGCCTTTCTGTGAATAAATCATTCGAGTTTGAGTTCTCTCTCTCTTCTCTCTCTCTTCTTCTCTCCCCTCTCTGTCTCTTCTCTCTGTGTGTCTCTTTTCTCTCTGTGTCTCTGTCTCTCTCTGTCCCCCTTCTCCCCCTCTCTCTTTCTCTCTGTGTGTCTCTCTTCTCTCTGTCTGTCTGTCTGTCTGTCTGTCTCTCACCTGTGCCCAGACTGAGGGTGCGGTATGGCATGGAGATGGCCGGGCCTTGCTGGCCACAGAGCACAGCACAGCACCGCCCTCACCTCACTGTCCCTGAAACAAAGAGAGAGAAAACAACACACAGCTGCTGTAAGTATAAAAAAAAAAAAAGATCATGGTTGCTGTGTGTAGATTAGAAAGATAAATTTCAACCAACTTCACTGTCCCTGAAAGAAAGAGAGAACCACACAGGCTGTGTATGTAAACTATATAAAAGATCAAGGCTGTTGTATGTAAACTATATAAAAGATCAAGGCTGTTGTATGTAAACTATATAAAAAAGATCAAGGCTGTTGTATGTAAACTATATAAAAGATCAAGGCTGTTGTATGTAAACTATATAAAAAGATCAAGGCTGTTGTATGTAAACTATATAAAAAGATCAAGGCTGTTGTATGTAAACTATATAAAAAGATAAAGGTTGTTGTATGTAAACTATATAAAAAGATCAAGGCTGTGTATGTAAACTATATAAAAAGATCAAGGTTGTTGTATGTAAACTATATAAAAAGATCAAGGCTGTTGTATGTAAACTATATAAAAGATCAAGGCTGCTGTATGTAAACTATATAAAAAGATCAAGGCTGTTGTATGTAAACTATATAAAAAGATCAAGGCTGTTGTATGTAAACTATATAAAAAGATCAAGGCTGTTGTATGTAAACTATATAAAAAGATCAAGGCTGCTTGTATGTAAACTATATAAAAAGATCAAGGCTGTTGTATGTAAACTATATAAAAAGATCAAGGCTGTTGTATGTAAACTATATAAAAAGATCAAGGCTGTTGTATGTAAACTATATAAAAAGATCAAGGCTGTTGTATGTAAACTATATAAAAAGATCAAGGCTGTTGTATGTAAACTATATAAAAAGATCAAGGCTGTTGTATGTAAACTATATAAAAAGATCAAGGCTGTTGTATGTAAACTATATAAAAAGATCAAGGTTGCTGTATGTAAACTATATAAAAAGATCAAGGCTGTGTATGTAAACTTATAAAAAGATCAAGGCTGTTGTATGTAAACTATATAAAAAGATCAAGGTTGTTGTATGTAAACTATATAAAAAGATCAAGGCTGTTGTATGTAAACTATATAAAAAGATCAAGGCTGTTGTATGTAAACTATATAAAAAGATCAAGGTGTGCTGTATGTAAACTATATAAAAAGATCAAGGCTGTTGTATGTAAACTATATAAAAAGATCAAGGCTGTTGTATGTAAACTATATAAAAGATCAAGGCTGTTGTATGTAAACTATATAAAAAGATCAAGGCTGCTGTATGTAAACTATATTAAAAAGATCAAGGCTGTTGTATGTAAACTATATAAAAAGATCAAGGTTGCTGTATGTAAACTATATAAAAAGATCAAGGCTGTTGTATGTAAAACTATATAAAAAGATCAAGGCTGTTGTATGTAAACTATATAAAAAGATCAAGGCTGTGTATGTAAACTATATAAAAAGATCAAGGCTGTCTGTATGTAAACTATATAAAAAGATCAAGGCTGTTGTATGTAAACTATATAAAAAGATCAAGGCTGTTGTATGTAAACTATATAAAAAGATCAAGGCTGTTGTATGTAAACTATATAAAAAGATCAAGGCTGTTGTATGATAAACTTATATATATAAAAGATCAAGGCTGCTGTATGTAAATCTATATTAAAAAGATCAAGGCTTGTTGTATGTAAACTATATAAAAAGATCAAGGCTGTTGTATGTAAACTATATAAAAAGATCAAGGCTGTTGTATGTAAACTATATAAAAAGATCAAGGCTGTTGTATGTAAAACTATATAAAAAGATCAAGGCTGTTGTATGTAAACTATATTAAAAAGATCAAGGTGTGTATGTAAACTATATAAAAAGATCAAGGCTGTTGTATGTAAACTATATAAAAAGATCAAGGCTGTTGTATGTAAACTATATAAAAAGATCAAGGTGTTGTATGTAAACTATATAAAAAGATCAAGGCTGTTGTATGTAAACTATATAAAAAAGATCAAGGCTGTTGTATGTAAACTATATAAAAAGATCAAGGCTGTTGTATGTAAACTCATATAAAAAAGATCAAGGCTGTTGTATGTAAAAATATATAAAAAAGATCAAGGCTGTTGTATGTAAACTATATAAAAAGATCAAGGCTGTTGTATGTAAACACTATATAAAAAGATCAAGGCTTGTGTATGTAAACTATATAAAAAGATCAAGGCTGTTGTATGTAAACTATATAAAAAGATCAAGGCTGTTGTATGTAAACTATATAAAAAGATCAAGGCTGTTGTATGTAAACTATATAAAAAGATCAAGGCTGTTGTATGTAAACTATATAAAAAGATCAAGGCTGTTGTATGTAAACTATATAAAAAGATCAAGGCTGTTGTATGTAAAATATATTAAAAAAGATCAAGGCTGTTGTATGTAAAACATATTAAAAAGATCAAGGCTGTTGTATGTAAACTATATAAAAAGATCAAGGCTGTTGTATGTAAACTATATAAAAAGATCAAGGCTGCTTGTATGTAAACTATTATAAAAAGATCAAGGCTGTTGTATGTAAACTATATAAAAAGATCAAGGTTGCTGTATGTAAAACTATATAAAAAGATCAAGGCTGCTGTATGTAAACTATATAAAAAGATCAAGGCTGTTGTATGTAAACTATATAAAAAGATCAAGGTTGCTGTATGTAAACTATATAAAAAGATCAAGGTTGCTGTATGTAAACTATATAAAAAGATCAAGGCTGTTGTATGTAAACTATATAAAAAGATCAAGGCTGTTGTATGTAAACTATATAAAAAGATCAAGGCTGTTGTATGTAAACTATATAAAAAGATCAAGGCTGTTGTATGTAAACTATATAAAAAGATCAAGGCTGTTGTATGTGAAACTATATAAAAAGATCAAGGCTGTTGTATGTAAACTATATAAAAAGATCAAGGCTGTTGTATGTAAACTATATAAAAAGATCAAGGCTGTTGTATGTAAACTATATAAAAAGATCAAGGTGTATGTATGTAATACTATATAAAAAGATCAAGGTTGCTGTATGTGAATTATAAAGAATTTTATAAAAAAAAAAAAAAAAAAAAAAAATCAAGGTTGTATGTAAATAAAAAATTTTCTTTTTAAAGATCAAGGTTGTATGTATAAAAAGAAAAGATCAATGTATGTAATTAAAAAAAAAAAAAAGATCAAGGTTGTATGTAATTAAAAAAAAAAAAGATCAGTGTATGTAATTAAAAAAAGAAAAAGATCAAGTTGTATGTAATTAAAAAAAAAAAGAAAAAGATCAAGGTTTTATGTAATTAAAAAAAGAAAAAAAAAAGATCAAGTTGTATGTAATTAAAAAAAAAAAAAGAAAAAGATCAAGGTTGTATGTAATAAAAAAAAAGAAAGAAAAAGATCAAGGTTGTATGAATAATAAAAAAAAAAAAAAAAGATCAAGGTTGTTGTATGTAATCAAAAAAAAAGAAAAAAAGATCAAGGTTGTATGTAATAAAAAAAAAAGAAAGAAAAAGATCAAGGTTGTTGTTATGTAATCAAAAAAAAAGAAAGAAAAAGATCAAGGTTGTTGTACGTAATCAAAAAAAAGAAAAAAAAGATCAAGGTTGTTGTATGTAATCAAAAAAAAAGAAAGAAAAAGATCAAGTTGTTGTATGTAATCAAAAAAAAGAAAGAAAAAGATCAAGTTGTTGTATGTAATCAAAAAAAAAAAAGAAAGAAAAAGATCAAGGTTTGTTGTATGTAATCAAAAAAAAAAGAAAGAAAAAGATCAAGGTTTTTGTTGTATGTAATCAAAAAAAAAAGAAAGAAAAGATCAAGGTTGTTGTACGTGTCAAAAAAAATAAAAAAAGATCAAGGTTGTTGTATGTAAATTATAAAAGAAAAATCAAGGTTGTTGTACGTAAATTATTAAAAGAAAGATCAAAGTTGTTGTATGTAAATTATAAAAAAGATCAAGGTTGGTGTATGTAAATTAGAAAGATCAAAGTTGTTGTATGTAAATTATTAAAAAAAATCAAGGTTGTTGTATGTAAATTATTTTAAAAAATTCAAAGGTGTTATATGTAAATTATTTTTAAAAGATCAAGGTTGTTGTATGTAAATTATAAAAAAAGACCAAGATTGTTGTGTGTAAATTATAAAAAAAAAAAAAAGATTCAAGGTTGTTGTGTGTAAATTATTTTTAAAAAAGAAGATCAAGGTTGTTGTATGTAAATTATAAAAAAGATCAAGATTGTTGTGCGTAAATTATAAAAAAAAAAAAAAAAAGATCTGAGGTTGTTGTGTGTAAATTAAAAAAAAAAATTCAAGATTGTTGTATGTAAATTATAAAAAAAAAAAGATCCAAGGTGCGTGTGTAATTATAAAAAAAGGGTAAGATGTTGTATATAAATTAAAAAAGATCAAGATTGTTGTATGTAAATTATAAAAAAGATCAAGTTGTTGTGTGTAAATTATAAAAAAAAGATCCAAGGTTGTTGTGTGTAAATTATATATTAAAAAAAGATCAAGGTTGTTGTATGTAAATTATAAAAAAGATCAAGATTGTTGTACGTAAATTATAAAGATCAAGGCTAATGCAGGTAAATCAAGGCTGTTGTAAGTAAATTAAAAAGATAAAGGTTGTTGTATGTAAATTAGACAGACCAACTTCAACCAAATGTCCTTTCAGAGGTAAAAAAGAGATGTATATGTGCCAGTGTGTGTGTGTGTGTGTGTGTGTTTGGTGCGTTTTCAGAGAAAGTTTTATCTTGTTTTTCTTATTTTTTTAAAATGACAAGTTCCTTTTCTTTGGCACTTGTAAAACAAACCAAAAAAAAAAATGGCGGGATAACTTCACTGACTGATGTTTCAACAGAATTTTATAGCAGCTCTGTGTGTGCCAGTGTGTGTGTTAGTATGTATTAGTGCGTGTGTGTGTGGGTGTGCGTTAGTGTGCGTGCATGCATGTACATCCATGCGTGCCTGTGTATGCATGCCTATGTGTGTTAGAAAACACTTGGTTTATTTTTCTCCTTTTTTTTTCTTAGGTGACACAGCTTCATTTATTTTTTAAAGAGGCAACTGTAAAACAAATTTTTACCTAGAAAACTTCACCGACTGAGATTTTCACTAAACTTTACATACAGCAGCTCCAAATCTGAGAAGAAAAAAAAAGAAAAAAAAAGGAACGCACACTTGAACAAGCCAGGCTACTGTGAGTACCAGTGTTGATTCTAGGAGTTCAAAAACGACCCAAGGGCCCCCTAAAATGAAAACAAAGAGGGCATTCTCCCCCCCCCCCTTCATAACAAAGGGGACAAGTGCTGTGTTCGTGTACATTCGAATTTGTTGAAACTGTAAATTGTTACTGATTGCTTGTGTGTTGTATAGGTCGAATGCAAGCGCTTTGATTTGTTTTTACAAGATATAGCGCTATACAAATTCCATGTATTATCATTATTATAATTTGCTCATAGTACCATTAGCATTCTAATTTCTATTTTCCAAGGACAAGTAACAAAACAAAACAGGCAAGGCACCTACAATAAATGTACATCTTCCACCACAAACACATACAACACCATCACCACCACCACCAGCAGCAGCAGTAGACAGACACCAACCTGGCGTCAACAGACCATTGAGCAGTCCTTTCTTGCCGGCCGAGGCGGGGGAGGCAGCGCTTGCAGTGGAGGAAGCTGGCAGCAGCTGCTGCAGTCTCTGCCACGCCAACAGGTGCAGCAGCGTTTCGTCCACCTTGCTCAGGTCAAAGTCGGGAATGCCCTCTGCCAAACAACACAACACACAAAAACATTTGGTTTAAATAATTTTTAATCAGAATTTTTTTTTTGAACAAACATTGAAAACAGCAGTATTTAGGAATCGTAGCAACAGCAAGCTTGTAGCTTATAGTGTGCTCCATTCAACAACGAAAATTAACATGAAAATGACGGCAGTTGAACTGCGATGTGCAAATCAGCAACAAAAACAAAAAACATCAAATGCTATCTTTGCTAGAAAAAGATTTTAAAAGCGTTAATGTATGTTTTGTATTTGGTATACTTGGCATTCATTCAGAGATCACGTCACTAATGAAGAAGTGAAAACTAAAATAAAGAATCATTTGGTTCCAGAGAGCTAACTAGATGCATTGTATATGAAGAGCTAACTACAGTGAAAAAAACGCAAGCTAAAGTGGTACGGGCACATACAATCATTGGACTGGCCAAAACTGTCTACAGGGAACAGTAGGAGGGGAGAGGCAACAGAGAAACTGGGAAGACAATCAAGAGTGAGGGTGGAGAGGAGAGCAACAGGGAACGAGGAGACTCTCGAGTGAGGGGAGGGAGAGGAAGAGGCAGACAGAGGAAACGATGGGAAGACACATCAGAGAGTGTAGGAGGAGAGGAAGAGGCAGTAGAGGAACATGGAGACAACATCAAGTGGGCTGGTGGAACGATCTGCTACGGAGGGCGGAGGACAGTGGGGAGTGAAGGAAGCTGGTTACAGAATCTTCAGTTGTGCCCCCACGGTCCACAGGACTACGGGACAGGTGAAGGTGAAGATTTGGTATAAATATGTATAAAAAAGTTAAATGAAAACGTTTGAAGAAAAAAAAAGAAAGCGAAATGGAAAAATCATCAAGCTAACAACCCAAAAGTCCTGATGAGACTATAAACTGAGGTTCCGCATGCAGAACATATTGCGCACATGTTAAAACCTGTTCTGCTTTTCAGAAGAGTAGGCCATTGTGTGCCCTTGGGAGCAGATGATGAAATTTACAAAACTGCAAACACACCGGGGACTGGATGTAAAAAAGAACATGAGTGCTCATTAAATTATCCTTGAAATAAAAACAATAAGAATAAATAAAAAGGGCACAAGTTTTTCAAAATAAACAAATAAAAAGGGCACAAGTTTTCAAATAAACATACAGCTACTGCCATGTCATCATTTCTCAACCGATGAAACAGGTAGATATAAATACCTGACTTTGTTAGTTCATGGACGAGTTATTCACTTCTGTCATAGTATTATTTTCTTTTTCTTTCTTTCTTTCTTCATTTGATTTGTTCTGCGGCTAGAGCTCCAAGGTTCACCAAATGATGAGATTTTGTGTATGCGGCCATTTCTGATTTCAAGGATTGTCAAAGAGTATGATTTAATGATTTATTATCATATTCTGCCTCATCCATCAACAAAAGTTTGCTTTCACCCTTATCAAGTAAATGCAGACCTGATGGCTGATACTCCAAAATAAATATTACACTTTCTTGCAAAAAAAAAATGACAGAGCACAAATGGCCACTGATTTAACCCCTGCCTGTTCATCCTGGAAAAGCACTGGCATCAAGAAAATGACTGTGCACACCTGAACAGGAATTTTCTACAGGATTGTGAATCCTTTATCACCCTAAAACATCATCTCTAAATCTAATGCATCTGCATCTCTAATGCACCTGAACAGGAATTTTCTAAGGAGTTGTGACTCCTTTACCATCCTAAAACATCATCTCTAAATCTAATGCATCTGCATCTCTAATGCACCTGAACAGGAATTTTCTAAGGGGTTGTGACTCCTTTATCACCCTAAAACATCATCTCTAAATCTAATGCATCTGCATCTCTAATGCACCTGAACAGGAATTTTCTAAGGGGTGTGACTCCTTTACCATCCTAAAACATCATCTCTAAACGGGTTACATTGAGCTGCACAAATCTGGAGCTGGAGTTCAAACAACAATGAACGGAAGAGTTCAATCTCATGGTGCAGTCTGGACACAGAGAGAGAGAGAGAGAGAGAGGGAGAAGGAGGGAGAGGGAGGGAGAGAGGGAGGGAGGAGGGGGGAGGGGGAGAGGGGGAGAGGGAGAGGGAGAGAGAGAGAGAGGGGAGACAGAGACAGAGACATTCTCTCTCTCTCCTTTTTTTTTCTTTTATATCGAGGATAATGGAGTAAGCAATCATGCTTTTTCACATCCAGTCCCCAATGTGTATGCATTTTTGAGACAGAGAGACAGAGACAAGGGAAGAAAGAGAAAGTGTGTGTGTGTGTGTGTGTGTGCACATTCAAATTTGCTATTTTCTAAAACTAGTAATTGTTGTTGATTGTTTGTGTGTTGTATCGGTCGAATGCAAGCGCTTTGATTTGTTTTTGCAAGATATAGCGCTATATAAATTCCATGTATTATCATTATTATTAGACAGAGATAGAGATTTTATTAACCAGTGTTGATCAAAAAGTGTACCTGCATTGCCGTCCATCCACTGCTGCAGGGAGGTGTTGAGGTTGACGATGGCGGGCAGAGTGGTCATGCTTTGAGTCACTCCCTTAGGACCCGACACACAAATGTCGCCGTCTTGAACCTGTCACCACAGTTTTTCTCCCTCATAAACACAACTAAAACTACGAGCAACAACAATAATAATAATATATAGGATTTATATGGCACTGAATCTTGTTGAGCACACAAATCAAAGCACTCAACAACAACACAAACCCTACAACAATCACAACAAACCAAAAAGAAAAAACAAACACACACACAAAAACTCAAACAAACACAAAGAGCAGACTCTGCAGTAATGATATAGAGTACCACTTAGATGGTGCTTCGTCTTAACCAAGCCATGGATAAAAAGGTGAAGGTGTCCATAACCTAGGCCGTCATAGTGGAGCAAGGCATCAAAGACCTCAGCTTCTCTAGGGCCAGCATGTTGTGGGCAGCGCCCATCTCCTCTTCCTCGATGCTTTACCTTCCCTGACCCTAAAGAGGGCAGATACCCATTTACAGCTGGGTGAACTGGGGAACTGTACTGAAGCCACGGTGCACAAACGGTCACCCATCTAACTGTAACCACATTCGACACTGCTCAACTTGAGGAAAGCGAGCGCTCTGACCACTTAGCTACCCACTTCAGACTTCGATACTTAACGATAACCAAACAACATACATATTTTTTCCTTCTCTTTCACACATGGGGTGACTAAGTGCAATCAGTTTTCTGGGCTGGCAGATATATGGGATCCCCAAAAGAGGAAGAAGCACGATGACAACCTCGTCCCATATAGTACCTTCACCACTGACGTCAATTTTTCATGGTATGTGCCGAGTTATAGTCCTGCCCGTGTTAGCTCTGAATAGATGTAGTTCAACATTACTATAATATACCATAACTATGGCATAGCATGACTATGGCAGCTCAGATGTCACAAGGTGATGTGTCCATTATTATTAATTATTGTTATTTCGAGGATGATGTGCCTGACCGGATTTTGTGATGGAATGCGAAATCTGGGGGCAGTTTGTGTTTAGAGAATCTGAATGCAAGAGAGTTAATGGTGGGCAAAAACGGTCGCATATGTGCAAAAACTTATTGGCGAACCTTGGAACTATAGCCAAGGAAACCACCCCCTCCCCCCCCCCCCCCCCCAAACAAAAACAACAACAAAAGAAACACACACACAAAAACAGAACAAACCTGATTCAGAGTCACCCTGACACAGCTTGTAAACAAACAAGGACTAAAGGGACCACAACTCAAAAACAAGAAAGGAAAACAAAAAAAGGCCCCAACTCTACAACACACAAAAAAGGACCCCAACTCTCCACACACACACAAAAAGGACCCTAACTCTCTCACAACACACACACAAAAGGACCCCAACTCACACACAAAAAGGACCCATCTCACACACACAAAAAGGACCCAACTCACAACACAAAAAGGACCCCATCTCACACACACAAAAAGGACCAACTCACACACTCAAAGCCCAACTCACACACACAAAAAGGACCCCATCTCACACACACAAAAAGGACCCCAACTCCACACACAAAAAGGACCCCAACTCACACAAAAAGGACCCGACACACACACGAAAAAAGGACAATCACAAAAAAGGACCCCGACTCACACACACGAAAAATGGACAACTCACAAAAAAGGACCCCAACTCGCACAAAAAAGACCCATCCAAAAAAAAGACCCCAACTCACAAAGGGCCATCACAAAAAAGGGCCACAACTCACCCGTGGCGGAGGTGGAAACAGAGATGACTTTGGTCTGTGTTCCGGCACCACTGCCGGCTGTCTGGCTGCCCTGGTGACCCTGACCCTGCGGAGAGGTCATGCCCAGGCGCTGAACCGAGGGCTGCACCAGAACCCGGGGGGGCAGGATGGAGGTGGGGGAGTTACCCGTCACTGTTCGGGCCGCCACACCAGGGGGCAGCACCACCTTCATAATAATAATAATAATGATGATAATACATGGAATTCATAGAGCGCTAAATCTTGTAATGCAAACACATCAAAGCGCTCGCATTCAAAATCAGTCACACGCATGCAACCATTCACAGATGAATTAACAAATTATATATTGACGCAAATGCAAACAAACACACCCCTACACACACACATCCACACGCCCCTACACACACACAACCTACACACCCCCACATACACATCCCTACACACACACACACACATCCACACACCCACACAAGATAACGCATAGTGATGGAGATGGAGGAGACAGAATGAAAATTGGGGACATACGTGAGGTGTGATGATGGGGGAAGGTCCTAGGTAGGAAATAAGCGTGTTTTTAGATTGGATTTGAAAGTGTCAAACCAAGGGCAAGGCAGAGAGGGAGGTCATTGCCAGAAATACCTTGCTAGGGCCTGCGTTGCCTCCAGGTACCACTTTAGTCAGCATGGTGTTGTTCCCCTTGATGGCGCTGATCACAATGTTGCGGCTCTGAGGAGCGCCCGACACCGCACTCTGACCCCCGGGCGGCCCCGCAGGGGGGGCAGGGGTCGCCGGCTGACCCGCGGTCCGGTCGCTGCTGTGCCATGACACTTTGATGACGTTGGCGTTGTCCGCGCTGTTGCTGCGTGTCCTAACTGCTGCCGCTGCTGCTGCTGCTGCTGCCTCCACTTTGGCTTTCTGCACGTCCAGGATTTCGGGGTCACCGTTGACGGAACTCGCGCTGCTAGAGGTCAAGTTCCCGTGCAGCAGCGACACCGTTCCTGGCTTGGGGGTGCTGCAAGGTAGAGGCTGTTCTGACGAGCCGTTAGAGTCCGAATTTGTTCTGTTTGCAGCGTCACTTAGAAACCCAGTCCCTTCCACTACCCCTTCCATAGGTGAGGTTGTTGCTGCATTGCTGGCAGAGTCTGCGTCGCGATGCATCACTGGAGCCACAGAGGCCGTGGGTTTTTGGGCAGTGTCGGATCTGACGTTTTCACCGAAGTTGGGTTCTTGTCCTTTTTCACCTGTTTCTGTGTGAGGTGTTTGGCGATGCTGGCTTGCAGAGCAGCGATCGAAGTCAGCCACTGAGACACACAGTTTCAAAGGGAATATTAGAAATATTATGAAACAAAATTTAAGTGGGGTGGCCTCTAACCAGAAATTCTGAACGAAGTGGTTAACACATACATAAGGGGAAAAAAAATGGGTAGGCGCTGCACTTGTGGCAACGCACTCTCCCCGGGGAGAGCAGCCCCAATTTCATGCAGAGAAATCTGCTGTGACATAAAGTAGTGTACAAAAAAAAAAAAGCTTCAAAGACTAAGAGCTGAGTGCTCTCTAAACTAACAAACCATATAAAACTTCTGCTGTGTGAGTTAGGGGGTAAAATATCTAACCATACTTGGAAGGAAAAAAAAAACTGGGCACGCATTTTGCTCCATGATGAATGTCAATTCTGGCCATCAATCTCAAAAGTATATAAATACATAGTTCTGGCAATCAACCCTCAGGTAAATACATAGTTCCGGCAATCAACCCTCAGGTAAATACACAGTTCTGGCGACCAGTCATCAAGGTAAATACATAGTTCTGGCAATCAACCCTCAGGTAAACACATAGTTCTGGCAATCAACCCTCAGGTAAATACATAGTTCTGGCAATCAACCCTCAGGTAAATACATAGTTCTGGCAATCAACCTCGCAGTGAAGAGCACTACTTACTTTCATTCCAATGAATTTAAGTTTTTACTTTAAGTGGCACCACATTTGGAGTGGTACATAATTCTCTGCCAATGCTGCAGTCACATCAATTTGTTTGGACATTTTTACGCACTCCATTCATCTGCCATTCATTCTTTCAAATGTTTTGGCATTTTCCTAAGCTAAAGTGTCAAATCCTTTAATCATTTTTATTTAAAAAACAAGACAAAACAGGAAAAGAAGTTACCTTTTCTTTAAAACAAAAGGAAATATTTAAAAAAAAAGGTTACCTCTTCTTTAAAATAAAATAAAATAAAATAAAATATAAAAAATGAAGGTACCTCTTCTTTGAAATATATTAAATTAAAATAAAATTTTAAAAAATTATTTTAAAAAAGGAGTTACCTCTTCCTGCTCCTCAGGTGAGATTTCTACAGCGGGCTTGCTCTCTGTAGGTGGCTCAGGTGTGGGAGCCACAGTTCGAGGAGCCAGAGGAAGCTTTGCTGGAGGGTTCCTATACATGGCCTTTACTGCCTCAGGCACCTGCAAACCAGCGTGGGTTTTATACTTACATACATACATACATACATTATACATACATACATGAATACATACATACATACATGAATACATACATACATTATACATACATTATACATACATACATGAATACATACATACATACATGAATACATACATATACATGCATACATACACACACACAAACTGGGTTTCTAGAAAGCTGTTCACAAGTCAATGAGAATAAAAGACCAAGACATAAAAAATGTGGGAGAGATGCACAGAGAGAGAGAGACAAGAGAAAGAATATCACTTGTATCTGGTCTAAAAAGTTTTCAACTTGTGGCACAAAAGCAATCATCAGCTGACATGTCTTATTTTTCTTTCAGCCCTAGTGAGGTAGGGGGCGGGATAGCTCAGTGGTCAGAACGCTTGCTTTCCCCCAGCCAAGGTTAATTAAGCAGCATCAAGCGTGGTTACCAGTTGGATGGGTGACCGTTTGTGCACCTTGGCTTCAATACAGTCCCCCAGTTCGCCCAGCTGTAAATGGGTACCTGCCCTCTTTAGGGTGAGGAAAGGTAAAGCAGTGAGGGAGAGGAAATGGGCGCCGCCCTCAATATGCTGGCCCCTAGAGAAGCTGAGGTCTCTGACGCCTCACTCTCCTACGACTACACAGGTTATGGAACACCTTAACCTTTTTACCTATTGAGGGGGGAAAAAAACAACCAAAAAACAACCCCCAAAACTTAAAAGACAAGAAGAATGTCCAAGACACCAGTCTTTCGGATGAGACGATAAACAGAGGTCCCGTGTGTTACATATCACTATTTAACGCATGTAAAAGAACCCACGGCAACAAGGGGTTGACCGTGGCAAAATTCTGTAGAAAAAAGCCACTCTGATAGGAAAACAAACAAATACAGTTGCAGACAGGAAAGAGAAAAAAAAAAAGGTAAGCGCTGCACTTGTGGCAATGACGCGCTCTCTCTCCTCGGAGAGCAGCCCGAATTTCACGTAGAGAAAATCTGCTGTGACATAAAGTGCTACAAAATACAAACACGAGGAGATACCTGCACAGTTTTGCGGGGAGGTAGGGGTCGGCGGACTTGGAAGGGGGGGTTGGTTCTCTGCACGTGGCGCAGGAAGTCCAGCTTGATGGCGTCCTGGTCCACGTGACCTGTGAACCGGTCCCACAGCTTGACCCGCTCCGTCAGACTGTTGCTCCCCACCATGTTCTCGTCCTACACCACAGGGAAAAAAAACAATTCAGCACTCTCTCTCTCTCTCTTTCTCACTTCCCCACTCTCTTTCTCCCCACTCTCTCTCTCTCTCAGGCAACAACAATTCATCTTTCCTCTCTCTCTCTCTCTTCCCCATTCTCTCTCTCTCTCTCACAGGCAACAACAATTCACCTTTCCTCTCTCCCCCTCTCTCTCCCTTCTCTCTCACAGGGACAAACAATTCACCTTTCCTCTCTCTCTCTTCCCCATTCACTCTCTCTCTTTATCACTCCCTCCCTCTCACCCCTTCTCTCTCTGACGTATGTTAGTAGTGATCAGAATGCTGATAGCCGCATGGAATGATTGTGTACATGATATGAAATGATTCCTGTCAGTTAGTCTATTGCATTGTCAGTTGAGAAGAAGACGGCACACAGTAAAGACATTGAAGTATACACTCTATCTTGAGTCTTGATCTTGAAAGAATGAAACACTCTCTCTCTCTCTCTCTTCCCCACTCCCTCTCTCTTTCTCACTCCCTCTCTCTCTCCTCTCTCTTTCTCACTCCCTCCCTCCCTCTCCCCTCTCTCTTACAGGCACAAACAATTAAGTTTTCCTCTCTCTCTCTCTTCCCCACTCTCTCTCTTTCTCACTCACTCCCTCTCCCCCCTTCTCTCTCTCCTCTGTCTCTCTCTCCCCCCCTTCTCTCTCTCTCTTTCTCCCTCTTCCCGACTCTCTCTTTCTCACTCCCTCCCTCTCCCCCCTTCTCTCTCTCCTCTCTCTTTTCTTTCTATCTTTCTGCGTCAACAAAACCGTTTATGTTTGTTTTTTTTCTATTATTTATTTGGTATAACTATGTTACGAAAAAGAAAATAAAAAAGTTTGAAAAAAAAAGAGAATTCAGCATTCCTCCTTCTCTCTCTTTTTTTTTCTTTCTTTCTGTGTCAACAAAACCATTTATATGTTGTTTTTTTCTCCTATTATTTATTTGGTATAACTCTGTTATGTCACAAAAAACTGAATAAAAAAGTTTGAATAAAAAAAAAAGAAAAAAAAAGAATTCAGCATTCGCTGTTGGCAATGGCCCAGGCCAAAAGCTGTGTCAGTTATTCATGTCAGCTCATTGCCAAGGCCTACACTAAAAATGTTGTAAAATGTTGTGTTGAGATTGCCTTCAGCCATGACAAAGCTCTGAACATAACAACCTGCATTCTCCTTTAAAGGAAAAAAAAAAAAAAACCTCTGAAATCGGAGTATGGCTGTCTATATGGTGAGGTACTAGAAAACAGTCATGCACCCAAACTTCTCAATCAGCGTGCGATATCAAGTTTCACAGTGATTCTCAGGTAGGATGAGCGATTCTCAGGTAGGATGAGCGATTCTCAGGTAGGATGAGCGAGTCAGAGTATTGCACATTCTGGGTCACCCCTATTCTGGGTCCCCCCCCACCAAACCCGGTTTGATAACAGAGACAGGGTTCTCACGGGTATATCAGAAAAATATCCCAGGACATCGCTCATAAATTTTGAGGACAACAAATAAATAAATATCTACATGTTTGAACAGACTGTCTAAATCCCAGGGTTGTCAATGATAGTATGTCATTAACTCAGATAAGGTTTTCGACTTCTAAATTTTAATGCTGGTTTTCCCTTTGTTGTTTCATGATAAGGGGCAGGTAGAAATGTACCACCACCACCACCATCATTTTACACCACCCCACAAATGAGGCTGAGGCCAGGTAAGTTTTTTGGTTTTATTTTTGGGTGTTTTGTTTTTTTTAGGCCAGGTGAGTTTTGATTTGTTTGGGGTTTTTTGTTTGTTTTTTTTAGGTCAGGTGAGTTTTTTTGTTTTTGTTTTCGAGGCCAGGTGAGTTTTGTTTGTTTTGTTTTCGAGGCCAGGTGAGGTTTTTTTTTGTTGTTTTTTTTTTGTTTCCTCTTAGAGGCCAGGTGAGGTTTTTTGTTTTTGTTTCTTATTTGAGGCCAGGTGACTCTTTTTTAAAATTTGTTTTTGAGGCCAGGTGAGTTTAGTTTAGTTTTGTTTTTGTTTCTTCTTTGAGTCCAGGTGAGAACTCACCAGAAAGTGCTCCACATGGTTGGGGCACATCCATCGGCCGGTGGGGAGGGAGGTGAGGGGGGGGTTGAGGCAGTCCATGTGGAAGAGCAGGGGGCAGTAGTCACACTGGATCAGAGGCCCCACCCGGCAACTCCTGCCCACACCAACACACACACACCACCACCACACACACACACACACCACCACACACACAGCGCTCAGTTCAAGTCACGCCCATGATCCGCATTGTCTTATGTGCAGCTAAGTAAACCCACTGACAGTCTCATCATTATCCTCTATATAAAAGAATCAATCAATCAGAACGACTCCCCAAACATAGGGAACAGATGACAAAGTTTACAAAACCACATAAAACTTGGGGACTGGACGTAAAAAAGCACAAAAGTGTTTATTCCATTATCCTTGATATAAAAGAATAAATAAATGAATAAATCAGAACGACTGACACACCAAACATAGGGAACAGATGACAAAGTTTTCAAAACCACATATATACGGGGACTGGGCGTAAAAAAGCTCACGAGTGTTTATTCCATTATCCTCGATACAGAAGAATAAATAAATTTAAAAAAATATATGGAAAATTAAAATGGTGCTATATTTCATAAAGCTCTCAACACACTGAAACAAAGAAGTTAATGGTGCTATTCTTCATAAAGCCCTTAACACACTGCAACAAAGCAATTAATTTACAACAGGACACTTCACATTATATCAACAACAATAACAAACCATACTTGGAGCAGGTGAAGCAGAGTTTGGCAGGCAGAGGCACCATCCCATTGTCCAGTTCATGCGCCTGTTTCTTTGGAGGTCTGTACCTCCGCCCATACACGTGTTTGCTGGAGCCTGGAACAAAGTCATACATCACAGGATTGACCTCCAGCCATACACATACATGAACACAGAGATCTGTCAACACAGAACACTGACGCCCCACAAACACCCCCATGAACACAGAAGTCGACACCCCACAAACACCCCCATGAACACAGAAGTCGACACCCCACAAACACCCCCATGAACACTGAACTCTCCCACAAACACCCCCATGAACACAGAACTCTCCCACAAACACTCCCATCAACACTGAACTCTCCCACAAACACCCCATCAACACAGAACTCTCCACACAAACACCCCCATCAACACAGAACTCTCCCACAAACACCCCCATCAACACAGAACTCTCCCACAAACACCCCCATCAACACAGAACACTGATGCTAAGATCAAGGCCATGTTCCTGATCATAACTAGCCATTGCAGCCCCTCCTATAGCCACCACTGTACTCTAGTGGTTAGGGCGTTGGACTCGTAATCTAAAGGTTGCGGGTTTGATCCCAGCTTTCGGCTATGGCATTGTGCCCTTGGAAAAGGCACTTTACGGCTATTTTCTCACCCCACCCAGGTGTAAAAGGGGTACCAACCTTGTGTTGGGGGTTAACCCTGCGATAGACTGGCGTCCTATCCAGGGGGGAGTCTATGATTCTCAGTCGCTTAACGCCACAGAAACCGGGATAAGCACCAGCCTGATGAGCCTTAGGCTCGGGACAGACTTTAACTTTAACAGCCCCTCCTGACTTTGTCCCCCACTAGATCACTCAACACAGAACCAGAGCGTAGAATTGGCAGAGAAAAAAAAAGAGGAAAGTAAGCCGGGGTCCAGGGGCCGCTTAGGCCCCGGTGGGGTGCAGGGGCAAAGCCCCGCTGTGGGGGTCCAGGGGGGTGAAGCCCCCCGGCCGAAAATGAATTTTAGCATTTTAAAGGCAACTTGGAGGCCTCTCCAGGCACCACTTTGAGCAATGTGTGTGTGTGTGGTGTGTGTGTGTGTGTGTGTGTGTGTGTGTGTGTGTGTGTGTGTGATGTGAGTGTGTGTGAGTGAGTGTGTGTGTGTGTGTGTGTGTGTGTGTGTGTGTGTGTGTGTGTGTGTGTGTGTGTGTGTGTGTGTGTGTGTGTGTGTGTGTGTGTGTGTGTGGAGTGAGAGAGAGAGACAGACAGACACAGACTCAGACTCAGACTGTTACTGTTAGACCTTCCATAAAGAACCACCAGAGTATGTCAAACTTGTTTTAAAAAGATCCCTTCTGGGTAGCCCTAACATAAGTTTGTGTGTACAACTATGATGGTTATTGGAAAACATGGAGAGAGTGAGAGAGATAGAGACAGACAGACAGACAAAAACAGTGGGTGAGAGAAATGAGGACATAAACATCCAGGAAAAGCACTTTTTCCTGAAATGTAGTGGGGGTCCAGGGGCATTGCCCCCTTGTGGGGTCAAGGGGCAGAGCCCCTTGTGGGGGTCAGGGGGCAACGCCCCCTGAAGCTGAAGGTTTTTTGACAATTCTAGCCTGTTTAAAGGCCTCTCCTTGAACTAATTTCAGTTTTCATACAAAGCAATTTCTGCCCTAAAATAAGCTTTCCAAGTATGACTTTTTCTGTCATTTCTTCAATCTAAAGGAAGTTCTACATACAAGTAATCACATAGCAAAAATAAGTACATTTCTAGACAGATGTGCACAAATGCAGATAGAGGAAGAAAGAGAAAGAAAGGGCAGACACACACAGACAGAGAAACAGAGAGAGGGGGGGGGGGTGTAAGAGAGAGAGAGAGAGAGAGAGAGGAGAGAGAGAGAGAGAGAGAGAGAGAGAGAGAGAGAGAGAGAGAGAGAGAGAGAGAGAGAGAGAGAGAGAGACAGACAGACAGACAGACAGACAGACAGACACGTCAGAAAGAGAAAGGGCAGGCTGGTTGCCTGTGGATTGTTATGATACTGTAAACATGGCTGACCCCATACACGCTGAAGGCAGCCAGTGGAAAGCCCCCCCCCTTAGCCTTACACCTGCAACTGACACCCTTCTGTCAACAGAGACCTAGTAGACTGGTGATGTAAAGAAGAGAAGGGAAGTACTGGGCATTATTTGACTGGTTCTCTGTGGGTTTCGTTATTTTTCTTTTCTTTTTTTTTTCTTTTACGCGGATTTCCGCGAATTCGTGGAGATGTACCATGCCTGATTATCCTGTGTCTGCCTGTTTATGTACACTTGATCTGTTTCTCATTTTCTGAAGAAGCTGCATTATGTTTTCTTCCCTGCTTGGATATCCTGAGTGTTGTCCACAGCAGTATTTTTCTCTTGTGTCAGTCTGCAAAAGTTGTATTCCCGCGGATGGGGTAGGCTAGATCACCTTCTTGTGTTTTGCCTTTTGCAAAATTAATGGTCTTCAAGCACTCTGCGGCCCTGGCTAGCATAGAGAATGTCGCACTGGCAAGCTTCGCAAAAGGCTTTGCCTGCAGCATCCAGTTTGCCAATGTGCTCGCCAATCCACACATTTCGATCCCCAGCCTTGACTTCACCATCCACCCACTCCCATTTCCATGCATTTTTGCATCCTCTGTCATCATAAGCATTGAGTCCGATCCACGATCGTTCTCCCGCATATGCTAGCCATTTTGCTAGGCCTACCGAGTCTAGTGAGTGAGAACTGAACCCTTTGACGACACTCACACCATTTGAGAATTTCATCTGGTTTCGTTTTTTTTTTTCCCCCTGATTTTTTTTCCGCGGAAAGTGGTTTTTTTCCGCGGAAATCAGTTTTAAAAAATCGGAAATCCGCGGAAACGCGGAGAATTCTATGCTCTGCAGAACTCCATATCTCACAAACACCTCCATGAACACAGAGATTAGTCAACACAGAACTCCAACGCCCCACAAACACCCCCATCAACACAGAACTCCATGCCTCACCTGGCAGAGGCGTGGTGCAGGCGATGTCCTTGCTCAGCTCAAACTGCACAGGGTTCATCAGGCGTGCTGCCTTGATGAGGGCGTGGAAAGGGTTGCTGTCTCCCTCCGGGCCCACCTCCTCCCCCTCCTTCTCTACACACACTGCAGGGGTCGACACTCCGGGGTCTGATCCCCCAGCGACCTCGGGTCCTGCCGGCCGCTTGGAGCGTTTGGAACTGCCACTGGAGGTGCTTTCAGCGTCGTCATCTTTTCCCTGAACATGAAGATGCCTCAGTCACAGCCAGCAACAGAATCACAAAATAGATGGGAGTGTACCTTTTCTGTACTGTGTCTAAAAATGTGAAGCATATGCAGAACTCTCATCGAAAACACAAGTTGTTTATCGATTCAATCAATGATTAGGATACAAAAAATGTTTGTGAAAGTATCTTTGGAAATAGATCGTCAGTGTGTTTTACAAATCTGTACATGCATGATTGTTCCTTTCTATGGAAAAATGTACAGTTGGAAATGGGGAGGGGGGGAGATTAGAATCTGCTGGAGAAAAACCATCATTATATTTTCAAAATTTTTTAGCAAGTTTCCTTTCAACACATACATTCAGGATAACAATACACTTACTACTATTCCAGCAAAGATCATAGAGTATACATCCCTTCTTTACTCATCATCAAGACAATGTTATTTTTTTTAACCACTATGCTTTGTGTCACATATATATTTGAAACAACAGCAAGTGGAAAACTTTCTATGCAACTTGCTTTTAACCAAAATAAACCAACAAAAAAACCCCTGATTTTTACATCATTTTTAAAAATCTAAATTCTTTCAATTCAAGGATTATGAATAAGCACTTTAGTGTTTAAGTTTGTTCTTTTTACATTCAGTCCTGTGTGTGCGGTTTGATAAATTTTGTTACACATTCCCACAATCACAAAATGGCCTACTCTTCCTAAAAGAAAGAACAGGTCTTAGTGTGTACATCAAGGAGCACGGCAGTTTTAGACTGCTTGAATATAATTTATAAATGATTATCACCCACCTCAATGGGGGTAACACGACAGCGATGGCATAACCACTCTCCTGGTGGCAAGTTGTCCTCATGGAGGGGTGGGTCACTACAACAACAACGCACAATTCAGTCAACATCACTTAGCATTAATAATGATGATAATAATAATAATAATAATAATAATACATGGAATTTATATAGTGCTATATCTTGTATTCAAACAAATCAAAGCGCTTGCATTCGACCTATACAACACACAAGCAATCAATAACAATTTATAGACATTAGACTCCCAACATCTCCACTTCCCACCTCCTAACAAGAACACATGATTCAGTCAACATCACTCAGCATTAGACTCATTCTATCTCCACTTCCCACGTTCTAACAAGAACACATGATACAGTCAACATCACTTAGCATTAGACTCCTAATGTCTCCACTTTCCACCTCCTTTGATCATCACCATCGCAAGGTTCTATATCATCAGTGCTGTTGTCTTCACACAAGTCTTCGCAATACTGTTCCAACTCGCGGAACTTGATTCGATTTTTTTTCTTAACAGCACTGCAATACAGAATTTTTTTGGGTAAAAAACACAAAAAAATCAAGCAAGCCAAAAAAACCCCCCAAGGATGCAGATGTATTCATTTGTTACAAGCCTTTAAAAGCCACATAAAAACTAGGTCCAAAACTAATAAAAGTTCTATGCTTTGGGGGTTATAATATAAGACGGTTACACACACACACAGTCACACACAGACACACACACACAAACACATTGCTTCACAATCTTACTTTTTCTTCTGTAGCGCTTTTTTTTTTTTTTTAATGGGTGGAAGTATCATACTTCATATTACTTTATTAGCATTTTCTCTTTAGACTAAATCAATTTCTTGAAGGAAAAAAGGTTAGATACTTGGAATCATTTGCTCATATCGTAATTCAGATTTAGTGAGGTTGGATTCTTTTAAAACCCTTTTTTTATGGTATAGGAATACAGATCTCTTTGTAAAGTTATTTTATCTGATTATAAAGTATACAAGTTGAAATTCCACCCTCAAAGTTTAGGACTGTCACTTGACTCACTGTTGTGTTGATAAGAGTTAAGTTACTTTGACTGAGGAGAAAAAGCGATACCACAGAATTGGGGAAAACGGTTGTGCATCAGTTTTCTTTTTCACACAGGACATACCTTTTCAATAATTGTAATGTCCTATAACATTTGATACATTATATTTCGAGATTTCTTCCTCATGGATACTGTGATACTGGTAACCAACATTCTTTATTTTTGGTGTTCCGTTAAAAGTTTATAATTAAGATAATATACATATGCATGGAATGTCTTCTTCAGCTTGTGGACAGACACCTCTTCTTCTTTGTCATCCCTTTCCACAAACACATATTGCATAATATGTGTGCACATATGTGTCAGTGTGTGTGTTGTGTGTGTGTGTGTGTGTTGTGTGTGGTGTGTGTGTGTGTGTGTGTTGTTGTGTATTTTTTAATATAATCTATTCTTTTATATTGATAATGGGATAAGCATTCATATGCTTTTTCTTTTTTCTTTTACATCCGGTCTCAGTGTGTATGCAGTTTTGCGAATGTCATCTGTTCCCACCAGCACACGAATGCCAACTCTTACGAAAAGGTGAACAGGATTTAACATGTGCGCAAGATGTTCTGCTTGCGTTCGCACATGGGGATTTCTGAGTGTGTGTGTGTGTGTGTGTGTGTGTGTGTGTGTGTGTGTGTGTGTGTGTGTGTGTGTGTGTGTGTGTGTGTGTATACACGCATGTGTGCACACACAGAGAAAATTATCAGTCCTGTAGCATACATCTGCACTTGCCTGTCAGTATGTGCGCGCACGCGCGCACACACACACACACACACAGAGGTAAGTGCATCATATAATATATGCTACAGGACTGATAATTTTCCCGCAAGTACAACACACACACACACATACAGTACATGTACACACACAGAGTGACACACACGCACACAATGACACATCCAGTACGTGCACACACACACACACACACACACACACACAGAGTGTGTGCATTTACACAGGTGTGCTTTTACACACACACACACACACACACTATGATAGACTATGCCATGTGTGTGCCACGTGCACTGGCCCATGTGACACCCCTAAACATTCCAAACCTTCCAAGGTGAACATTCCACACACAAAGGGACTTCCAAGAATCGAAGATACACCATGATTTTTACACAAAGAATTAACTATTGCTAAAAAACTAAAAGGGCTTTCAATGAATACTGTTATTTTTAACAATAAATTCTGAAATCGCAGTGCCACACCCTACAACTTACTAATGTAAGTCTTAGTTTAACTCCTTTTATCTTAACAGCAAATGTCTACAGGTACTTACTGGCAAAGTAAATGAAATGCTGCTGGGCACCGATCACAACAAAGCAGGTCACCACCTTCTTTGCAGCTATCACAGCAATCATGGTTGACAGTCTTGCCATGTCGCCGCTGTTCAGTTGTCCGGTTTCGACGTTTAGCACGTCGACCTGCCTCATCACTAATGGGGGGAGCAATGAGCTTCTGGATTTGCTGTAAACACAGTATTGGTACTTGACAAGACAGCAAATCATTCCTGTCATCACTATTAATTTTATGCTTTACTTCTGTACAATTATTGATGATCAATGTCTGTGAAAGTGAATACAAATAAAATATTTCCTTCTCATTACACATTCAGAGCGTAGAATTGGCAGAGAGAAAAAAAAGAGGAAACTAAGCTGGGGTTCTGGGGCCGCTTAGGCCCTGGTGTGGTGCAGGGGCAAAGCTCTGCTGGGGGGTCCCGGGGGCAAAGCCCCCCGGCTGCAAATGATTTTTAGCATTTTAAACTTAAAGGCAATTTGGAGGCCTCTCCAGGCACCATATTGAGCAATGTGAAAGCATGTGTGTGTGTGTGTGTGTGGGGTGTGTGTGTGTGTGTGTGTGTGTGTGTGTGTGTGTGTGAGAGTGAGAGAGACACAGAGAAAGAGAGAGACAGACGCAGACTTTTAGACCTTCCATAAAGAACCACCTGAGTATGTCAAACTTGTTTTAAAAAGATCCCTTCTGGGTAGCTGTAACATAAGTTTGTGTGTACAACTATGATGGTTAATGGAAAACATGGAGAGAGAGAGAGACAGAGAGACAGAGAGACAGAGAGAGACAGAGAGAGACAGACAGACACACAGATAGACACACAGACAAAAACAGTGGGTCAGAGAAATGACATAAACATCCAGCAACTAATTGCAGAATTAAAAAAGGGAATGTATGTAGGTAGTGATGTCCAGGCATGATACTGGAAGAAAAGCACTCTTCCTTGAAATGTAGTGGGGGTCCAGGGGCAGAGCCCTTGTGGGGGTCAGGGGGCAACGCCCCTGAAGCTGAAGGTTTTTTGACAATTGTAGCCTGTTTAAAGGCCTCTCCACTAAGCTGAAGTTTTTTTGACAATTGTAGCCCGTTTAAAGGCCTCTCCACTAACAGGGTTCGCGCTAGGATTTTTTAAAACCGGTACTGCGAGTTGCCATTTCAGAGACATCTTGACCAACTCCCCCAAAATCGGTTCCCAGAAAATAAAATCCGGTACGTACTGTGAACAAAACGAAACTAATCAGTGAGGGAGTGGGGGAGGGGGGGATTGTTGGGCAGCAAAACTAAATCTAAATTGAACGCGAATCTCTCAGACTTTGACTGCCGTACTGCTGCCACTCGCTTCTTGGGCATGAAGCCACGAAGGAAATAGGATTTTTTTCTAGCGCCTGTGCCACTGTCCGTGTCAGTCTGTTGTTTTGCATGGCATCATTCGTGTGACTTATATTCTTCTTTCTTGTTTCTATGCTTAGCGCTCATCTAGATCTTTGTTCATTTTAGATTTGGTTTTCGACTCTTCTCTCTGAAAGCAACGCGCAAATTCATAGTCATAGACCCTCGCTTTTCGTAAGAGCAGGCCGTCGTGTGCCGGTGGGAACAGATTACATTTACAAAACTGCATACACACGGGGACTGGATGTGAAAAAGCACAGGAGTGCTTATTCCATTATCCTCGATATAAAAGATTAAAAGAATACAGAATAAATAAATCTAGGCCCCATTTACTCGATGTGAATGGAAGTCGCTGTCATGCCGAGAAGAGCGCGAAGCTCTATTCTTTCACAGTAAAGCTTGCTGTTCTGCGTGCTAGGCTAATAATGAGGCTGGCGCTAAAGATGGTCGTCGGAAGGGGTGGGAAGGGGTAGGTGCGGTAAGCACAGTACAGGCACATGACAGACTGTCAGAAAACGTCACCAGACTTTTTTTTTTAGACGGAAATCTAATCGGTCACAGGCAAACAGAACCGGTTCGCGGTACCGGCTGCTTCGAAAATTTTCGGTATTCCCTGTTTACAATCGGTAAAATACCGACAATTACCGGTTATCGCGAACCCTGCACTAAGCTGAAGGTTTTTTGACAATTCTAGCCTGTTTAAAGGCCTCTCCACTAAGCAGTTTCTGCCCTAAAATAAGCTCTCCAAGTATGACTTTTTCTGTCATTTCTTCTATCTAAAGGAAGTTCTATACTCAAGTAATCACATAGCAAAAATTAGTACATTTCTAGACAAATGTGCACAATGCAGATAAGAGGAAAGAGAAAGAAAGGGCACACACACAGAGGGGGGGGGGGGGGGGGGAAGAGAGAGAGAGAGAGAGAGAGAGAGAGAGAGAGAGAGAGAGAGAGAGAGAGAGAGAGAGAGAGAGAGAGAGAGAGACAGACAGACAGACAGACAGACAGACAGAGAGAGACAGAGAGAGAGAGACAGAGAGAGAGTGTGTGTGTGTGTGTGTTTGAGAGAGAGACAGACAGACACCGCCAGTCCTTTGCAGAAAGAGAAAGGGCAGGCTGGTCGCCAGTTATGATTGTTATGATTGGCCTACTGTAAACATTGCTCTCTGACCCCATACACCCTGAAGGCAGCCAGTGAAAGCCCCCCCCCCTTCCTACCATCCCTCTTCACCCCTCTGCCTTAGGGTTACAGCTGCAACCGACACCCTTCTGTCAACAGATACCTAGTAGACTGGTGATGTAAAGAAGAGAAGGGAAGTACTGGGCATGGAATTGGAAGCGTTGCATCCTATCCCTTGACTGGTTCTCTGTGGGTTTCGTTATTTTTATTTTTCGTGAAATCGCGGAGATGTACCATGCCTGAATTATCCTATGTCTGCCTGTTTATGTACATTTGTTCTGTTTCTCATTTTCTGAAGAAGCTGCATAATGTTTTCTTCCCTGCTTGGTTGTCCTAAGTGTTGTCCACAGCAGTATTTTTCTCTGTGTCAGTCTGCAAGAGTTGTATTCCCGCGGATGGAGTAGATCACCTTGGGTTTTGCCTTTTGCTAAATTAATGGTCTTCAAGGGCTCTGTGGCGCCGGCTACCAAAGTAGCATAGAAAATGTAGCACTGGCAAGCTTCGCAAAACGCTTTCCCTGCGCATCCAGTTTGCAAATGTGCTCGCCAATTCACACATTTCGATCCCCAACCTTGACTTCACCATCCGCCCACTCCCATTTCCATGCATTTTTGCATCCTCTGTCATCATAAGCATGAGTCCGATCGACCATCGTTCTCCCGTATTATATATGCTAGCCATTTTGAGATTTTGCACATAGGCCTAGGCTAGGCCCCTAGCCCTTGATCGGCTTTAGCTACCGAGTCTAGTGAGTGAGAACTGAACCCTTTGACGACACTGCCACCATTTGAGAAATTCATCTGGTTTCGTTTTTTTTCCCCCAGATTATTTTTCCGAGGAAAGTGTTTTTCTCCCTCGGAAATCAGCTTTAAAAAATCGGAAATCCGCGCAAACACGGAGAATTCTATGCTCTGCACATTACAACACATTGGCACAAGCTGCTAGAACTTTCTACTAGGCCTAGTGGTGTACTCGTTTACACAGTACAAACGAACGTCACTGAGAACTGACAAAAATGACCACAGCAGACGATATCCACTTACCTCCATGATGCCCCCACTGGTATCGAGGTCATATTCTACGGTATTCATGATGGTGTTATGTTTAAATAAAATTTGCGTTCAAATTACGACTAGTTTCCCAACAGATATTTATACAGATTGTCATGGACATAGGCCTACTTTCTCATCACAAGCAGCAGTTGCTCGTGTGCCAACACTTCTTTTCTACCCATATCCTTGGGAAAAAGAGACAGTGATCACAGCTTTGTAATCGTTTTATGGTACGCCCAAATTCCAACAACAAATTCCATCCAATTCACAATGATTTCACTTATTTTCCTGCACATAGTTTCCTACTTCCATTCGTGTTTGTTGTCGCTACAACCTAGGCCCACAGAGAGTTGGCGCAAATGAATACATGAATGTAGTGCGCATGCGTATATCCGGGGAGACTTCCGTCCCGGATGTGTACTGCTTACGTAGGCTACACACCAGTATTAATTTTGACGACCTTTCCACAAACAGGCTACATATTATGTAATATATAATATCGGTATTAGCCTAATTTTGACTACTTTTACTTCTATTTTCATCTTGCATTCGCACTGCACATACTAAGGCATCCACAGAAATAAAAACCTCTTTTTTCACAAAGACTAGCTCCTGACTTACAACTCATGTGATTTTGCACAAATTTCGTAGGTTTGAACTTTTTAAAAACATTTTTTTTTAGCAAACACTTTACACTCATTTGATGTCTGCTAGCTTCATAGCCCCAATATCCATGCGCAGCGTCAACACTGTAGGAACACAAGCAATCCTCATTTAATCTAATTTCACTCACCCACTTTCCTCTTCATATTTCTTTTCCCAAATTCCCTATTTTTCTCCTATCCTCTTATTATCTCCCCTTTTTATCACTCCCGGCCCATAAAGTAGTCGAGCCCTACTCCTCTTAAGGGTTACTAAAGAAAATAGGAATAATTAGTCTAGGATTCTATATTTCCAGTACCAAATCAGGTGGAAGGGGAATTAAGAGTGGCGACTAAAAAGAAAAAAACGGGTGGCGCTGCACTTGTGGCGACGCGCTCTCCCCGGGGAGAGCAGCCTGAATTTCACGCAAAGAAATCTGTTGTAACATAAAGTGGAATAAAAAAAAATCCTGCTGTGGCAGTGCATATACTTCGAGACTTCTTAAAAGGCTTGCACTCTATGCTTACTATCATAATAGCCTATACCCCAGCGTCAACTGGGCCAGAGAGATACAGACACCTGCAGTGTTGGTCAAGTAATTTGAGCAACACTCTCAAATTCACATAAGTTGTAAAGTAGATGGAGCTCGACTGTGTGGTCCCAGTCTCCCCACTGAGCCCACTCACTCCAGGTAGGAGCCCAAAAAATCCCTGACTCTTGTCTTATGAGATTTGAACCTGTGGCCTTCCAGTCCGTAACACAAGGCACTAACCATTGTGCCATGGTGGCTGGTTGTGTTAGTTTTTTTCTATATTGTGAATTCTGGAGTGTTTTTTTTTCATTTTCAGTTTTAGTTCTGACCCCAAATTCTTTTCAACATAGTTTTTTTTTTTTTTAAATCAGTCACTTTGGTTGGTGCATTCAGGGAGGGATGTACAAAAGTTGTGTAAACTTTGTGAGTTTTATTTATTTATTTTTTTTTTTTTTAACTTTGTGAGTTGCCTTTGTGCCTGGTGGTAGCACTGTGTGAGGTTCTGTGTCTGAAAGCTTTTTTGTGTTTTCTCCTCATCCTACAAAAAACCCCGTTATATATATATCTATATGTGTTTGGGTGATCACCCAGAATCAAATGGTTAGAACAGTTTTCTTTGGCTCTGTTTACTTTTTGAAATATTTCAATTCAAAATTTTCATTTTCTGGTTGATTTTTCCAAAGTTTGTTTATAGCCTACCTGCGATTTGTGTTTACCTAGTTGTAGCCTACTGGTGTAGAGTCTGTGATTCACTTTGCCATGAGACTGCTGCAGCATGAACATTGCTTTATGAACTAAACCCTCTTGCATTCCGATTCTCTGAACACAATCTGCCCCTAGATTTTGCATTCCATCACAATATCAGGTCAGGCACACATGCTTGCAGGCGCTTTTCCTCCTTCTTAAGTACATACCCGACAGCTATAATTACTTCCAGATTCTCAACAGAACTTCTCCTTCTAGCCTGATAGAGCTTTGACATGTGGTAGCAATTAGTGATGGTCACATCCTGATGGAAATCTACTGTGTGAAAGGTCACAGCCTGATGGAAATCTACTGTGTGAAATCCCAGTTTGGGACTTAGGGGGGGGGGGGTTAATTATTCAATCCTGGCAAATCCGGATTGGGACTAAGAAGGTTAAGCCATACCCAGCACCAGTATGCTTGTTCATTATTCTGATCAGTTGCAGATGCTTCACCTTTGCCAGACTTCCTGGGTACCCCAGAACCCACAGTAGCTGACCCATCCTTCAGGCTCCCAATACTATGCAGTTGCATTCTAGGTGTTTAGTTTGGTACAGTGTTGAGTGTGGCTGGCCAGTCCCATGCGGGAATGACAGTCCCTAGAGCAGAGGGCACAGATGAAGTGTACAGCTTATTTCTCTGCTAGTCTGTCTCCCAGTACCTAATTGCAGGATAAAAGCATTACATCTCTAAAGCCCTTCATAGTATTGTGATGAAATCTTACATATCTTTCAAACACCTAAATTAGACTACCCAGCGTCTGCAGATTTCTGTGTTATGCACAAGAAAGAGGAAAAGAATGAATAGTTATGTCCTTTTGTCTAGATGGGATGGAAGTTGTGGGTTCTACCTAACCTTGAACCGTTTGGGCCCAAAACTTTTCCCCCATCCATTTGACCATGAGTGGTGGTCTGGGCGCTAGTTTTTCAGATGAGACAATAAACCGAGGCCCCGGGTGTTAAACACCAGTATTTAGCCACTTAAAAGAACCCATGGCAACAAGGGGGTTGTCCCTGGCAAAATTCTGTTGAAAAAATCCACTCTGGTAGGGAAATGTATACAGTTGCCGACAGGAAAAAGAAAACAAAATAATGGAGAGGCACTGCACTTGTGGCGATGTGCTCTGCCCGGAGAGAGCAGCCCGAATTTCACGCAGAGGAATCTGCTGTGACATAAAGCGGTATAAAATATATATATATTTTTTTTAAACTAAGAAAGAGTGGAGATTGTAAGTATCTCTCTACAGAATGATCTTTGCCAGTCTGCCAACTGCACAAGTATTCTGAAGGTGGTGAGAGACAGTCTCCTGAACAGCAAGGGTGGAAACAGATCCCAAAATTAATGGGTTATCTGTCACGGTAAACCTAAGTCTTATGCGGCTTGTTTTGGGAATTATTTTTACTTCCAGTGTAATGGAATAAGCACTCATATATATTACAACCAATCCCTGTGTGTATGCAGTTTTGTCATCAAATTTCACCAGCACACAATGGCCTACTCTTCTCAAAGGTGGAATGTGTGTGCAACATGTTCTGCCTGCTTTCACACATGGGGCCTCAGTTTATAATCTCATCTATTGAGAATGTATCTGTATTATTTTGATGTACACTATCCTGACAAATATCAATAATTATGTGTTAAAAAAAACTGAAGTAAAGCACACACCCACGCATCTGACGGTTACTGAGAAAAACAGGTGTGATGGATTTAAAAAAAAAAAAAGTTTGGACTTTGCATGCTGCCCTATCATAATACTGAAATCACTGGGGAAAAAGGAAAAAAATACATATTCTGAATATCTTTAAAGTTTTGATTCTTTTGTCATTTGAACTGATTGTTAAATATTCAACAGTAGCTATTCTTCAGAAAATCCGATTTTGAGTTTTCGTTTCTAAAGGTGTTTGGTCAAGTGGGTCTAAAAATTTATTTACACTGAAAGTGATTGAAATTTACACTGACACTTTGTGTGTGCAAAGAAAAGGCCAGGCAATAAAAACTAAAAATACAACAAAAAGAAATTTCCTATCTTAAGGGTTGGTGACAGTTTTTTTTTACTGTATCATTGAATTGTGATGTCCAACTTTCATTGTTTTTTTCCCATGCAATGTCACATACACAGGCTGAATCAAATAAAAGAGGCATAATCATAATTTTTCTTTCTCCCTCTCTTCAGCAGCAGACAGACAAGGTCGGGGGATGGATAGCCTAGTGGTCAGAACATTGCGCTCGCAATTTGACGACCCGTGTTCTATTCCTGATCAAGGGGATTTTCCCCCTGGAGTTAATATCAGTTTTGACTCCACTCTCCCCAAAAGTCCTTTGGAAGAGACTATAAACCAGGCCTGTGTACGAACGCACGCAGAACATCTTGAGCACACATTAAATCCTGTTCAGCTTTTCGAAAGAGTAGGCCAATGTGTGCTGGCGGGAGCAGATGACAAGATTTACAAAACTGCAAAAACACAGGGACTGGATGTAAAAGAGCATATTTGTGCTTATTTCATTATCCTCGATATACAAGAATAAATTTAGATAATAAGCCCGGGACCGTCAGGCGAAACATCGATTGTCTGTCACTGTAGACATACATGTGGATTGGTGGTCTAGAGTAACGCGCCCGCCTAGAAAACGAAAAGTCCACGTCAGAAATGTGCTGCGGTTCAATCCCTGTTGGGGCCCATAACTTTTCCCCTTCCATTAGACCATGAGTGGTGGTCGGGGTGCCAGTCTTCCGAGTGAGACGATAAACTGAGGTCACATGTGTTACACAAAATTTTTATGCGCATGTAAAAGGACCCATAGCAACAAGAGTGTTGCCCCTGGCAAAGTTCTGTAGAAAAAAGCCACTCTGACAGCGAAAACAAATACAGTTGCAGACAGGAAAAAGACAATAAAAAAGAAGGGTGGCGCTGCTCTTGTGGCGACATGCTCTCCTTGGGGAATAGCAGCCCATATTTCATGCAGAATAAATCTGCTGCGACTTCAAGTGGTGTGATTTTTTTTTTTTTTAAAGTAAAAAATCTCAAGCAGTTTAAGGCATCAGGTTGGACATGACTGTTCCAAGACATAGAGCATGTTCTATTCGGATCAGGTTGTAACGGCCACCACACAGCTTCCCGCCAATCAGTGCTCAGTTTGTTTGCTTGTTTGGGTTTTTTCCTGTTCCTCCGCAAGAGCTTTGAGGTTCACCAATAGTGACATTTGTGTATCCATGGCACTGTTTCCTCCCACCCCCACCAATTTAGGTAGCTGGGGTCTAAATACATGTCTGCATCACCACATGTATTTTACAGGCATAAATGGGCCTACTCTTCTGAAAGGCGAAACAGGCTTTTAATGTGTGTGCAAGATGTTCTGGGAGTATTCGTACAAGGGGCGGTTTATAGAAGGACAATTCTAAAATTTTCCAGCCAAAATTCAGTATCTTTTCGTCAAACTCTGAGGTAAGGGCAAGGCCGGGAATCAAACCCAGAACCTCACAGTTGACTCGTTAGGCCAGTGAATGTCTTAACCATTCTGTCACCTTCCTTGTTGGTGCTCTCTTTAAAACGAAAGGTGGCTTTGTACATGTGAGCGTGTGTGCCTTGTAAATGCAACTGATAATCCCAGGGTGCACAGCAACCTTTCTTCTTTCATGTACACCTTTCAAATGTTTCAAGCATCAGTTCATCCTTTTCTCAGACATAATGAACAGCTTTCAACTGTCCGTCTGTACTGCAAGGTCGAAAAGGATAGTTTGTCGTCTGCTTTTCTCTCTCTAGAAATAGATAGACAATAGAAAATGATGAGGAGATAGAGTAAGAGACTGTCACAACATAAACTGTGCAGAGGCATACACAACAGTCACAAGCATACGGACAGACAAGCAAGAAACAATTGATCATTTTCAGTCCATTCTTACTGAAAACAACTGGAATTAACACTAGCAAAATTCACACACTCGCACTCATTTACTGGACAATTCTGGAGTTACTCTTGCCATAAACTGTATCTGATGACTGATGTCTAAGAAGAGATGTTGCTAATGAAAAAGTGACAGCATTCTCAAAGTCCGTCGTAACCTTAAGACATGAAGGACAACACTCCAGCCACTTTCTAAACACCATTTCAGATTTCTATACATGTAAGAATTTATTCCCTGCGAATTCAAACACATCTGACATTATTTGTCTGGTGTATGTAGAACATAATCAGCCCCTACCCTCAGGATGCGAAACAAAGCTGGCCTGAACATTATCCAATCAAAGTCTACATGCTAATGTCCATGGCTTTGCCATCATAATTACTACAGAGGAAAAGTGGAGAAGGGCTGTAGCGCAGCAAGCAGGTGAGGAGGATGTCAGCAGAGTGTTGATGACAAGGGGTCATGTCCAGGTCCCTCTTCCAAGTTCTACCATGTCCAGAAAGCTGTCACTCTTCCTCCTCCTCACCGGCCCCGCCGAACGTGTGCTTCACATCATCGTACAGTTTCTGAAACACACACACAACACACACACATAACAATTAACACTGAGTCTCGTGTAAATTTACATCACCATTTGTGACGCTCCACCACATAATGAGTCGCATTGCACCAGAGCTCAATTTTTTGTTACTGACATATATCTTTTTTTTTGGTAATGAAATGGCTATACAAAACAAAACACAAAAAATTGAAAATCGGACAGTTCTTTCAAAAGTTATTACAACTTGAAATGACAGACTGTAGGAAGTGATAAAAAGCAGAAATAGACAAGTTTAGCATCCTAAAAGGTGGTCAGAATGAAGGCTTGGGTATATCTAAAACATGTTTAAAGGCAAAAGGAAACAAAATTATGCCTTGATATTTCATTACAAGGTAGAATATTGGCTGTTTTTCAAATTTTATTTTATATTTTATTTTATACCACTTTATGTCACAGCAGATAATTTCTCTGCATGAAATTCGGGCTGCTCTCCCCGGGTAGAGCACTTCGCCACAAGTGTAGCACCTACCCTTTTTTCCCCCCCCCTCAGGGATGGTGTCTAAACACAACACCTGTGTGCATGCTGTTTTTTTAAATATAATTTTGTCATCTGCTACTACCGGCAAACGATGGCCTGCTCTTCCGAAAGGCGGAACAGCGTCTTAACGTGTGCGCAAGATGCTCTGCATGCGTTTGCACACGGGGCCTCAGTTTATACTATATAATCTAATCCGAATGAATCAAAATTTCAAAATCGTCAACTTGACCCCCATCTGCCTTTAATGGCTCCTAGCGGAAAAGTGGGTCAGGTGCTAAGCAACTCATTTCGTGATGGAGCATTACCATTGTAAAATATACTGGTAAAATCCACTGTACAGAGAATAGATAATTGCCTTTCACTAATGGTACTACTGGGGATAGGATACTTCAGTGGTCAGAGCACTCGCTTTGCTCAAGCTACAGTTAAGAAGAGTTTTTACGTGTGGTTACCATTCCTGTGCCTTAGGTTCAAAACAATTTTCCCCCAGTTCCTCCAACTGTAAATAGGTACCTGCTTTCTTTACAAACAGGGAAGGTTGAGCACCAAAGGAGGAGATAGGCGCCACCCTCAAAATGCTGGCTACTTGAGAAGCTGAGGTCTTTGACACCTTGTCCTCCAATGACCACATAGGTTACAGGAACACCTGTATGTTACTATGGTACTACCATCACACATCAAATCGCAGGATCAGTGAACAGAAGTTATGCAACTTATGCAAGTATAAAGCCCCATTAGTAGCATTACTTCAATAAAATATTGCAGTACAAAAAGCAAATGCATACATCATGTATCAGGGTTCGCGATAACAGATAATTGTTGGTATTTTACCGATTGTTAACAGGGAATACCGAAAATTTTCGAAGCAGCCGGTACCGCGTACCGATTCTGTTTGCCTGTGACCGATTAGATTTCTGTCTCCCCCCAAAAAAAGTCTGAAGTGACATTTTCTGACAGTCTGTCATGCGCCTGTACTGTGCTTACGCACCTACCCCTTTCCACCCCCTTACGACGAACTCTTATCTTTGGCGCCAGCCTCATTATTAGCCTAGCATGCAGAACAGCAAGCTTTACTGTGAAAGAACAGAGTTTCGCGCTCTTCTTGGCATGACAGTGACTTCCATTCACAATGAGTAAATGGGGCCTAGATTGATATATTCTTTATTCTTTTAATCTTTTATATCGAGGATAATGGAATAAGCACTCCTGTGCTTTTTTACATCCAGTACCCTTGTGTATGCAGTTTTGTAAATGTCATCTGTTCCCACCGGCACATGATGGCCTACTCTTAACCAAAAGCGAAAAGCGGAGGGTCTATGACTATGAATTTGCGCGTTGCTTTGAGAGAGAAAAGTCGAAAAGAAAATCTAAATTGAACGAAAGATCTAGATGAGCGCTAAGCATAGAAACTTTCAAACAAGAAATAAGAATATAGGCCTAAGTCACACGAATGATGTCGTACAAAACAACAGACTGACACAGACAGTCGCACAGGCGCTAGAAAAAAAACCCCTATTTCCTGCGTGGCTTCGTGCCCAAGAAGCGAGTGGCAGCAGCACGGCAGTAAAAGTCTCTGAGAGATTTGCGTTCAATTTAGATTTAGTTTTGCTGCCGAACAACCCCCCCCCCCCCCCCTCCCCGAATAGTTTCGTTTTGTTCACAGTACGTACCGGATTTTATTTTCTGGGGACTGATTTTGGGGGAGTTGGCCAAGATATCTCTGAAATGGCAACTCGCAGTCCCGGTTTAAAAAATCCTAGCGTGAACCCTGATCACGGCTGATGTATAAAAAGAGGCAGAAATTAATGAATGAAAAATCTCAACAGACTATTATCATAAAATGAGGAAAATTTTATGATTCAAAATTATGTTTACTTTAATCATGTGGTGTGAATAACTTTTAAAGCAATAAACTCTGCATTACATAAAATTACATGCTAACACACACACACACTTTGACGTTATTAGCCACTCTCTCCTCATCAAAAAATTAAAACGCTATAAAATCTCCAACCAAGCATCATCATTTTTACTCGTTTCTCAGTAATCGCCATCAACTTGTTGAAATCGGGCCTAGGAGATCAACCTTATTACTCGTGAAATATGGAATACCACAGGGAGACCACTTCTTATCTCTATTTATATTAATGACCTACCTCTACATATCCATTATTCATGTCAAATGTTTGCTGATACATCAATTCAATGTAACAACAATGATCCAAACCAGCTTGTGAATGATATGCAGGCAGATATCAATAAACTTATTGAATGGACAGAACTCAATTATATGTCTCTTAATTAAAATAAAACAAAATATAAAGAAGACTTGTGGTAAAATTGTAGCACAATCGTGCTCTTTGTTGTAAATTTAACTTTTGGTAGAATATTGTTAAGCTAGTAAAATGCTGGAAATATTCTAATGGGGCTTATCACTACAGATAATATTAATTATGGGTGTGAAGGCCTGCTTGGTTTTAGTAATGATTTGATCACTAAGAATTGTGGCTCATTTGTGATAAATCATTTAGCAACTCTGAAACAGATGCAATGACATTGGTCAGTTCTGAGTTTAGTACGGAAGGACGACAATTATGACGTGACTTTATGTCCCTGGGAATAGGCCTAGTAAATCCTCGGACTAGGCTAGTGAACCCTGGACTGGTGAACCCTTCTCGTACCGTTAACATGGGATTCTTTTACGTGCGCTGAATACGTGTTGCACACCGGCCTTTGGTTTATCATCTCATTCAAAAGACTAGCCCCCTGACTCCCATGAGAGGTCTATTGGATGGATGAAAAGTTTCGGGCACAAACGGAGATCGAACCAGCACTTGAACTCGCTTTCGAAGGTCAAAACGGACAAGACAAAAGTGACAGAACTGTTACTTACGCCTCGATTCATATATCTGAACATCCATTCTCCCCCTTGGTCGAATGCACGCTCAAAGAAGAAGACCCCTGTCACAATAGCAAGGGCAAATGTCGACGTCCGTCGAAAGACTGTTTGGTAGACTTTATTTACGAAGGACATTTTGGCAGAACAGTTTGGCCTGTCTGCTTCTAACCGGAAGTGAAGAATATAAAATAAAGACGGGAAAAGGGAATGATGAATATGATATTCTTTGTAATAAAAAAACCAAACAACCAAAATAACTGTTTTGAAATGCAAAAACTTGTCGTTCTAAACTGTCGTGAAATAAAATAAAAACGAGGGTTAGGCCTATTGTTTATAATAAAAGGGGGAATTGTTGACGTAAAAAGTTTAACCGGCTTTTAAAAGGGAAACAACCATGCACTAAAAAGCAAAAGTAGGCCTAGGACTGTGAACTTTGTTGCTTGGTTGGCCAACCGGCATAGTCAGAGAGATGGTTTTATTGCCTATTTGATTCTACATTTCCTACCTGGGATAACGCTGCTGGGACTATGATATACTCCACAGTAGGCACCCATCACAGGTAGGAGGGTTTGGGATGGACTATCATCCTCAGGGTAAAGACTCTCTGAAAGAAGGCATTCCGTTTTTTCATGTGTAACCCACCCCCAAATTTTGCCTGGAAAATGGGGACAAAAGTTTGTAGGGTCACCAGTAAGAAGACATTTTGACCAAAGCGCCACACACACTGGAGTGTAGCCTCAAAGAAAATAGTGCCAAAATGTTTTAGTTGTTTTAAGTCAACACAAACTTGGATTGTTAGTTTTTTTTGTTGATTTTTTGTTTGGTTTATACAGTATTTTCAATTTGTATTAAAAGTTTAGAAAATGTTTGGAAAATTTAATAGTGAAGGAAGACGTAGGAATCTAGACATTTCCTGCAAGTCACGTTCCTGGAAAGAGTGGACAGTCGCAACTAAGGCGTGGACAAGAAAGGGTGTAGGCTAGACGCTCCCAGTAGGTCTATAGGCAGCGTGTGGGGTTACGATCGTGCCCTTTGTTAGGTAAGTGTCAATTTTTTAAAAGTGTGCTCTAATTATTACAGGTTAGATTTAGATAGGTATGTGTTATTATAATATAATGTTTTTTTGAGAGAAATTTTAGTTATGTGAGGAACCTGCTTTTGAAGCAATTTCATCAAGGTTAAAGTGATATGATTAGAAATGCCACGATGTTTCAAGTATTTCCCTTATGAGTTATATGGTGTTGATTATCCTTTTAAGTGAATAAGTGAAGGCGTTTTTAGGATATCATTTTGATATCTGTGTTGTTAAAGTCTTTGTGTGTGAAATATGGATTATGGAAACGTGTTCATGTGAAGGACAAGTGAATTTCTCAAGGAGAAATGTTCTTGTGTATTCTACTCCTCTGTTGGAACAAACCAGTAAAGAGGTTTCGAAGGGTTGTGGCAGATATGTTGTAGTTGTTCAAGGCAGCACCTCAGGTGAATGGTCTTGCTACCCATGGTTGGGTAACATTGTAACATTGTACACACCTTCTCGCTCCCTCCGCTCCTCGGCAGATACTTTGTCTTTAAGAATACCCAGATTCAACCTATCTACCGTTGGCCGCTGCTCTTTCTCTGTTTCTGGTCCATCGATCTGGAACGACCTTCCTCTCTCCCTCCGGCAAAAGCCTACTTATGACACTTTTAAATCCAACCTCAAGACACACTTATTTCAAACCTAAGTTTTTCTCCTTCGCTTCCATCTCTTACCTGTCCCTGCCTTCAACATCCACCTGCCAAAGTGCTTAACGTTTGTAGGTGTGTGTGTGTGCGTGCGGGCGTGCATGCGTGCGTGCGTGTTGTGTGTGTGTATATTTGAATTTGTTAAAATTGTAAATAGTTGTTGATTGTGTGTTGTTTAGGTCGAATGAAAGCGCTTTGATTTGTTTTTACAAGAAATAGCGCTATACAAATTCCATGTATTATTATTATTATTATTATTATTATTATTAACATGTGCCTTGGGATTACCATGCATGTATGTAAGTGTAAAAGGAACAGGTAGCACTCTGGGAGTGGAGTTCCTCTGTAGTGTGTATAGCCACTAACAACATAAGTTCATTTTGCCAAACAGAAGTTTGGAGAATGGCTAAAGTAGCCATTATGATTAACAGGGGTGGGAATTGTCCGCGGAAACGCAAATTTCCGAGTTTTTGGAATCTATTTCTGCGGAAATTTTTTTTTTGGTCCGCGGCAAAAAAATCGTGGGAGCAAAAATATTTGTGCACTGGCTGCGGCGTAGGCCTACTGTTAAAGCGCGGGAGCTAAACAGGAATCATTTGCAAACTATGTCTGCCCGCTGAAGGTCCGGTAATAAATGTTGCGGAAGGCACAACGCAGTCATTGAACGCAGTACCAGAATTGACCTATTCAATGTTGATTCTAGGGTGGGCTTTTGCCGATTCCGCATTTTTTTCAACTTTGCAGCAAAATAATCTGACCAGTGGGCCCTAGGCAAATGGATGCAAAACCGTGGACAGCGCCATTGCAACTGCCCTTTATAGGGCTGCATGCAGTGGTCATTATGTTGTTACCCACGGAACGGCAAGATTCACAGATTAGCACCTCAATCCACAATGCAGACAGCTGGTCTGATGTCATTTTCCTATTCGTTTAGGTCATTACGTTATTTTCCAAGAAGCCTTGAACTGGCACAAGTGACGTCATCGTGACATTAGAAGGGTTTTCCAGATCTGGCTTGACAAGTAGCCCGGGGCATGTGACATTGGCTGTGTATAAAAAAAAAAAATGGAAAGAACAATGCCTTCACTAAAGGACTTCTAACATCACACAAAAACGATGGTGATCACCAGGAGGCTGTACAAAATGAAATTCTTCAGAAAGAGGTCGATCAGTTAAGACACAGGCACACACACACACACGCACACACACACACACACACACACACACACACACACACACACACACACACACACACACACACACACACACATTTATTAGATGTGCATCAGTTTGATGTTCTTGGTTCATTGATTTAAAAAAAAAATTTCTTCAGATTGTTCATTTTTGCTTGCTCAAAAAATTCTATAGTATTCTATGTTGAAAAAAATGTGCGAGTCTTTTTCAAATTGTTTTTGTGAGTAACCATTCTTGGGTTTTTTCTCTTCATTATTACGTGGTGTGTGTGTATGTGTGTGAAAAATTGTTAATATTATTTTGTCATATGCTGATTATTGTATTTGTATATCTTTCTCCTTTGAATTTCCATTTTGTAATTCCCATTTTTGGATTCCTCACATTTAAAAGATTAGGAGTTCCAGACTAGTTTTTCACTCAATATATGACATGTCTTTAACTTTGGACACCTGGCCGATGAAGCATGGTCTCCGTGTTGGCTATCTCAATATAAACAATGCTACTAATAAAATAGATGATATTGCAACCATTCTATATAATAATGATAATCCCTTTCATTTATTTTGCTGTGCCGAGTCTCACCTTTCTTCAAAATTTACTGATGCAGACATTAACATATCAGGGTACCAAATCCTTTGTCTAGATCCTAATAAACCCAAAACCACTGGTTTACTTTCATATTTTGCATCTTCTCTAAATTGTAAAAGACTCCACTATTTCGATGTTTATGATATTGAATCAATTTGGATAGAAATTAAACTGCAGCGCAATAGACCTCTCTTGATAGGCTTTGTATACCGAAATCCATCAGAATCTACACTGTGGATAGATAAATTTAATTCCCTTATGGATGAAGTGATACTTTTGAACCATGAAACCGTTATTCTTGGAGACTTTAACATAGATTTATTAAAACCAAAATCTAAATGGTACCATAACTACACATTGCATGGACTTGAACAGTTAATTGACAAACCAACGCGAGTAACTAACAACACTGCAACATTGATAGATCATATATACTAACACGAAACAACATATAGTCGAAATTTGTGCTCCATCATGTGGGAGCAGTGATCATGATCCAGTTTGTTTTACCTGGTTCAAAAATCGAATAAAAATTCCTAAGGTAGGACATAAAACAATTTATTACAGAAGATTTAAAAACTTTTTTTATTTTATTTTTATTTTTTAAATAATCCAAATATACATTACATTTCAAATGATAGCAACATTTGCAATAAACCAAATATATACTACATTCCAAACTATTAAAACTTTTCAATTGAATTAATCGTATACTACTAAGTGATTCAAACATTCAAATGTACATTGCATTCTAAATGATTTGAACATTGCAAATGAGCCAAGTTATAATGTTCTCCAAAAGAAACAAAATAAACAAACAACAACAACAACAAAACAAAAACATAACAAAACAAAACAAACAACAAACAAAACAAAAAAACAAAAAAAACACACAAAGATTTTTACTATTTGTTTGCATGACATAGAGTAACAATTTGCAATGTATTCAGAGTATGGATATAACAAAATAGATAGAACCAAACAAACAGTCGGAAAAAAATAAAATAAAATAAAAGATAGTACATAGATTACATTCGAGAATACCCCAAGTGAATTTTCAGTTGTTTTACAAAATAAGCAATGTAGCGATGCTAAGTATTACCTCAAAAAACAATGCAAAAACAAAAAAAACAAAACAGTTTCTTCAAAATGTATCTACCCATCATCAACTAGTTTGTAATGTTGCCATTTAGCTGCAAATACACTATAAGTCATGTTTGTTTTGGCAATATATTCTTTAATTTGATATTGTTTTGTCATATATTTTCTAAAAACCGAAAACATAGGTGCCGCTTTTTGTACTCTACATTTGTAAATAAAATTTTTTGCAGTGATTAGTATTTCGTCTAGTACTTCATCTCCTTTTGATCGAGAATCAAATCCAAATAAAATCTGTTCTTTTGACAGCACTAGACCATGTGTATTGGCACAATTTTTATGAAGAAAGTTTTGCAATTCTGTCCAAAAATAAGAAGTTTTGCTGCAAGCATAGAATAGATGGTCAACAGTTTCTTTCTCAGAAGTACAGAATGTGCATTTATCATTTTCAACAATTTTCATTTTTTCAAGAATATTATTTGTAGCTAGAATTTTGTGGATCAGTGGTATCTGGAACCATTTCATTTTAATTTCTTTTATCTTATGTACCTTGTCAAAAACCTTTATCCAATTAAGATCCCTTGGTATTGTTTTGTTCCACTTGTCACAACACTTTGGCAGAATGTTGTCTGCAACCAGAATATCATAATAAGGGCGTGTTCCTTTTTTGACAGTCAAAATCAAGTTCAAAGCCTTTTGGAGGTTGTTTGATGTATTATTATCCATATTAATACCCGTTGTACGAATATACCTTTTAATTGCTTGAACACAGATTTAAAAACTTTACTGAGAGTGATTTTGTTTCTGATCTGTTAAATTCACCATTAAACCATGTGTATCAAATAAGAGATTCCAATGAAGCTGCTGAATTTTGGATTAATACATTTATTTCAGTTTACAATAAACATGCACCCTTCATAAGGAAAAGAGTTAAGGATGTAATAAAACCACCTTGGATAACAAAAGATATTGAATCCGAAATACATTATAGAAACTATTTAAAAACTCATGGGACAAAAGAGCAATATAAACACCAAAGAAATAAAGTTAATTCAATTAAATGCCGATCAAAGCGAAACTACCTTCAAAAGATGTTGGTGTCAGCAAATGATTCTCGCCAAGTCTGGAAAGCTATAAATTTATTAACAAACAAACGTGTATCCAAAAGTCAGCATGTCATTAAAGACATATCAGCAGATGAATTAAACTGTCATTTTTCAAATGTTGCAGATAAAGTTATATTACATGACAGATCAAGAGATAACGATCTTCATTATTTAAAACAGTACATGGAGTCAAAACCAATTAAGTTTCCTTTCTACCTACCACCAATGACTATTCTTGATGTACTCGAAAGCTTAGTTTTAAAAAAGAAGTCAAGAACTCGTGATTTAGATGACTTAGATGCGAAAATATTAAATCTTTCAAACCCGCTGATTTTCGACTCACTTACCTACCTATACAATTTGTGCATTGAAAAAAATTGCTTCCCTTACAAACTGAAGCAAGCTAAAGTTATACCTGTTTACAAGTCGGGTGATTCCTTTTCTCCGTCAAATTACAGACCGATTTCCATTTTGTCTGTCTTATCTAAGCCTGTTGAAAAGCATTTACAAAAATCCATATATTCTTACTTTACTAATAACAAACTCATGAGTGAAAGTCAGTCTGGGTTTAGAAAAAACTATTCCTGTCATACAGCTCTCATCCAACTCACTGACAATGTCTTGCATAATATAAATGAAAATAAATTTACTGGTCTTCTTTTTGTTGATTTCGAGAAGGCATTTGATGTCATTAACCACTCTTTATTATTGCGTAAATTATACTTG